>JAXQQM020077094.1:0-146644 GCA_034641835.2 Pinus albicaulis
CAAAATTTATAACATAAACTTTGCTTTATTAAAATTTATAACAATTTAATAATAACAAATTTAATCTTTATTATTATATTTAATTAAAAGCATAAAATAAAATTTGTATATATGACTAATTAATTAATTCTTTAATGGCTAGTTTTTTAAAACAACTAGTTTTCAATCGATTTGGGGCAATGTATGCATCTACTCCCTTGGCTTTTTCACTTGTCCTCAAGATAACCACTAATCGGTTTGAAAAGTCCACCAAATTCTAATGATGTGATTAATCTCGAAAACATTTATCTACTTTATAGATCACCAATATCTTAGGATTTTCCATATATAAAATAAAAAAACTAATTAATTATATCATTAAATAATTTAATTGATTTTAAATACTAATTGATTTTAAATACTAAAAGGGCTCGAAGCTTCAGTCTTTGAGCACTCTATTCCTGTAATAGGATATTAATTCCTGTACCGGAACATAGATTCTTGCACCAAGTTTCCAATTACTTTCAAGCAATGAAAGGGCGTGTTAATCTATGAAAGAAATTTGCAAAGGCGAATCATAATTTTGAAATAACTTGCACACGTCAAAAGGAATGCTTCAACCAAACTGAATCTTGTAGTGAAAATAACTTTAAAATAATAAAAAAAAATTCAAAAGTTAAATGATCAGATTTGGATCAAGGACCTAAGTGATAGCTTGAATTTCAAAGTGTTCGAAAGAGTGTTGAACCTGAGTGACCGAATAGATCTTGCCTTCTTGATTCCAGTGCCGTGAACGGTTCAAAAAACCAACACCATATGAAGAAGTTATCGAGATTTGAAAAGTCCAGTAAACCACAAATTTTGGCTTTTGACTAGGTTTGACTGGGTATTTGTAGAGTCAGCAAAAATTATAATCCTGGAATATTCCAAGAATATTCCCCTACATATTCCATCTGGGCCAACTAGATGTTGACAAGTGTCATATTATTATTTGACAATCGGTTGTACATGTTTTTGAAGAACCAATGAGAGGGTGACATGTGGCTAGCCCTGAGGCTAGAGGAGGGCTAGAGGAGTTGATTGTGCGACCTCGGGCACAGATGCAAAGCCTTTTACCATCTCCATTTCTGTTTTTTCCTTACCCCATAATGGCGAAACGTTTATTTGAAGTTTTAAATGTTGCTCATATGGGGGGGCGAGAAGGGCCAGCCCCTCCCCATGCGGCCACGCCTCTAGAGTCTAGGCGCAATACATAAACTACCAACCACAAATGATTTCCCTTGGACTGATCACATGGCCACGTTGTAATGTTAACTTTGATGGTTTCGAAAGCGGTTACACAGCAGTAAACTCGAGTTCCAATGCCATTACCCTAGTTTAAGCATAGTTCCCCTGACCGTAATGGATTCCGTGGCATTTGGGGTCATGTGGCCACCCCAACAGCTTAAATTGATGTTGCAGCTCAAATGGCAGGCGGTTTTTGAGCACGCCCCAAATTTAGGGCGGAATCACTATTTTATCTCTGGTTAACTTGAGTGCCCAAGATTTAGTGGACCTGATTAGGGTGAAATTGGACAAAAATTGTTTAGGCTCTATCTCGAGCATGATTCGACCATTATGGGAGTGTGAATAATCAATTTCAACTTTCTTGGACATTCCAGACTCATTGGAGATGGATGCAATGACATTAAAGGACTTCTGAGTGTGATGTTTCTTTAGAGAAGTTCTAGGGGCCACCAGGGCGATCAGGATCCAACAACAAAATGAGGCCTAGCCAGGGAAGCTAGAGGTATTTTCCAGGAAGCCAATAGTCAATTTTTGATGTTTTAGACATTTTGGATCTACTGGTGTTTTTTTCAGAGCTAGTAGAGGAAATTTGAAGGCCAATATGCTTCAGAGAAGTTCCAAGGGCCAACAGGTTCCAGTAGGAGAATGAGGCCTATCCAGAGCAGCCAATATCCATTCTCAGCAAACCAATCGTTTATTCTGACTATTTTGAACCTTATGAATCCAATGGATGTATTTTCAGAAGCTTTTGAAGAATTTTTAAGGCTGATATGCTTCAGAGAATTTTTTAGTGAACCGAGAGCCAAGGGGTGCCACCAGGTATTGGAGGTGTAACTGGAGCTGCTGAAGGCGAATTTCAGTAAGTGAATAGTATATTATGACTATTTTTAACATTATGAATCCATTGAAGAGATTTTTAGAGCCATTTGGAGACTTCTGAAGGTCGATAAGCCACAAGGAAGTTTCAGGAAGCCTAGGGCCACCAGGGGTTGGAGGCCTAGAATGGGGAGCTAGAACTCATTTGTAGCAAATGAAGAACCTATTTTGGATGTATGATATGTGTTGGAGACATTAGGTGAGGTTTCAGGGACAAAAAATGATTTCTTAAGGATTTAGTGCCACAAAGAAGCTCAGGGAAGCTTAAGGGTGCTGACAGAAGAGGTCAAGTCTAAGGGAAACTAGGTCTCTCTTCAGAGTGATGACAACCATTCCAGGGGTATGATGGTATATAAACCAAATGGTATAGTCTAAATAACCATTGGAGTTGATTAGTTAATTGTAAAATAATTTATACATCATAATCCCAAAGATCCAAGTCAGTTGACAAAGGCTCAAGGAGACATAGACCAGGATAGTTGGGTGAAATCCTATATTAAATTTGTTGTTATGTGTTGATTCTTATTTTTTTCACTTTATGGTTGTTGTACATGCTTAATATCAACCAAAAAAAATGTTCTTAAAGCATTTAAACAGTTAAAAAGACATACACCTATTTCAAGTGTTCAATTTTGCACAGTCAAGAATAAGCTAGATCTTAATTTGTTTAACTGAGTGGGAGGTCCTTGAAAGGTATAACAAGTTATCCACCCATTTCATATCATTAAAGCAAACTTTTATTCAATGTAATGAAACAAATGACTCAAGCATTACAACAGACATTTATCCCTGCAATGGTTACTTACATAAACCAGATCTTCCTCTAATATTTGTTAACTCAGAAAGGTTCACTTCAATTGTTTAGATTTAAGTTTTAATTCTTTCCTTTTAGAAATATGAAGTGCACGTACAGATCGATGTATCATAACACCATTCGTTCATCAGTTAACAAAATAAATTTTGGCTCCTAGGGTTTAAATCTCGGTATTGAAAATACCTCTATTTACTAATGAACATTCACTTACAGAAATAAATAAAATTATTGCGAAGGAAAGAAATCAAATAGTCTTGCTATGATGAACCGAAAACTAAGTCGTAGAAATTATAATCGCATTAGTGCAAGAATGTGCTTGAACTATTCTAGGCGGAAATCAGTTACAATTCATAGAAAGCGAAATAAATAAAAGAAAATTGAACTGTAATTATTAAACACGCAATGGATCCTTCACACTTGACTGTTAAGGAAATGAAACCAGAATTCTTATAAAGAAATGAATTACAAAATCAATCCACACATTGCATAAATAAAATCAATACACACACCTTTAACTTGAACGAAAGCACGAGAGGGAAAACGAGATGCGTTGGCTGGGCCCTAGCCAACCAGATTGTTTCCTGTTTTAGGAAACGTAAAGCTTCAGCTCTCAGAGATTCATTAGTGACAGATCAAAATGTAGAATGTAAAAAACATGGTGTAGCTCCTTATATTAATTTGATTCAACAAACATACAATATAAATATAGATCCAACCCAGAACGAGGGCGACAACACAAAGTTACAAAATTTCCAGAGTTACAGTAGCATGGCTATTACTCCCTAATTTCATATCTTTAATCTAGATTTATACAACCCTTTTGACCTTGGCCATAACAAAATTACTTATTGTCATTCTAGTTCTAGCCTTTCTATTTCAACACAATAATAACCAACGCTACAAAATAAGCCATCGACTATAATGAAAAGCTAGACTATTTGTTGTCTGGTGATCCAATATTTAAACATATCCCTGATTATTCTTCGCTCTGAATTCCACTGAAGATGATGGCGATTGAACGGGTCATGTTGGAATGAAAATCCTGTGTTAGTAACGAGATGTTGCGGAAGTCTAGGAGCGGTCGGTTGGCAACAATGGAGGAATCTGCCTACATTAGGCCATATTGATTCGAGATTAGTACGTTTGCTTATCGAAATACTTTAGGAAGAGAAATATTAGTTGCAAGAATATAAAGGTATAAAATCTATTTAAAAATTATTAATTAAGTATTTACTAAACCTTAAGTATGAAATATAAAACTAGGGCAGGTATAGGACAAGATTCTTGGACTAGTGTAGGTATAAGGAAGTTTATGAGGATAAAAAAAAGTTTTATGATCATGATTTTAAGGTAGGAAAGGGGTTAAAAATGAGGCATTTTCACCGACTAACAATATCATTTATAATTACTCGTAAATTTTGATCCTACAACCTAAGGATAAGTTCTAGTAAAAGGATGTACTCCTTGAAAGGATAGTTTATCTTGATAAAACTGTTGCCCTTGAAGAGGTAACTACGCTTAAAGAGGTTGTTTCCCTTGAAGAGGTTGTTTCCCTTGGAGAAATTGCTGCCCTTGAGGAGGTTGATTCCCCCCAGTCTCTATATAGCCACCTTGAGATCTAGCTTTTGTTGTCAAATAATTTGTTGTAGATTCATAGAGACCAGTTGATTGCATAAAATTTTTGGAAGATGGAGATGCTCCTCAGAAAGTGCCAGAGAACGACTCGTACCCAGCATAAACTAATGGCCCACCATAAAAAATGTTTCTAGTGATGAAGAAAACATATATGATTCATTAGACATGCTTGATGAAGCCATGAAACTACCTCTGGGTATAGATTAAAAAGGGATCCGGCGCAACAAAAAATTGTAACCAAAGTTATGCAGCAATTAGGTAATTTGATGATACCAAGGATCCGGTCTTAAAGGAACGTAAGGGTAAATATGTTCACTAAACCTTAGATCTAAATATCCTTAATGTGAAGGAATTGTGATATCTTCTTCCGTGTCAGAAATCTCTTCAATAATAATTAGTCCAGGAGGAATATTCTTAGTAATAAGAAGTTTCACTCGAGGTGAACGAGGATGACCGAGAGTCTGAGCTATGCAATCCGAAGGTGAATTAGACGAAGTAGATTTAGATTCAGGTTCAGATATTTCAGGCTCAATGAATTGAGTATCTGACAATTCACCAGTAACACATTCAACTATGATTGCTTTGGAAATTTCTAGTTCTTCTTGATCTTTTTCAATTATCTAAGGTTGATTAAATTCAAAATCGAGATGTATTACAATGGATGTTTCTCCTTGTTCAGTAGACCCGGTTCCTGATTGGTGAACTCTTTCAGATTTATTTTTTTCTAATTGACTGGGTGTATATTTAGGGGGTTTCCCCTACATTCTACGTTAATGTCTCGGTAATTAAGCCACAATTAAAATTTTAACACATAAAATAATTTTTTTTCAAAAGAATACACATAAGGTCGCTAAGAAATCGAGAAAATGAACACGCGCCTAAAAAATTTAAGAAACAAACCACACACAAACAATATGTTTCCACAATAAAAACACTAGTTGGCGATGAAATCCAACACCACAGAAGTTAATCTGGAAAAATGGCAGTTGGAATAGTTACCTTGACAACCTTCTTAATGAAACAGTCTAGTGCAAGTACCTCCACTATGCCATCTCAAAGTAAATATTAGCCTCCGGAAAGTCCAAGTGAGTCTAGCCAACGTCTGTTCTAGGTAAAATGGGACCTTCCCTCCTGTCACCTTGGGGAAAATCCTAAATATTATGGCCACTAAGGTCACCAACTGAGACAAATTCACTTGGGGGAACAATCTACGATCCGATATACACGCAAGGGCATAGTATCAAGCTCAATCCCCTTGAAAGCTCCTCGACATAGTGAATCTGAGCTTTGCTAACAAGTGACCCCAGGCTCCTCGAAAATGGTTAATCCGAGGTTTACTGTTTGTATTACGTGCACATCTTCTATCTTCACCAATGAAGTAGATACGATTAGCTCACTCGGTCCGACATGACCCCTTGCTTGACTCTTTTAAGAAGAGATTCCCAGAGTACAAATGCAACAAATGGATTTCCCTAACGCAAGATACTACTTTTTTGTTTTAACTGCTTTGGAATGTTTATTACAACCTATTCCAAAACACTAGCCTAAGCTAAATTGGTGGAATAAGCCCTAGAAAATGTAAAAATTTCTAGACTGATTTGATTAAGTGTTGTATTGATATGGTTTTTATTTACACAAATGGGTATGAAGTTAAAAATTGATGATATTGTGACCTGGCTCAAAATAATATAAATGCATCAATATAAAAAATTCAACTCTTTTGTTTCGATGAATTCTATTTCAGATAAAGTTGAGAGATTTTTTAATTCAAAAGCACAAGCTTCCTCAAACTTCAAATAAAATTCCTTTTCAAAGAGAAAACAATTTCATTAAGGACATAATTTCCAAACATGATCAATTTATCTTTTGCGAATAAAATTCCATTGATTACGAAGTTAGAAACTACAATTTTGATAAACAAACAAATCTCAAAAGAAGGCAATTTCTAAAAAACCCTAAAAAGTATAAAAACTTGCAATCAAATCAAATTTCTAGTGATCAATCCTAACTAGGATACCTATGAATTTTTTTTGTAAATTATTTGACTTCGTTGTAATGAGACTAAGAATGTTTCCACTTATCCCAAAAAAAATAAAATCATGAAAGACTATCTTGTGACAAATCACACTTCAGTGATCTAAAAGCTTTTCCATTTTGCAATCAAATAAGAAAAAAATATTCAAACAAGGTAAGGTTGGCAATAATGATGATGGCTTAAGGAGAAAAAAACATAAAACCAATGATGTGAGGCAGATGAATGTATCTTCCAAAGAGAGTAACAGTAAACAAGGACAAA
This sequence comes from Pinus albicaulis, assembly GCA_034641835.2. Lineage (NCBI taxonomy): Eukaryota > Viridiplantae > Streptophyta > Pinopsida > Pinales > Pinaceae > Pinus > Pinus albicaulis. The sequence goes on from JAXQQM020077094.1 coordinate 6,888, forward strand.
CCGTAACTTGTAAAATGTAAAAAGGATGATTAATCAAACAAGAATCTAAGATGTTAAAGAGGAGTTCACACACAGGTTTTGACAGCTAGAGTAAATCAAGTTAAACCTCTATAACTTGGTTATCTCTCTTTAAAAGAGAGAATTTAAATTTTTTCAAAATTTCCCAGGGGCTGTGCAACCTTTGAGTTAATAAAAATGTGCATGCGCATTGAAATAAACTGACAAGTTGTGTAGGTTTTTGGTCAATTTTCAACAGAAAATCATGTAGAGAGAGAAAAAGTTGGAAAAAATATATTTTTAGGTTTTCTTTCTCAAATATCATAAAAGGTCATATACCCAACCACACTTAGAGAAGTCAAAATAAGAGAGCTAGAGTATCAAACTGATCATAACCAAAGGAAATAGAACTTTTCTTCCTCAGTGAAGTCGCCAATTTGTTACTAGGATTAATCCCTCTTGTGGAAAAGAGTGGTCTCCGTAGTACTCGGACAAGTAACTGGAAACAAATATCCCTTGAGTATTTCTTTCTCTAGATTATTTTTATTTTAGATTATTACAACCACGAAATAAAGAGGACATGCTCCTACCTTTCAATCGAGATGTATAATGTAGTGTTTTGCCTTTCGCTCCAAAGTAGTTCTTCAATGATGAGAATAAATTTCAATCACAGACAAGACAAAAGATCAAAGAAATTGAAATATATCATAATTATAAATACTATTCCAACTTAGTGATCAAGGAATCTAAGTATTGACATTATTTTCATGAATTCAGAAACAAGACAATGAGAAAAAAAATCCATATGTAATATCATAAATTAGAAAGAGCAATCTTACAACCAGATGCCTTGATGTTGTACATATTTATCCCGTGTGTCTCTGCAATCATTTTCTTAAAGTCTGATAGGCCTTCCTCTCTAGAATGATGAGCATGAATTCATGGGAACAAAGGTGTGATCTTCAATGTGTCAACAACAAATTACAAGCCTAGAAACTATGAACTCTATGAACTCTCTCCAACTTAAGAACTATAAAAATCAGTATCTATTCGCATTCATATCTACCCTTCAACCTGAAAATTTAGCTCAATTTATAGAGAGATTGAGGTAGTTTCAGATACATTAATAGGGGGATGGGTTCCTCTCATGAAGCGATTTGAGTTCCTTGGACCAAGGGATAAGCTACATGAGTAGAGGGATAAAGCTCGAACTGGTGCAACTATAGAGGCTTCTGGTTGGGAGAATATTCGACCAACTAGGCTTCTAGAAGTTACTTTTTACTTTTTCTTGCATTTCACGGGGGTGTGAAAGTTTTAGTGGCGAACAGAGTGGCAATTGCTGCGGCTAATGGAAGAAGCATCAATGCATGCACAAAAAAAGGCTATAAAAGTTGTGCAGGTAATATTTTAAGAGTTTTACATAATTTTTCTCCAATTTACAAGATTGAATCAGGAACATGAGTGTTTTTGAACTCTACGGGAACATGATATAGATGGTGATAGACCTATATTGATAGTCCAATTCCATGGTGACAAAATGACGTGTAGCACTAACCACTAATTGAACAATGTCTTATTTCTTATTTTAAATAAGTGCACCTTTGCTTTTGCATATTTGAATTTTGTATACGTATTTGTTGATGTTATTGTTAAGCCACAAAAATATGCACACACCAACATATCTCCTACCATTTATGTTGGAAGCGATGACATCTGAAGGCTCGATCCAACAGAGAAGGCTCAAATATTGTATTGTGAGGAGGGAGGAAATCATACCCACATCGCTTTGATTCACCTAGTTAAGAATAATGGAGCTTGAACCAAACAACGAGATAGTGTTAGTTAGGAGCACGCTATAAAATACCCATAAGCCAAGCCAAGGTGTTGTTGTTCATCCTATGGAGCGTTTTGTTCATGGATTAAGGTGCCACATGTTCTTTGTAAGAGAATAAAAAGATATGTGTATGTTGATTTTTTTTTTTTTTTTTTTTCAGTATCTACTAAAAAATATTTCAAATATATAAATTAAAACAAATAACATTAAAATTGTAAAAAAAACAATAAAATTAAATTTATGAATGAAACTTGTTGGGATAAAATAAAAATAAAATAAAACACTAAATTCATAAATGGAGTGCATTTGATTCTCTTTACTTAATAAGTTTGAAATTTTCAGTTTAGATAAATCTTAATTTATAATAAAGTAATTGATAAAATTTATACAAATTTAATGATTTATTTTATAAATTATATTAACTTTAAAATATAATAAATAAACCAAACTAATTAATTTTATAAACTTTTATAGACCAATATTAATATATATTTATGCTAATTCATTATCATAAACCAAAATACACAGCAAACACACTACTTTTGCAAACTTCCCAACATGAACGGCGAAGACCACTTAACGATGATTCTATTTCCATTCGACTTTGTGATAGCTGCGTTCTGTGCAAAAATGTAAATTTAAGATAGTTGCAAAAGTACAATATATTCGAACTTTGCTTTTTTCAAAAGATCAATAGATCCAACTGGCGAGCAAAACTAGACTATACGTTTAAGGTTGAATGTGAATTAGATTATCGGTGTTCCACTATTTTTATTTCTGTAAGGTTACGGCTATGCCTTAGTATTTATAATTCAAAATAATATATAAAATGGTTTAGTTTAAAATATCTTAAACTTAGAAGAGATTAATTTGGAAAGTGACAAACAGAACAGTGTCCATGTCATATGAATGATATAGGCATCCTGACATATTAAAGTTTAAATTTTCATGTTATTTTGTGTGGATTTTTTTTAATAAAATTAATTATATTTCAAAATTAGTTTCACATAAATATGATTTATCTAAGGATATTTTAAAAAGATAATGTATGATAGTTTAAATAAAAGAATACTTTTGTTTATATATTTTATAATTGTAGGTTGATTATTAGCTTTTTATCATACATTTTTATTATCAAACAGATATATTTATATTATATTACATCTAAAAATATTATTTATAGAAGATATATTAAAAGGATTATTAATAAAAGATGTATTAAAAAAAGTATTGATAAAAAAATTGGATTTGTAATTGTTTATATGAAAAAATTATTTAATTGGTTTTAAATTCTAAAATTTAAAATTTGAAGATTATTAAGAAAAATGAGAAGGGTAATTATTTATTTAGTTGTTTTGAAGTTTTTCTTATAGATTTTTCAGGTCTAATTTCTTTAAAATCAGGCAAGAATTTTCTTGAAATCAAAATATTCATAAATATTCCCTGCACAATCTAAGTGCCATAAAGATTTTTGAAGGTGTTGAATCCATATTATTTTAATTAAAATAATATTTAATAATAAATAATTAAAATTTTTAATCAATTGTATTAGAAATATTTATTAAAATTTATAACAATTTAATAATAACAAATTTAATCTTTTATTATTATATTTAATTAAAAAGCATAAAATAAAATTTGTATATATGACTAATTAATTAATTCTTTAATGGCTAGTTTTTTAAACAGCTAGTTTTCATAGGCTAATTTGGGGCAACGATGCATCGCTTTTTCACTTGTCCTCAGCATAACCACATTAGCTGGTTTGAAAAGTCCACCAAATTCTAATGATGTGATTAATCTGAAAAATATTTATCTACTTTATAGATCACCAATATCTTAGATCTTCCATATATAAAATAAAAAACTAATTAATTATATCATTAAATAATTTAATTGATTTTAAATACTAAAATTAAAATTTTGATTGAACTTATTACCACACTTTTCTTCCTTTACTTGCCTAGACATATTTAATCTATTTACCTTCAACCATTTAGCCTATTTAGTCCAATAAAACCATCTCATCACAGAGTACCATGTATCAGATAACCAATGAGTCAATTTCAAATGGTTTATATCGAGCGGTTGTTTTCCAATTTTCGTCATTTCAAATGATTTATATTGAGCAATTTGCTTTCTTTTTCAATTTGTCTTGGTGCTAAACTTGAGATTGTCATTATCATGTGTAGTCGCCCTCGCCTCATCGTAGCTATCCGGCTTCAAGCTACTCACAAATATAACAACCTCGAACCTTGCTGTTTATATTTACAACCAAAACTTGTCGCCTTAACTTTTACAAATTATCTACAGCCTCGGGCAGCCCTAAACAATAGTTGATGAAGAAGGAACAGGTTACTTGCCATCGCTTTTATTATTCGAAGCTCTCAACAACCGAATTCATGTGACTCGCTAACTACCGAGGGCTATATTCTAAAATATCGTTGATTAACAACCACAGTCATAAAACTAATGTGGTTGATATACGCCGATAGGCGTATATAAAATAGATTTACAACCACATTTACCAATGTGGTTGATATACGCCGATAGGCCTATATCCACTACCCATCACATTAATTTATATATCAATAAATAAATATTATATATAATAAATTTATTATATTAACTTGAAATATATATATTATATATTAATAAGAATATTAATATATTAAATATATTAATTATGAGGTTGATATACGCCGATAGACGTATATAAAATAGATTTACAACCACATTTACCAATGTGGTTGATATACGCCGATAGGCCTATGTCCACTACCCATCACATTAATTTATATATCAATAAATAAATATTATATATAATAAATTTATTATATTAACTTGAAATATATATATATTATATATTAATAAGAATATTAATATATTAAATATATTAATTATGATTAAAATCACAAAAATATTATATATATATATTAATAATATTATAATAAGTATTAATAATATATATTAAAATTATTTATTAATATATTAAAAATATTAACTATATACATACTATAAATTAACTTGAAATATATATAATATATATTAATATAAAAATAATATTAATAATATATAATAATTTAATATTTATTTATATATTAATATCATAGATGGTTATATTATTAATAAACTAAAAGAACTAATAATATATTAATAATATATATTATATCATAGTTGGTTATATTATTAATAATATATATTAATAATATTATAATATTACTAATAATCATTATTTATAAATATTTGAATATTTATTTATAATGATTATTGGTAATATTATAATATTATTAATATTACTAAATAAATATTAAAATATTATTAATATATATTATTAATAATATACATTAATAATATTATAATATTAATAATAAACATTATTAATAAATATTTGAATATTTATTAATAATATATATTAATAATATTATAATATTACTAATAATCATAATTAATAAATATTTGAATATTTATTTAAAATGATTATTAGTAATATTATAATATTATTAATATATATCATTAATAATATTATAATATTACTAATAATCATTATTAATAAATATTTGAATATTTATTTATAATGATTAGTAGTAATATTATAATATTATTAATATTACTAAATAAATAATATATAATATATATTAATAATATTTATTGATATAAAAATAATATAAATAATATATAATATTTTAATATATATTTATATATTAATATCATAGATGGTTATATATTAATAATAATATTAATATATTAATAATATTAATATATTAATAACATATATATTAATAATAAATTAATAATATTAATATATTATAATACATTAATAATATATATTATATCATAGTTGGTTATATTATTAATAATATTATAATATTACTAATAATCATTATTAATAAATATTTGAATATTTATTTATAATATATATTAATATAATAATAATATTAAACTCAAGAGAGTAATAAACCATATGAAACAACTAAAAAGAACTAATAAACCCAAGGGTTTAATATTATAAACCAAAGGAATTGGTGAACCCAAGGGGATAGATTTAAACATTGAGACAATTGTTCTCACAATGCGACGTTTGATCATGGATGACATTGATCGATTATTCATATTATAAACCAAAAGAACTAATAACCCCAAGGGTTTAATATTATAAACCAAAGGAATTGGTGAACCCAAGGGAATTGATTTAAATATTGAGACAATTGTTGTCACAATGCGACGTTCGACCAACTATGACCATGGGGTGCCATGGGTGATATTCATATTGAGACAATGTTTGTCAGAATGTGACATTCGATCGTGGATGACATTGACCGATTATTCATATTATAAACCAAAAGAACTAATAAACCCAAGGGTTTAATATTATAAACAAAAAGAATTGGTGAACCCAAGGGAAAACCATTACCCAACAAATTATAAACCAAAGGAATTGGTGAACTCAAGGGAATTGATTTAAACATGGATGACATTGATCGATTATTTATATTATAAACCAAAAGAACTAATAAACACAAGGGTTTAATATTATAAACCAAAGAAATTGGTGAACCCAAGGGAAAACCATTACCCAACAAATTATAAACCAAAGGAATTGGTGAACCCAAGGGAATTGATTTAAACATGGATGACATTGATCGATTATTTATATTATAAACCAAAAGAACTAATAAACACAAGGGTTTAATATTATAAACCAAAGGAATTGGTGAACCCAAGGGAAAACCATTACCCAAGAAATTACAAACCAAAGGAATTGGTGAACCCAAGGGAATTGATTTAAACATTGAGACAATTGTTGTCACAATGTGACGTTCGACCAACTATGACCATGGTTGGCCATGGGTGATTTCATATTGAGACAATTTTTGTCAGAATGTGACATTTGATCATGGATGACATTGATCGATTATTTATATTATAAACCAAAAAAACTAATAAGCCCAAGTGTTTAATATTATAAACCAAAGGAATTGGTGAACCCAAGGGAAAACCATTACCAAAAAAATTATAAACCAAAGGAATTGGTGAACCCAAGGGAATTCATTTAAACATTGAAACAATTGTTGTCACAATGCGACGTCGGACCAAGTATGACCATGGTTGGCCATGGCTGATTTCATATTTAGACAATTTGATGATGGATGACATTGATCGATTATTCATATTATAAACCAAAAGAACTAATAAACCCAAGGGTTTAATATTATAAACCAAAGGAATTGGTGAACCCAAGGGAATTTATTTAAACATTGAGACAATTGTTGTCACAATGCGACGTTCGACCAACTATGACCATGGTTGGCCATGAGTGATTTTCATATTGAGACAATATTTGTAAGAATGTGACATTTGATCATGGATGACATTGATCGATTATTCATATTATAAACCAAAAGAACTAATAAGCCCAAGGGTTTAATATTATAAACCAAAGGAATTGGTGAACCCAAGGGGATTGATTTAAACATTGAGACAATTGTTCTCACAATCCGACATTTGATCATGGATGAATTTGATCAATTATTCATATTATAAACCAAACGAACTAATAACCCCAAGGGTTTAATATTATAAACCAAAGGAATTGGTGAACCCAAGGGAATTGATTTAAATATTGAGACAATTGTTGTCGATCTGGCATTAAATGGCTTATGACCATGGTTGGCCATGGGTGATTTTCATATTGAGACAATATTTGTGAGAATGTGACATTTGATCATGGATGACATTGATCGATTATTCATATTATAAACCAAAAGAACTAATAAACCCAAGGGTTTAATATTATAAACCAAAGGAATTGGTGAACCCAAGGGAAAACCATTACTGAACAAATTATAAACCAAAGGAATTGGTGAACCCAAGCGAATTGATTTAAACATGGATGACATTGATCGATTATTTATATTATAAACCAGAAGAACTAATAAAAACAAGGGTTTAATATTATAAACCAAAGGAATTGGTGAACCCAAGGGAAAACCATTACCCAACAAATTATAAACCAAAGGAATTGGTGAACCCAAGGGAATTGACCATGGGTGATTTTCATATTGAGACAATGTTTGTCAAAATGTGACATTTGACCATGGATGACATTGATCGATTATTTATATTATAAACCAAAAGAACTAATAAACCCAAGGGTTTAATATTATAAACCAAAGGAATTGGTGAACCCAAGGGAAAACCATTACCCAACAAATTATAAACCAAAAGAATTGGTGAACCCAAGGGAATTCATTTAAACATTGAGACAATTGTTGTCAAAATGCGACATTGGACCAAGTATGACCATGGTTGGCCATGACTGATTTCATATTCAGGGGATTTGATGATGGATGACATTGATCGATTATTCATATTATAAACCAAAAGAACTAATAAACCCAAGGGTTTAATATTATAAACCAAAGGAATTGGTGAACCCAAGGGAATTGATTTAAACATTGAGACAATTGTTGTCACAATGCGACGTTCGGCCAACTATGACCATGGTTGGCCATGAGTGATTTTCATATTGAGACAATATTAGTCAGAATGTGACATTTGATCATGGATGACATTGATCGATTATTCATATTATAAACCAAAAGAACTAATAAACCCAAGGGTTTAATATTATAAACCAAAGGAATTGGTGAACCCAAGGGGATTGATTTAAACATTGAGACAATTGTTCTCAGAATGCGACAAATGTCGCATTGTGACATTGATCGATTATTCATATTATAAACCAAAAGAAATAACAACCCCAAGGGTTTAATATTATAAACCAAAGGAATTGGTGAACCCAAGGGAATTGATTTAAATATTCAGAGAATTGTTGTCACAATGCGACGTTCGACCAACTATGACCATGGTTGGCCATAAGTGATATTCATATTGAGACAATGTTTGTCAGAATGTGACATTTGATCGTGTATGACATTGATCGATTATTCATATTATAAACCAAAAGAACTCATAAACCCAAGGGTTTAATATTATAAACCAAAGGAATTGGTGAACCCAAGGGAAAACCATTACCCAACAAATTATAAACCAAAGGAATTGGTGAACCCAAGGGAATTCATTTAAACATTGATCGATTATTCATATTATAAACCAAAAGAACTGATAAACCCAAGGGTTTAATATTATAAACCAAAGGAATTGGTGAAGCCAAGGGAAAACCATTACCCAACAAATTATAAACCAAAGGAATTGGTGAACCCAAGGGAATTCATTTAAACATTGAGACAATTGTTGTCAGAATGTGACGTTGGACCAAGTATGACATGGTTGGCAATGGCTGATTTCATATTCAGACAATTTGATGATGGATGACATTGATCGATTATTCATATTATAAACCAAAGGAATTGGTGAACCCAAGGGGATTGATTTAAACGTTGAGACAATTGTTCTTACAATGCGACATTTGATCATGGATGACATTGATCGATTATTCATATTATAAACCAAAAGAACTAATAAACCCAAGGGTTTAATATTATAAACCAAAGGAATTGGTGAACCCAAGGGAATTGATTTAAATTATTTGTTTTGTTTAGGGAATGAAACATTTTAGAATAATTAGTATATATATATATATATTTAAAAATGAGAAATATGGTTTATAATTCTTCCATCAAAATATGTTATTGATTGAGCACAAAAGGAATTAGATATCTCTATCATATAGGTTTTTCTAATGCATCTATTGGTCCAATAACGTTTTTAATTAAAATGAACCAAACATATGTAATTTTTTTTGTTCTCATTATAGTTGACATTATTTCTTAATTTAATGAACATTTTATTTTTATTTTAGGAAAGATGTGTCAAAGCTAGAGTAGGCAAAAAAGAAATTACACATCTCATACACTTTTAATAAAAAAATAATAAAGATTGTATTACTTATACTACCAAATTTATATTTTTAAACCTTTTTAATATTTTATTTTCCTAAATTAATATTTAAAACATATGATATAAAAAACTTAATTTTTTAAAGTAAACTTTAAGTTTTATTTATATTATTAATTTCATTTTTTTTATTTGGATTATAAAAAAATTAATAATGATTAGTGTTTATTAAAATTTATCCTGAAATTAAAAGAAATAGAATTCGTTTAAATTTTGTATGTTAAAAATAAAAAACTCTCCAAATTATTATATAAAAAAATTAATAATAAAATTAATATTTCCTAAATAAAATCTAATATAAAAAATTATTTATTAAATTTATATTTATAATTTATTTGAATGACTTTAATTACATTTTTCTCAATCTAAGCTAAGTCAAAGAAAATCTTCTCAATATGCTATCACTAGTCTAATGACAATGTTTATTTTTGTAGGACAATGTCTTTGAAGTAGAATGAAATTATTTATAATGAAATTGTTCTTTCTTAGAAGGTAATGGGTCGAATTGTTTAAACAATTACAGTTATATATATATATATATATATATATATTTAAAAATGAGAAATATGGTTTATAATTCTTCCATCAAAATATGTTATTGATTGAGCACAAAAGGAATTAGATATCTCTATCATATAGTTTTTTCTAATGCATCTATTGGTCCAATAACGTTTTTAATTAAAATGAACTAAACATATGTAATTTTTTTTGTTCTCATTATAGTTGACATTATTTCTTAATTTAATGAACATTTTATTTTTATTTTAGGAAAGATGTGTCAAAGCTAGAGTAAGCATAAAAAAAATTACACATCTAATACACTTTTAATAAAAAAATTATAAAGATTGTATTACTTATACTACCAAATTTATATTTTTAAACGTTTTTAATATTTTATTTTCCTAAATTAATATTTAAAACATATGATATAAAAAACTTAATTTTTTAAAGTAAACTTTAAGTTTTATTTATATTATTAATTTCATTTTTTTTTTAATTTTGATTATAAAAAAATTAATAATGATTAGTGTTTATTAAAATTTATCCTGAAATTAAAAGAAATATGATTCGTTTAAATTTTGTATGTTAAAAATAAAAAACACTCCAAATTATTATATAAAAAAATTAATAATAAAATGAATATTTCCTAAATAAAATCTAATATAAAAAAATATTTATTAAATTTATATTTAGAATTTATTTGAATGACTTTAATTACAATTTTCTCAATCTAAGCTAAGTCAAAGAAAATCTTCTCCATATGCTATCACTAGTCTAATGACAATGTTTATTTTTGTAGGACAATGTCTTTGAAGTAGAATGAAATTATTTATAATGAAATTGTTCTTTCTTAAAAGGTAATGGGTCTAATTGTTTAAACAATTACGATTATATATATATATATATATATTTTAAATGAGAAATATAAGTTTTTTTTCTCTTCTTCCATCAAAATATGTTATTGATTGAGCACAAAAGGAATTAGATATCTCTATCGTATAGGGTTTTCTAATGCATCTATTGGTCCAATAACGTTTTTAATTAAAATGAACCAAACATATGTAATTTTTTTTGTTCTCATTATAGGTGACATTATTTCTTAATTTAATAAACATTTTATTTTTATTTTAGGAAAGATGTGTCAAAGCTAGAGTAAGCATAAAAAAAATTACACATCTCATACACTTTTAATAAAAAAATAATAAAGATTGTATTACTTATACTACCAAAGTTATATTTTTAAACCTTTTTAATATTTTATTTTCCTAAATTAATATTTAAAACATATGATATAAAAAACTTAATTTTTTAAAGTAAACTTTAAGTTTTATTTATATTATTAATTTCATTTTTTTTTATTTTGATTATAAAAAAATTAATAATGATAATTAATAATAATGATTAGTGTTTATTAAAATTTATCCTAAAATTAAAAGAAATAGAATTTGTTTAAATTTTGTATGTTAAAAATAAAAAACACTCCAAATTATTATATAAAAAAATTAATAATAAAATTAATATTTCCTAAATAAAATCTAATATAAAAAATTATTTATTAAATTTATATTTAGAATTTATTTGAATGACTTTAATTACAATTTTCTCAATCTAAGCTAAGTCAAAGAAAATCTTCTCAATATGCTATCACTAGTCTAATGACAATGTTTATTTTTGTAGGACAATGTCTTTGAAGTAGAATGAAATTATTTATAATGAAATTGTTCTTTCTTAAAAGGTAATGGGTCTAATTGTTTAAACAATTAGAGTTATTTTTTTTAAAGAGGAAATCAAAGTATAGTATTATTTTATGCTTGGGACTGCAATGTCTAATAAAGAGAAAACAGAACAATTATTTAAAACTTCCAACAACATAATTTTTTATCAACAAAATATAATTTGTATGAATCTTTTTACCATAAAAAAATATAAACCTAATACTTTGTCTACATATACATTATAAGCCAAAACATCATTTACAAATAAAATATAGAAATAACATTTTCTTTCAATAAAAATTAATGTTTAAATCTAATACTTCATCCACATATGCATTATAATCTAAAACACCATTTCTAAATAAAATACAGAAATAACATTATTTTTTTAAATAAAAATGAATGTTTATCCACATGTGTATTATAATTCAAAATACTATTTATAAATAAAATATAGAAATAACATTATTTTTTGAAATAGAAATAAATATTTAAATTGAATACTACTCATTGAACTAAATTATAATATTAAATACAGAAATAACATTATTCTTTTAAATAGAAATGAATGTTGAACTAGAATTAAATTTATATTATAATGGAGGTTAACTTCCACTAGTCCAGTAATCCAGCGAGTGTGTTCTAATGATAGAGAAGTTTGTATTATAATGATGGGAAGTTTTGTCTTACCATTCCTGTGGTCCAATCCCATTTAAAACTATAAATTTTCTTTCACAATCGTGTTCATCATACTTAACCAATCATTCTTAAACAATCGTGTTCATCATACTAATTTCAAATGTGCAAAACGGTGAATAAACAGACATGATTTCTTAAAAAATTTCAAACCAGCAAACGATGATAAACAGCAGTTTAGAATAATGTTTACAACCCTTCACCGATCGATATTACTTCTTTTCTTCTATCAAAACCTTGGCAGGTACTTCGTGCCCCAGCTTGAGACTGCATATTAAATACATAATTTTAAAGGCATCCACTCAGCGCTGAGGAAGAGAAAAGGACTTAACATGGTGATCATTCAATACGTTTGTGTTTGCTAAATGACATCGTTGACCAGAGAGGACGTTTACTCTAAACCCTTTCAAAAAGCCACACTTCATCGTTAGCATGACTCGAGGAATTGTTCTAATCGAACAGGATAAAACCTCTCTGAACTTTACATTAAAAACACAGAACGTAGGTAAAGCAGAGAGGACACGACTTATAAGACGAGAATCAGAACTGTCATTTGACACAAAAAGACGTAAAAACACTGACACGAGAGCATGAAAAGCAAGTTACAATACCCTGTATTATGGTTAGGGTTCTAATGTCTCACAATAAACCCTTTCAAAAAGTAAACTTCATCGTTAGCATGACTCGGGGAATTGTTCTAATCGCACAGGAAAAAACGTGGAAATCATTAGCAATTGATTTGTTTAACTTCGACAGTGCCTAAACATGACCTACAAATAGGAAGCTATGCCCATTGGAAGAAACCAGAACTTTCCGAAAGCCTGGCGAGACTCGGTATTGAGGTGTTGAGCGTCATAAAACCAGAGAAAAAATGGATGCACTGCCTCTGTTCAATGTTCCCATGTCGACTCTGAGATCTTTGGGGAGCGACAAGCAATTAATCCAAGTTGGCTTTAGCGCTTTACATGGTTTCCCCAGTAACTTTTCAAGGAAGATCCACGTGCAATCCTGAGACGATTTTAAAGAAATGGTTTTGAGGAAGAGAAGAAACCAGTGCAGAAGCTTTGCTTTCAACTTAAGAAATATCTTTGCAAAAGACGGCTCTCCTGAAGAGGGCACCGAACAAACCATTCATGGCGAAGTGATATTGCAAAAGTTGTCTGTTTTCAACATTACCGATTACGCTGCAACTCTGACTGATGATGTATCTGAGTTGATGGGAAATAGAGTTTATTTTCAGCTGGTCAGCAGTGACCAGGTTGATCCACGTAAGTAAATAATTAGTTGATTTATTTTAATTTCCTCCACCGGTTTTGTTTAGACAGCTTCCATGGCGTTTTTTATGTAAATAGTTACCCTAGTTTCTAATGTTATGCATGGTAGAAAGTGGAATGGGAAAAACGGCAATGCTAACCTTGGTTCCATCCGTAGGGATTGAAGTAGAGCGTTTTTCCATCTGGGTTAACGCGAAAAGGTCCGAGTTCCTCCAGTGCTCCAATTCCGAGTGACGAACATCCAGGCCCTGCACGCATAGTTGTTTATGAGGACGAGGAAAAGTGCACAATACAGTTGATATTGGAAGCAGAAGGAAAAAAAAAACAAATATTAAAGTGAATTTGCCGCCATTAAGCCAGAGAACCAGCGGCTGCTTTGAGGGGTCTAGAACGGCCTCCGCGAAATAATAGAAAAGCGCTCTGCCTGCATGGGCGTTAACTGTTACGTACCCTAAGTATTGTTTAAACTTGATTCCCTCTGGCTGTCCGGGGAGGCCATGGGGGAGATAATCGGCTTCTTGCAGGTGGCCATCTTCTGACTCTGTCAAATAATCAGAATCATTCCTAAAGTTTAACAGGGGTCTATCAAACTCCCACTCTACAGTTTGTGAGCTATGGCTATTGTGTCTTCTACTTCTTCTCCACAAGCGCAGTGCGTCGCCTTGCGTAGAATGAAAGGGCGCAATAGCTGCGCTCAAGATCACGAACAAAATCAAGAATTTAACTGCCGGAAATCTCCCCATCTTTGGCCGAAACAACGAAGGAAACAAGCGGAGAAAGTTACAAATACAGATATTCGCTGCGTGGGATGCGTTATTTGTAGTTGGTGGTACGGACTTCACACAGAGAGCAAGCTAATAATTCATGGAGGAACGTGAAGAGCCAGACGAGGGCGTTTCCGGATCTTCACCGTTTTTAATAGCGGTCTCACACGCACCAATAAATTGTTTCACTGCGCGCTCAGCATATGCGCATGCTTCTGCCACGTTGCACACAACTCACCGTGGTTCCACTCCTCCACCGTTACCTGATTTGAAACCACCACGGCGCCAACTCCCCACTTCATGCGACTGTTAAATTCTCCATATCGTTTCCATCGCCACATGTCTACGAGGGGACAAGCAATATGGGAGATCCCCACACGTCGGAGACAACCACAGCTTGTAATCAGCGACATGCCCATCAACGTGGTGGTTATGGGAGGGGAGGATTTCTTAATTTGATACGTGGCGGTTATGGGATGGCACAGTAAATTTTTAATCCAGATTCGTAAAAAATTAATTTAAGTACGGTTTAAACAGGTGATTTAGATATGCAAGGAAGTTAGTGGGGTAGATTTCATCCATGGATTGAGTGGCGACGACCAGAATATACTGGCATCTTCCAATCCTGACCATCAGATCAAAAAAATTAATTACTCATAGACCTATGGTTCTAAAGACCTTTCTGTATTAAAAACACCATTCGAAGCAGACATGGCAGTGTACAACCAAATTTCGTTCGTTTTTCTTTATCGGGCCTGAGAGTGACGATATTTCTAAACAACCATCATGTCTTTTAATGGTTCCCAAACACATATGTAAAGGGCCACACAGAGGAAATAAAATTAATATATTATGCATGATGATCTCAAACAACGAGACGGTTCAAAGATATTTGTATCTACTGAAAAAGAAAAGCCTAAACAACGATAATCGTAAAAGGCTTCAGCAGCAGAGACCAAAGACAATATATGCATCTAATAAAAAAGAAAAACTTAGAAAACAATAATCCTATAGATATTCAACAACAGGCATCGAAAAGCTTAAATAACAATATTCCTCAAAAGCTTCAACAACAGGGATTCCCGATAGAAAGGTTGTACCCTGTGTTTCCATGTTTCCATCATCAGATGGTTAGCATCACTGATGATGTAACATATAAACCAAATTTGATAATGTAACGTATAAACAAAATTTCATAAAGGAAATAAGGGGAAAAAAAGTTAATTTAAAAAATATTAATAAAATAAATTTTAAAAAAATATTTTTAAAGTCCGGTTTATATTCAGTTAAGAGTTTGTTTATTTAATTAAATAGGTTAATTGTCTAAGATTTAGAGGTATTTCATAAGAGTGAAAGTCTATCTTTTTATTGATCAGTAAGGAAATTTTAGGGGTCATTAAGGTACTTTTAAGTGCTGTGATTTTCCTAATAAGTCAACTTGCATTAACATTCAGAAATGACTCATTATTGATTTAACAACAAAATTATAATAATTTTTTTCAATGTATAAAAAAATTAATTTTATAATATTTAAAAATTTAAAAATCTATATATATAATATTACTTTAACATATAAGTTTTAATACTAACATATAAATTTTAATACTTAAAGTTATACCTTTCTAAATTATTAATGATATCAGAGTTAAGTTGATGTTATCATTTATAAATCCTCATCCAATTTAAGAAACCATTCCAATTGCATTTATCCAGAAATAATTTGGATGCAATACTTTTATTTACATTTAAGATGTACCTTTATTTGCTTTCTATTAGTGTTTCATTCAAACTTAATTAGATTCTGATATATTTTAAAATTCAAAAATATAATAAATAAAATAAAATCTTTCATATTCAGAATATTCAAAAACCTGCAATCCCAATAAAAATGGGTACTAATATCTGTAACTTCTTCAAATAACTTCTTCAAATAGTCTCTATTCCTCTTGTTCAGATGACCAACCATCTTTATAATGACAAACGCCTCCCCGCATGGAAAAAGCCCTCGATGCTTCCACAAGTCATCTGATCATTGTGATATTTATTTCTTTGAGTGAGGGGAAAACGAGCAACTCTTGGGGTATTGTTTTCTTTCTAAGTCTCTGCATGTATCCGTTATGTCAATTGAAGTTTGTTGGCTTTGATCTCTACCAAATCCAACAATGTTTCGCAATCTCTGCTCCAATGACAACATGACAAAGGAAAATGAATGATGAATTTCAAACCCTCATTCCATTCCTTTCAATGCTGGTTTTCCCAATGGTTGAGCTCAAGTGAATCGAACTCAAAACCAATTTGAAATAATCATTCTGTTCCTTTCGCTCAGTTTTTTTTCACGAAAGCCCTTATTTTGTGGCTGTGGACGGTAAGCCATTCCCCATAGTTGAGGCTTCGAGATTTCCAGAGGGCCCCTTGCCATACAAGTGGTGGTTCGCAAGTGACTCAGCCCATTGGCAAAAGCTTCAGAAAGACATTAAAAATATCGAACTGTCTAAAAAAGCGAACTCACCTGATGTTGCCATTATATCTTCAAATGTGGCGTCGTAGATATAAGCATATAAGCAATCTGAATGGGGCTCTGAGGCCATTGATTACAACATGGACATGACTTTCCTCTGACTACAATTCGAATCCATCACTTCACCATCACTTCACACCAAAAGTTAGGGTTTGTTACATCTATTCACTTAGTAGTTCCAGAAGAGAATCCGATATTGAATTTGACAACATTCTTGGCGAGATGCCCTATTGCTTATTGCTTAACACTCGCCCTACTGGCCCCCTGAATTTCTGGAGAGATTTTCTGAAACATTGAATGATAATGTAAAGGGTGTAATATATTTGGCAAATAAATCTAATTACCAAATTGCAAAATTTGGAACTTTCACACCCAAATTATTTGGATTCTCATTTTCTATTTTGCAGGATTTGAATGGATTTGAAACTTGCTGTCTCTTGTTCACATTGGAAAACAAGCCCATTCCATTTGCATATGTCGATGGAAAATTTGAAATGAGGAGGAACATAGTCTTCATGATGAGATGGGATGATGACAAATTGTTTAAATGGAAGGGCATATAAATATACACATGTTTCTCTCTGTGCTAAAAGTACATTGCCTTATGGTATTTTGTGGCATACTGGGTTTGTCATGCAGTCAGACTCACGATGTTTGAATTTTACAAGCTAAGAGCACGACGTGAACGTGTATAACACGCAATGGACCTCTGTACCATACTTCTGATTGGTCATCTTCAATTTTTTTTGATATAAAACCTCAGAATTATGTAGAAAACACTGGCCATCCATCCATCTGTGAAAGGTTGCAGCTCTGAAATACCATGGATTTCTGTTTAATTGACTTTATATTTGAAACCCCGGCCTGGAATTCTGGAGGTTGCAAGGATCCCGGAATGTAACATAGGCGACCTGGCAGACATGGTATTTGAGCTTCTTGGCCCCCAGGCTCTTCCAAAAGACGATCCAAGGGTTCACGTTGGGATTATCATCATTATTTACCAAAACAGACGCCGATTCAACGCTATCCCACACTCCTAACCCTATTATCTGCTTCCCGTCCAGAGACTCATAGAAGGAGCACGACAATATGCCCTTGAGCCGAACGAAGTAGGACTTGAGTATGGCCAGGCAGGAGTAGGACAACATATCCTGTATCTTCCAGCTTGCCGTGTTGATTCTTCTGAGGCTAACAATATCTCCCAGCGATATCTGAGCAAAGGGAACCCCTCTGCTTATTTCCCGTGAAGTCAGCCGGAACCAACCCGAGTCCACAATTTTTACAGCGCAGGTCATCCCCTTTGTGAACGCAGCTGCCTGATTATCACGCCAATTCGATTAGTGGCGGCCGATATTTTTTCTGATCTGATTTATTGGCATTAGTAAAAGGCAAAAAGTTAACCCCCAAAAGACGTACCTCTGGCAGATTCGGCGCAAGCCCGTCGCCACTGGATTCCCCTTTCCAGACTGCAAACACTGCGGCCTGTACACATAACGTACAATACAATTTAATAACATAATTTCTGATTAGAAAATACCAGTATAGATCTATCGTTGATTTATCTTAATCAAGGATGTACCTAACACTGAGAGATATAAAATCTCTTCATACGCAAACCTTTTAAGAACGCTGAGTGCTAAATGCTTACCCATGATTGCTCGAGGCTCTTCAGAATGGCGACGTCAATGTTGTTTCCTTTTTCTAGCAGAGCGGCCACTCTGGCCATGTGCGTGACCGCGTCATTAATGTCGCAGCCATGCTGAGGCTCGTATATTGCAAATGAAATCCACATTCTGCTTTGAGATTGGCTCTGCTGCGCCTGGTTACAGGAGGAAGGGGAGTTGATCATTTTGGTTTTTGGACGGGAGGGGATGATCTGTGGTTCGCAACCATGGGAGGGTGTCTGCTGCGTTAGCAACCATCATTGGCGCGACAAAAGGGACCATGCATCACATGGACGCATGATACCATCTCCGACCGCGGCCAATAGTTTGTATGTAGTGAAAACAGAGATCCGTCATTGGTCGTATAAATTCGAATTTTCTAACCCTAATCTGTAGGCAACACAGGAATCGAAAGAGGCCACGTTGATCATAATCATAAATAGTTAGAAATATAAGATTAAAAATGTTGCCGTGTAATACAATTTAAAGACCTTGAAATCAAATAACTTGTGATCATTGTTGATGAAGGTATATATGATAAAGTCGATATAACTAGTACGGAAATTTTAAAATTGAAAATAACAAATATATTTTATAATGGGAATAACGCGACCACTCTTCTTCATCTTGAGTGTTAGGGTTGAACGGTTGGTATTGAAAACACACAACTTATAATAGTGGTTGAAGAAATAACTTGTAATTATTGTTCATGAAGGTATATATGGTAGAGTAGGTATAACTAGTACGGAAATTTTAAAATTGAAAATAACAAATATATTTTATAATGGGAATAACGCGACCACTCTTATTCATCTTGAGTGTTACGGTGGAGCGGTTGGTATTGAAAACACAGAACCTATAATAATGGTTGAAGAATTATTTATGGAAAAGTAGATACAACTTGTTAGGGAATTTAAAATTGAAAATAATAAATTTATTTTAAAGTGGAATACGTATCTCACCCTTACTCAATCATTTTAAGTGTTAGGGCTGAGCAGTTGGTATTGACTATTTTAATGTAGTGTTTATACAAAGTGATTTTACACATTTGTTAAATGTGATTGTTGTTAAATGTGATTGTTCAAGTAGTTTGAAAGATGGGATAAAAGATAGTAGCATGTTTAAATTGTGTTGCAATGTATAATAAATTTTGAATAAATTTTTTCAATAACAAAATTTAAAGGTGTTAGAAAACAAATAATTTATCAATTTTTATTAATAAATTTGATAAATGTAATTATGATTAATTACATATGATAAGAATTGAAAATTGAAAATATTATGTATATTTTAAATGGGACAATTGAATTATTTTTACTCATTTATTACTGACAGTGTTAGGATTGATGGGTATTTGACTCCATTAATTAATTAGTAATGTAGGATTTAAACGAAGTTATTTTACATTCTACATTTTTAGAAAAATAATGTGATTGTTTAAATAGTTAGAAGCATAAAATACAAAATTATAGTTAAATCATGTTTTGTAATCTATAATAAAATTTAAATGGGTTGAAAACAAACAACTTGTATTAATTGTTATGAAATTAATATATTTATAATAGAGGAGATGTGATTGATAGGAAATTTAGAATTGAAAATATTGAATATATTTTAAATATAGAAAGGATATGAATTTTTTATTTGAAAGGTTAAAGTTTAATAATGAAATTTAAAAGAATTTGAAAACCAACAACCTATATAAATTGTTACGAAATTAATGTATTTATAATAAAAAAATTATGATTCAAAATATATTTAATATTTAAAATATTAAATATGTTTAAAATATAAAAAGAATATGATTTTTATTTTTATTTTGAATGGTTATATGTAATTTTTTTAAAGTATTATTTATCTAACATATAAATAAATCTCATATAAGAGTTTAATATTTTATCTAATAATGATTTTAAGAATATTTTTTTTTAAATTTATTATTACAATAAAATGTGACAGTTTCATTAAAGTTAATTAGTGCTAACTAGTTAAAAGACAATTTGTTTATTATTTGTCGGGAGGGAAAGACTCAAATAATTACTATTGTTTTAAAAAAATATATTTTCTTTTCTAATAAATTAATTAGGAATAATTAATTAATGAAAGGAAATCTTTGAAATATACATAAAGCTACTGGTGAAAATGTTTCCAAGAATTGGAGGTGGTTGGGGACAATTGGAAAAAAGTTACCTACTTCTCTGAGGATAAAAATGAATCCTAGAGGAGGAGTAGGGGTTCTGTGCTAGTAAGAGAAAAAAAGGGTTGAGGATTTTCAGAGCTGGTTGTGACTAGTGGAAAAACTCAAGGAAAACCTGAGAAAATCTAGACTTTTTGAAATTGATTGGATTGGCTATCCTGAGGTCATAGCAGAAAATTAGATCAACTGTTAACCCAGGTCATCCAGATTCTAGAGCTAGGGGGCAAGTAGAGGATGTAATCACCTCACTTGATGGTTGGGAGGACCACAACTTAAATCAGAATAATATAGATAAGTACAAAAAGTTAATTTGCAATCTTGTTATGAGTAAGAATTATTGATGTGTTTTCTATTACAGGTAGAATATCGAGTTACAGTAAAAGGAAAGAAATGTTGTATCTATAATTAAAGAAATGTTGTATCTGTAATTAACTGGTAAATCTATTTACGTGAAGGATAGGTACATTTGAATGAATATATAATGTTGTTTCTGTAATTACTTGGAAAATTTGTCTAAATGAAAATAAGGAGTATTTGAGATGCTTAGATAAATACATAAATGCATGTGTGCAGTAATATACTACAGAATTTCCGTGTAGTTACTTAAAACATGAAGAATATGAAACTCCAGATTAAAAGTTTACATTTCTTTAGTTAATATTTATACATAGATTGCAAAGTAATTTACAAAGGAACCTGTGAGTTATTGAATACCGGATAAATAGTTAAACTATTAGGTTATTAACCTCTTTACAAGTCTCTAAGTACTGTGATGAGAATAAAGCTAGAACTTGTGGTCTCGGGTGGAGGAAAAGCCCTACCCAAGATGCTCTGTTCAATTGCATATTTAGTATATACACAAACTTTCTTGAATGGTGGTCCGGTCACTGAGATTAGGGGAAATATAAAACAGAAATGATAAAGACCATTAACCAAAATACCTCTGTGATACGTAGTGGCAAGAAGTGCAAGAAATCATAAACCATAGCAGAAGTGGAAATTGAGTAAATATTTCATGCTTAGATTTATCATTTAGAAAAAATAGGTATATAGGATAAATCTGAAGAATTAATAAAAAAAATCTGTGAGAGGATATTTGACCAAATCTATTTTTATTACTCTAAATAAATTTGCACACTAGATTGCCAAAAAAGAAACAATAGTTTTTTCCTAGCACAATAAATACCGAAAGAGTAACCTCATTTAAGCGGAAAGCAATAAACTTCCTCAAAAAGACACTTGAGCGGAAAATATCAGTATACAGGAAAGGTATACATCATGCATAAGCAATATACTGATTAAACTTAGAGTTGTAGAAACTTCATTATAATATCTAAGAGTTATGAGTAACATTCTGATTGAAACCAGGCAAGAAATAGACATTTAAAAGAAAAAATTTAACCAAACTCTTACTCGACCGAGAACGAGGTTCTGATATAAATATTACAGGCTTTCGATACTATTTGGTTCCAAAATAAAGCAGTACCTACTGTATTCCAAGACCATCGGAGGTCATAAACTACAGAGCTCTACTATAGGGTTTAGGCCCTCAACCATCTTTAACATTATGCAAAGAAAAAAAAAACTTCCTATTGCTAAAGAAAAGATTCGACAGGAAACCAGAGTCAAAGAGTTATAGCTCTCGTAGACCAGAGTACCTGGAGAACAAAGAAGATGCGCTGTATCAGCCATGATTATAGAGTATGAGTTGTTCAGTTCCGATGAAAAGAAAAGTATGCCACGGAATTGGGGTTGATAACAAACCTGTAGAGGAAAGTAATAGGGCGTGGGGATCAAATGCTTATATTAAAACATATGATGAAAACTAATTAAATCATAAACCAACGAAAAAAAAGTGGTAAGAAAAGAATAATCATGAAGCAATTACCTGGTAGTAGGAAACTCCAAGCAGATAACCTGTGAAATCGGCAAGAGAGATAATGCTTTAGTAGTATATAAACAAAAACCTTTTAAACTCCTGTTATTACATCTGATTACAAGATTGCATAAAACCCTTGTTGAAATGAGTTTCGGGTCAAGTTTTGACCTACAGGTGCACGCTGAGAAAAGAAGTTCCTGATGGAGCCGGGAGTACCTCATGGCAGAAGGGAGATTGTGTTCAAGCAACAGAGGAGTAATTTCTAACCTTTTTGGAGGAGTAACTGTTAACTTTTCCACAAAGACTTTATCCATACATCAGAACCCTTGCAGAGGAAACAAACGAAAACTATCCATCACGCACGCCAAGCTTAATGAGAACCAGGACGGAGAACCCAAGAAAACTTAGGGTTAGTCAACTCCAGTTCATTCTCCCGCCAATGCAACATATCTATTCATTAACTTACAGATGAACAGCGAGGATCATGGGAGTACCCTTGTAAAGATCAAAGAATCCAAAATAAATCTGGTAGTTGTTGTAGTAAGTTAATGCCATGTACTGTGGTATTAAATTCCGAGTTGATTGCCAGCTAATAGAACTTCATATCAAATTGCCAAATGGAGATATACATAATGTATAGTTGTGAAAAACTATTAAGGATGGAACCAAACTTCATATGTTTAAACATAAAGACTCCATGTAGAAATTTATTATGATGCATATGACTATATAATAATAAAAAAAAGAAGTCACGATAATATGAGAAATATAGCATTTATATTTATGGGTCAACGACATCTTTAATATAGTTAAATGAGATTCATAATTGATATTGAATCATGGTTTTGAAAGAATGAGGAGGTAATATGATTTTTTTTTTACCGTGTAATTATTTTATAGTGGAATGTTACAAGTGGTATCAGAGCAGCATTACTACGTTAGGACCCTAAGGGTCTACTAACGATGAAGCTGTGTATGTGAATAATTCATAGAGAGAGAAAATGAGAAGAGGATTAACATCACAACCACAACAAGAAGCTGGGGAACCTTAAGCAGCACCAGTGATGAACCCAAAAATGTGGGTTCAGTTAAGTGTAGAGCAGCATCAAAAGAGCAGCCGGTTGCTAGAGGAACAACAACACCAAACCAGTTTCCTACTGAATACTGTGCAGCAATTGCAAGAGGAAACGGTACGAGTCCGGAAGGATAATGATCGATTACAACAAGATCGGGAGAAGATATTAAAGAGTTTATCAGACAAACAAAACCAAGAGATGGAACATCCAAGTGCTGATAGAGGAGGAGATGAACAAAAAATGAGAAATAACACCAGAGACAGAGTGGAAAGGAGTCCATCTCGGTGAAGCAAGAATAAGAATTACAATGAGGCAAAATCAGGCAATCTGTCCGACTAGCAGGAAATTAAGAAACAAAAAGTAGAATTGCAGGGAGAATTTCGTAAGATTAAACCACCAACGTTTGATGGTGAGGCTAAGGAGGTGGCAGAAGCATGGTTAACTAACATGAACAAGTACTTTCAGGTATATGAATATTATAGCAACCTGAAAGCCAGATTTTCTATATATGAGTTACGAGAAAAAACCACCCTATGGTGGGAAGAAGTGAAGAATGTACGTAGTATCGAAGAACAGGATGTCACCTGGGAATCGTTTCAGCAGTATTTTAAAGAAAAGTATTTGAGAGAGAGATTCTATGACAAAAAAGCTAAAGAATTTCATGATTTAAGACTGGGAAAAATTACCATGGATGATTATATTACTAAGTTCACTTCCCTGTTACGTTATGTTCCCTATCTTCAAGAGGAAAAGGCTAAAGTGCAGAGGTTCCTGAGTAGTTTACCAACTCATATGAAGGAACGAATAGAAATTGTGAATCCTCGGACCATGGATGAAGCCATTCGTAAAGCACGAATGTGTTATCAGCAGTCCAAGGCCAAGGGAGAAGTTGGTAAAAGCTGGAAGCCAAAGAAAGGTCAGAAAAGTAACTCTAATTTCAAAAATAATAAAAGTGGCAACTTTAAAGGTTCAGTGCGAAATTCCGTTTGTAAACAATTTTGTAGGAACTACCAAAGAACGAGATGGTCAACAGAAGAAAATCCTACGGAAGCAACTAGTAAGCCAGAAAAGGACAGAATACTAAACCTCCCCTATAGTGCTGGGGATGTGGGGAGGCACATTATTACAAAAACTGTCCACAACGAATTAGAAATGATACAGTGGCAAATCTGCAGGAAGCCTCTATAGTGGGTGATGTAGCGCGTAACATACCCCACATCAATGCAGCTTTGGAAGATCAGCAGGCTGATTATCAGCCCACAATGATTGAATTAGAAGGTAAATTACTAACTAAACCTGTTTCTATTTTGGTAGATCTTGGAGCAAGTTTAAGCTATGTTAGCCCCAAAATAGTGGAAACATGTAATTTAAAAGAACAGAAATTTAAGAATTCATGGTTAGTACAGCTAGGTACCGGAGCAAAATGAAAAGTAACTGCCAAGATTCTGAATTTTATTATGGAAATTGCAAAACATCAATTACAAGTAGATTTGAATATTCTACCATTGGGATCATACGATGTGTTATTAGGCATGGACTGGTTAGAGAAGCATTGTACTTTAGTAGATTGTAAAGAAAATATTATCTACTACAGAATGCAGGATGGCACAGGAAAAGAGATTCAAGGAGTTAAAAATCCATTGCAGATACGCCTAATCACAGCATCCCAAATGAGCAAGTGTATAAGAAATGGATGCCAGTTGTATGCAATTCAGGTAGGGTATGCAGATTCCTAGAAAAAATCACCCTTAATGGAAGATATACCAGTGGTGCAGGAATTTTTGGATGTTTTTCCAGAAAATATTCCTAGTTTACCACCAAGGAGGGATATTGATTTCACTATAGATTTATTGCTGGGAGCTTCCCCGATGTCAAGGGCCCCTTACAGGATGAGTGTGCCAAAACTAACTGAACTGAAAATGTAGTTAGAAGAACTACTAGATAAAGGTCACATTCGTCCAAGTGTGTCCCCGTGGGGAGCACCAGTTCTATTTGTTAAAAATAAAGACGGGACCATGTGAATGTGCATGGACTATAGACAGCTCAATAAGTTAACTGTAAAAAACAAGTATCCCCTGCCAAGAATTGATGATTTATTTGATCAATTAAAAGGGGATACGGTGTTTTCTAAAATAGATTTAAGATCCAGATATCATCAAATTTGAATCAAGGATGAAGACATTTGTAAGACAGTATTTCGCACCAGGTATGGACATTACGAATTCACGGTATTACCCTTTGCGCCGACGAATGCACCAGCAACCTTTATGAGGTTAATGCATGGAATCTTTCATCCTTTCTTGGATAATTTCGTACTTATCTTTATAGATGATATTCTAATATATTCTAAAAATATGGAAGAGCATAAGGAGCATTTGAGAATTGTCTTGGAAATGCTAGGAAAGCATCAACTTTACGCTAAGTACAGTGAATATGATTTCTTTAAAACATAAATTCAATATCTAGGCCATTTTATTTCGACTGAAGGAATAGCTCTTGATGCCAAAAAGATCAAAACCATTATGGAATGGCGAGTACCCCAGAATGTGGCAGATATTATATCTTTTATGGGATCAGCTGGTTATTATAGAAGATTTATTGAAGGATTTTCTAGAATTTCTTTTCCTATCACATCTCTACAAAGGAAAGGAAAGGAAAAATCTTCAAATGGAAAATAGAGTGTCAGAACAGCTTTGAAAAACTGAAACAAATCTTGACTACTGCACCTGTGTTGAGGGTAGCTGATCCTAATAAAGAATATGAGGTTTGTACTGATGCAAGTAAGGAAGGTGTTGGGACAGTCTTATCCCAGGAAGGCAAAGTGGTAGCATACGAATCAAGGAAATTGAAAGACCATGAACAAAGATATTCTGCATATGACTTGGAGCTTGCAACAGTGGTACATGCACTCCGGGTGTGGAGGCATTACTTGCTAGGCAAAAATTTTGTACTTAGAACGGACCATAGCAGCTTGACTAGTTACTTCAAGAAAACATATTTAAACTCCAAACATGCAAGATGGAATTCCTTTCTAAGTGAATTTGATATGGACATTCAACATGTAAAGGGAAAGGAAAATCGAGTAGCAGATGCCTTGAGTAGGAAGTTACATGGTATTTATCAGCTGTATTATAATCAGTTAGAAAACCAATTTTCGGAACAGTTAAGGGAGGAGGCACAGAAAGATCTAGAATACAAATTTCTATGGTGACAAATGGAAGAAAATATGAAGGAAGGTAGTACATCTGAGTACAAAAAGAACGAAGAGCAGATGCTGACCATCCGAGGGAAGATATATGTGCCTAACCATATCGCTCTGAAGGAGCTGATACTGAATGAATTCCATTGTAGCAATTATGCAGGACATCTGGGATACCAGAAAATGTGAACCGCAATAAGAAAGGTATATTTTTGGCCTGGTATGTGAACGAATATTCTTGAATATTTAAGCAAATTCTTAAAATGTAAACAGGTAAAGGTGGAGCACCAACATCCTGCGGGACTATTGCAGCCCATACCAATACCTGAATGGAAGTCGGAGGTTATCTCCTTAGATTTCATTACAGGCTTACCACGAACAAAAAGACAAAATGATTCAATCATGGAAGTGGTAGATAGATTGAGTAAATCTGCACATTTTATACCTGTACAGTCTACTTACAAGACAGTATAGATTGCTAGCATATTTATGAAGGAAATTTTGAGGTTGCATGGAATACCAAATACTATGATTTCAGATCTAGATGTCAAGTTCACATATGCATTTTGGAAAACTTTGTTTACCGGCGTGGGAACACAGATAAACTTCATCACAACTTATCATCCCCAGATTGACAGACAAACGAAATGGGTAAATCAAGTATTGGAATACATGCTAAGCATGTACATGATGCAACAAAAAACTAAATGGGAGGATGATATGCATCTTGTTGAATTTTCTTACAATAATGGGTATCAAGAATCCCTGAAGATGAGCCCCTTCGACGCATTATATGGGAGGCAATGTCGCACACCTATAAATTGGAACAGCCCTGAGACAAAATTAATGTTGGGACCTGAGATTCTTGCTGAAATGGAAAATGAAGTAAAAAGAATAAGACAAAGTTTGAAGGCTGCACAAGATCGGTAAAAGATGTATGCAGATAAGAAGAGGTCTTATCGGGAATTCGAGGTTGGAGACCACGTTTATGTGAGAATTAAACCCAAGAGGAGTACCTTAAGGTGGACCTCTTGTGCCAATTATCTCCCAAATTCTATGCACCTTTCCAAGTGTTGGACAGAGTAGGACCTGTAGCATATCGGCTAGCTTTACCCAGTCACATTCAAGTTCACAATGTGTTCCATGTGTCCTTGTTGAAGCGTTATGTGCATGATGAAAAACACATGATACATTGGCAAAATATTCAGGTAGGATAGGAATAAGAATCCTAACTTGAGTTATGAGCAAATTTGTTGTATATTGATTTGGAATATTGTTGTTTTCCAGGTAGAACCGGACGACGAGTTCGTGGTCGAGCCACAATGCATACTTGACCGAAGAGAAATTGTACTCTGCAAACGAGTAGTTGTCCAGGTTAAAGTGCAATGGAAGCACTTCAGACCAGATGAGGCTACTTGGGAGGATGATAAATTCATGCAGGAAGCTTACCCGGAGCTCTTTGTAGAACTAGAATGAAACACCGAGGATAGTGTTACTTCCATGGGGGGAAGTTGTGACAGCTTCATTAAAGTTAACTAGTGCTAACTAGTTAAAAGACAATTTTTTTATTATTTGTCAAGAAGGAAAGACTCAAATAATTACTGTTGTTTAAAAAAAAAACTATTTTCTTCTCTAATAAATTAATTAGGAATAATTAATTAATGAAAGGAAATATTTGAAATATACATAAAGCTACTGGTGAAAATGTTTCCAAGAATTGGAGGTGGTTGGGGACAGTTGGAAAACAGTTACCTACTTCTCTGAGGATAAAAATGAATACCAGAGGAGGAGTAGGGGTTCTGGGCTAGTAAGAAAAAAAAAGGGTTAAGGATTTCTAGAGCTGGTTGTCACTAGTGGAAAAACTCAAGGAAAACTTGAGAAAAACTAGAGTTTCTAAAATTGACTGGATTAGCTATCTTGAGGTCACAGCGGAAAGTGAGATCCACTGTTAACTGGGGTCATCCAGATTCTGGAGCTAAGGGGAAAGTAGAGGAAATAATCGCCTCACTTGATGGTTGGGAGGACCACAGCTTAAATCAGAATAATCTAGATAAGCACAAAAATTTAATTTTCATTCTTCTTATGAGTAAGAATTATTGTTGTGTTTTTTGTTATAGGTAGAATATCCAGTTATAGTAAAAGGAAAGAAATGTTGTATCTGTAATTAAATAAATTCTATATCTATAATTAACTGCTAAATCTGTTTATGTGAAGGATAGGTACATTTGAATGCATATATAATGTTGTTTCTGTAATTACTTGGAAAATCTGTCTAAATGAAAAGAAGGAGTATTTGAAATGCTTAGATAAATACATAAATGCATGTGTGTAGTAACATACTACAGAATTTCCATGTAGTTACTTAAAACATGAAGAATATGAAACTACAGATTAAAAGTTTACATTTCTTTAGTTAATATTTATGCATAGATTGCAAAGTAATTTACAAAGGAACTTGCTAGTTATTGAATACCAGATAAACAGTTAACCTATTAGTTTCTTAACCTCTTTACAAGTCTCTAAGTACCGTGATGAGAATAAAGCTAGAACTTGTGGTCTCGGGTGGAGGCAAAACCCTACCCAAGATGCTTTCTTCAATTGCATATTTAGTATATACACATACTTTCTTGAACGGTGGTCTAGTCACCGAGATTAGGGGAAATATAAAACAGAAACGATAAAGACCATTAACCAGAAGACCTTTGTGATACGTAATGGCAAGAAGTGAAAGAAATCATAAACCACAGCGGAAGTGGAAACTTAGTAAATCTTTTATGCCTAGATTTATCTTTTATTAAATCTGAAGAATTAATAAACAAAATCCGTGAGAGGATATTTGACCAAATCTGTTATTATTACTCTAAATAAATTTTTGCACGAGATTTCCACAAGAGAAATAGTAGTTTTTTCCTAGCACAATAAATACCAAAAGCGTAACCTCATTTAAGTGGAAAGCAATAAACTTCCTCAAAAAGAGACTTGAGCGGAAAATATCAGTATATGGGAAAGGTATACATCATGCATAAGGAACATACTCATTAAAATCAGAGTTATAGCAACTTCATTGTAATATCTAAGAGTTATGAGTAACATTCCAGTTGAAACCAGGCAAGAAATAGACATTTAAAATAAAAAATTTAACCAAACTCTTACTCGACCGAGAACGAGGTTCTGATATAAATATTACTGGCTTTCGATAATATTTAGTTCCAAAAAAAGCAGTAACTATTGTATTCCAAGACCATCAGAGGTCTTAAACTACAGAGCTCTACTATAGGGTTTACGCTCTCAACCATCTCTAACATTATGCAAAAAAAAAAAACTTCCTATTGCTAAAGAAAAGATTCAACAGGAAACCATAGTCGAAGAGCTGTAGCTCTCGTAGACGAGAGTACCTAGAGAACAAAGAAGATGGGCTGTATCAGCCATGATTGTAGAGTATGAGTGGTTCAGTTCCGGTGAAAAGAAAAGTATGCCATGGAATTGGGTTTGATAGAAAACCTGTAGAGGAGAGTGATAGGGCACGAGGGTCATATTCTTATATTAAAACATAAAATGAAAACTAATTAAATCGTAAACAAACGAAAAACAAGTGGTAAGAAAAGAATAACCATGAAGAAATTACCTGGTAGCAGGAAACTCCAAGCGGGTAACCTGCGAAATTGACCAGAGAGATAATGCTTTAGTAGTATATAAACAAAAACCTTTTAAACTCTTGTTATTACATCCGAGAGAAAGATTGCATAAAACCCTTGTTGAAATGAGTTTCGGGTCAGGTTCTCACCTGCTAGTGCGTGCCAAGAAGAGAAGTTCATGTTGGAGCCAGGAGCAACCTCATGGCAGAAGGGAGATTGTGTTCAAGCAGCAGAGGAATACTTTCCAACCTTTTTGGAGGAGTAACTGTTAACTCTTCCGCACACACTTTATCCATACATCAGAACCCTTGCGGAGGAAACAAATGAAAACTACCCATCAGGCAAGCCAAGCTTAATGAGAACCAGGACGGAGAACCCAAGAAAACTTAGGGTTAATCAACTCTAGTTCATTCTCCTGCCAATGCAACATATCTGTTGATTAACTTGTAGATGAACGGCGAGGATCATGGGAGTACCCTTGTAAAGAGCGAAGAATCCCAAATAAATTCGGCAGTTGTCGTAGTGAGTTAATGCCATGTACTATGGTATTAAATTCCGAGTTGATTGTCAGCTAACAAAACTTCATATCAAATTGTCAAATGGAGATATACATAATGTATAGTTGCGAAAAACTATTAAGGATGGAACCAAACTTCATATGTTCAAACATAAAGACTCTGTGTAGAAATTTATATGATGCCTATGACTATATAATAATAATAAAAAGAAGCCGCAGAGAAATATAGCATTTATATTTATGGGTCAACGACCTTTTTAATATAGTTAAATGAGATTTATAATCGATATTGAATCATGGTTTTGAAAGAATGAGGAGGTAATATGAATGTTTTTTTTTTTTTACAGTGTAATTATTTTATAGTGGAATGTTACAAAATATTTGAAAAAAATAAAAAAATTGTAATAATATAATAAGAATATGTATGTAAATATTATTTTATAAATAATTAATATCATAATTAGGTTTTGAAAAACTTATATAAAATTGGAGTACACTCCAGTAACTTTATAAATTCATATACCATTGGATTTAGCTCTACTAACATTATCAATTTATTAACTGTTATGAAATTAATATATTTATAATAAAGTAGATGTGATTTTTAGGAAATTTAAAATAAAAAATATTAAATATATTTTAAAATATAGAAAGGATAGGAATTTTTTATTTGAGAGGTTAAAGTTTTAATAATGAAATGTAAAAGAATTTGAAAACTAACTACTTATATAAATTGTTATGAGATTAATGTATTTATAATAAAGAAGATATGTTTAAAAAACATTTAAAATTGAAAATCTTAAATATATTTTAAAATATAAAAAGAATATAATTTTTTTTTTTAAAATTTTGAATGGTTATATGTAATTTTATTTTTAAGTATTATTTGTTTAACATATAAATAAATGTCGTATAAGAGTTTAATATTTTATCTAATAAGAATATTTATTTATTTATTTATTATTACAATAAATATTTGAAAAATAAATAAATATTATTTTAATAATTTTTTTGATGTAATAATATAATAAGAAGATGTATGTAAATATTGTTTTATAAATAACTTATATCATAATTAGGTTTTGAAAAATTTATAAAAGATTGGAGTACACTTCATTAACTTTATAAATTCATATACCATTGTAGTTATCTCCACTAACTTTATAAATTTATGCAAAATTAGAATATATGTAAGTAAATTTTCAACTTCTAAGTTTCCTCTTCTAGTTAGGTTTTTTCTTGCAATCCATGCTATATGTTGTTAAGTCAAAGCATGTAAACAAAAAGGAGTAATAGTAAACACTATTCAAAATCCCTTTTAGGAGTTTTAAATTATTCTCTCTTTCAAATTTCCAAATATGCACATTTTCATATGTATTTTTTAATACATTAACGTGGTGGATAGAAACTCTAGTTGCTACAAATTTCTAGGTGCAAATAGATACGAGGTCATACCTTACAAGAAATAAGAACCTTGTAATGTAACATTGGATATGGAAAATGTCTATGTATATTCATGCATGTATATTAATTCAAACGTAAATAGAAATGTGTATAGTGCATGTCATCGCATGTGTTGGAAAAGGCTATTTTCCATGTAGGTCTGGTCTAATTAGGTCAACCCTTACACCCTAACATCATGTCATGCAACATTTATGATAGGGTTCAAGGTTAGAGTCTTAAGATGACAATATTATTTGATGTAAAAAAATTTCATGTGAACTAATTTTACTAGCTCACAAGCATGCTCTAATGCTTGTACTCGTCCACTGTAATATTTTGTGCTTGATAAGATGGACACACATATTCAATTGTGTTCATGCATACTTCAATATTTATGTCCACTTGCCAACATCATATCTGCCAATTTTTAGTGTTACGTGTGCCATTAATTCCCATTAGTTTGAAAATTGTGATGGAAGCCTAATTAGTTTCATGGAGATATCGTAGCATGCCCACAACATAGAAGATAAGGAAAGAAATAAAGACAAAACCTAAAAACCTTAGGAAATTGAACCTTAATATTGTAAGTGGGATTTACTTTTATAGATACAATACATAACATAATTAGTAACAAGAAATTATGCATTCTCATTTTATCTCATATTATTTCACACAAATCAATGAAACAAGATTTTATAGCTTATTTTGAAGTAGAAGAAAAAAACTTGTGTCTTCTCTCACGTAGCAATTATTGCATTAAGATCAGTAGCTTCGGTATTACATACCATGGATTTGAATATAAATCACGTATAAGATGCAAAGGATAATGCATAAATTCTCCCCTCTATTAATATAAAAACCCTTAATGTAT
Organism: Pinus albicaulis; assembly: GCA_034641835.2. Classification (NCBI taxonomy): domain Eukaryota; kingdom Viridiplantae; phylum Streptophyta; class Pinopsida; order Pinales; family Pinaceae; genus Pinus; species Pinus albicaulis. Next base: position 40,588 of record JAXQQM020077094.1, read on the forward strand.
GACAACACCTTACAACTAATCCTTTTATGTAAGGAATACACTCCTATTCATGTGCCTCTTTAGTGGGAAACCTCCTAATGACCTAAAATCCAAATACAATTATCTTCCACACTCTCATAAGGAATAATTTATCATTGTTTATATTTATCAAAATAAACCCAATTATAAAAACTCCTAAGTACCTAGTTGACCTTCTTTAATAAGGCTCCATTAAATCTACTCAATGTTAAATACCACGGTGAAAACCTTATTTAATATTGTAGTTGTCCTAGTCCACACTACATTGAATTACCTCCAATATTATTACTTTGCTATGGGTCCCTCATATAGAGTCTCAACATTAAAAGACACTTGAAACCTGGTCAATATTTATTCCATGGTAATGCACAGGCAACATACGATTACTGCTAAGAGATGAAAAATGCATTGTAAACTTTTTAAGACCTTAGCAAGACCAACTACACTTAATCTTTAGATTTATTCCAACTTTAAAGATAATTTCAACTTAATCTCTTTTTAAAAACCTCTTTTTTTCTTTATTAAATTAAAAATAATTTCAAAATATAATTTCAATTTGATATCTTTTAAAACTCTTTGTTTTATCTTCACTAAATATCATTAAATTATATAATTTCATTATTTAATAAAAAAAAAAATTATAAAATTTTAACAATTCCCATTTCATAATTAAAGAAAAATCCAATACCTCCCAACCATAAATAAATAAAAAGAACTTGGCCTCACTTTAACTCATTCTCATGTACCTAAACATACATATTAAAGGAATATTTCCAAGAAATATACTTGGTTTCAAAGTTGATTAAGAATGGACATACATATTGCTTAGTGTTTGTAGGGAATGGATTTACACGTTAGCTGAACGATCATGTTTGTTAGGTTCGGTGAGATAATGACTCGAAATTTAAGAAATAATGTTATAAAATCGTTTTCGGTATTTGTCCTAACCAAAAAAATAAACCTCCTTGACTTTACGAGTCAATCACATGTAAAAATGTAAACATCATATGAAAATGGCATGAAAAAACTGGTGCAAGGACTATCCATGAGACAATAATGATTATGATACTCGTCTTTAATGTTTGGCTTCAATTGATTAAATTGATGAAAACCTTGCAATAAAGTACATTACTATTTAACGTGAGGAATGAAGGGACCTCGATAAAATACTTTCATTTTTTCAATTAAAAATAATAAGAATAATTGATGAAGAGATTTTATCAAGTTTAAGGTCTTATAATTTCGATTATCACTTAGGATTTAGTATTTTAATTATATAATTGTGAAGTCAGAATTATTTATTATTATATGATTTATTTTAAATATAGAAATAATTCATGAAGAGATTTTATGAAGTTTAAATTATCACTTGAGTTTTATTATTTTGATTATATAATTGTTTAATTATATAATTGTGAAGTGAGAACTATTTATTATTATACGATTTATTAAAAAAATAGGAATAATCCATGAAGAGATTTTATGAAGTTGAACATCTTAGAACTACAATTATCACTTCGCTTTTAGTATTTTAATTATATAATTGTGAGCTTGGAAATATTTATTATTATATGATTTATTAAGATGGTTATTTATAGTTTGTTATTTTAACATGTGAGTTAAAATTTTATGTAAAAATATTATTTAGTGCATGATCTAATTTAGGAGTAGTAATTTGGTTATAAATGTTAATCTATTGTTATTTGAAATTTAAGAATATTGAAGTATATTTATGATAATATATTATTAAAGTAATTAAATATTTTTTTAGTAAGAAATGTATAATTGAGTGATATATATGATATGATTTTCTTTAGAATTATAAATAATTTGTTTTTTCTTTTTTAATTTAGGAGTATCTTTCTATTTTCTATTTATAAAAAAAGAAGTAAGTTGAATCAGATCAAAACTTGATGGCCTCAACCTGCCCGAAGGAAACTAGGTTTGTTGGCCATCTTAAAGAGTTAAATGCCATCCAGTATTGGAAAATTTTCATCCTTCTAATAACCACTATGTCCATTCTATTATTCCTAACAATGTCTAACTGTAAACAATAAATGTTATACGAAAAATACATAAGAATACTAAGCAAATATTTACTTAGTCATCTAAGGATTCAGCAGGTGCCGGGTATTTAATAGTGGAGCCTGATATATCTACTTGATGCATTGTTTGCAATTGACGCTCAATTCTTCCAAGACGAGATGTAGCATGATGCTGTGAAACACAGATCTCTTGAATCTCTTTTTTGATTTCTTGCAGAACAGAAACCACTTGTGGATATCCTCCCATTTCCTATAAGCTCATGACAACCTTGGCCGACACATTTGAGTGTCCAATAAGTGTGAATGGATTGATGAAAAGGGGACAGTCTCCCTCTTGTATTCCCAGGGTCCTTGATAAAGTCCATGGCTTCCTCCTATATATTTATCTCCTCTTCTTTGTTGTTACAGTCTCTCTCCCAACATTGAATAAGATTGCGTACTTGTAGAGGATTACCTGTAGAGTAAACATCAAAGAGGTTTTCCACAAGCTCTTTTTTTTATTTTCTTCCTCGCTTGCTGGACCCTGCAGTGGGATTTAGAAGTTTCTTTTTCCCTTTTTCCTTGACCTAGTGCTTGGCAGGTTGTCCTTTTACCATGTTTGTATTCCAAAGTACAAACACCTCACTGTTCTGTTGCAGTTCCTCAGATAGTGACTCGAAAACACATGTTTTTAATTTAAAGAGGCATGTATATGGTAAGAAAAAGTAGATAATTTTTTGCATGCAATAGTAATTAGGGCCCACAACTGCCTTCGTTACCAAGTAATAGAGAGCGCTGTTATTCCTGCTGACGGTGGTAGAACTATATAATTTAAGCTTAGGTAGAAAGAGGGAAAAATTTGGACGATGCAAATCTCGGACCCAGAACCCATGAGGACGGGGATGAATTCTTATAGAATAGAGGCTCCTATAGCCCACCCAACTAATTCTAAGACCAAAGTCATGGTTATTTTCTGTATGATGAGACCTTAGGACAAATAATTAAACCCGCACACCCTACAGAGAGCATGTACCTTGAACAAAGAAATTAGGGTGAACGGAATCAGGGAAAAAACCACAACAAATGCTATTAATAGGGTGGGATTGCATGGCCATGCATGCTATCTCATAGGCCCGAGACGCAGAATCCTACATTCCTTCATTACAAACCACAAATGGGGCGCGGCCAAGGTATAAGCCAACATGATAGGGAGTTCGAAAGCAGGGATTGACAGCAGGGGCCACGAAGAGCAAAGTCACTAGAACATCAAACAATTTTCTTAAGCAGAAGGATATAAGAATGGAAAACCGTAAAGACCCTTGATGTATCACCATGCAAGCAAAGAAACTAGACTGTAAACTATAACATAAACCATAATTCAACATACACCCACAATGATGAGCTGCATGCAAACCCATTAAGTTTAATTATCCTCCATAAAAAATAAAACAGTGAATAGGAGCAGACGAATTGAGCAATAGATATATGTCAACCCTGAAAATTACTGTATTACCAACCAAATGACTGACCTCTGTATTAATTTTAAGAAGATTCATCATGTACTAGGTAACCAGCAGGAGTCGCAAACCTTCAGCTTTCTTCCACATTGTTCCTTCTTCCAAATTTCGCCCGAGAACAGTGATCCCCTTCCGTTCCATGGCTTGCATTAACCCCTTGTGACGTCAACGTTGTTTCCCAAGCTGCTCTGACAATAGTCAAATTCTAGTGTTGTCGTCTGCAGGCATAATGAATCGACGTGTGAACGTACCTCCTACCGACCGGCTGCCAACCTTAAGCTTGAGTGATCGTGTGGTGCACGCCACCATGTGACACCACATGTCTCCCATCAACCTCTGCGTGGCACCCCCATCGGGAGAGAATTATAAATATCTTTTGTGTTGACATGCGTTTTCTAATTCACGTTGGAAGATATGTTGTAATGCTTTATTCTGTTTGATTTTAAGCTTTTGTAATTCATTTTATTTTTTAGAATGTTTTCTGAATTGATCACATAATCACTCTTTTTTGGTGACGTTTCAAACCAACTACTTTTATATTAGATGTTATGACTTATTGAAATCACATAAGAGAAAAAATTAAAATAAAATAAAATTTAAAATAAATAATAATTATAACTAGTAATAAAACAATTTGAGTTGGTCAAATCACATAAAAATGAAATAAAATACAAAAAATAGTAATTACAATTATAATTAATAATTAAATCAGTTTAAGATCTATCTCCATTTTAAATGTGGGTAGTCTAACTTATAGAATAATATTATTGGTTAATTTTAGTTAAAATACGGTAAATATTTTTAAAAAGTTGAATTTAAATTGTTTAGTTGACCAAGGAATTTTTACGAAGTTTAAGATTTTACTATTAAAATTTCCACTTGAGGTTTAGTATTTAACTTATATAGTTGTGAAGTCACAATTGTTTATTATTATATAATTTATTAAGACTATTACTTATACTTAATTATTTTAACATGTGAGTTGAAATTTTATGTAAATATATTATTTAGTGTATAATTTAATTTAACCCTAAATAGTGTAATTTGGTTATAAATGTTATTCTATTTTTATTTGAAGTCTAAAAATATATAATTATTACTAAAAATATATAATTATTTTTATGAAAGTATATTAGTAATGTAATTAAATATTTTTTTAGTAATAATTATATAATTGGGGATAAATATTATATCATTTTGTTTAAAATTATAAAGAATTATTATGTTGAGAGGTGCTCTAGTCTAGTATGGAAGATATGTTGTAATGTCCTATCTGGTTCTCTTAAATATTAAGACTTAGTAAAATTATATCAAAGAAAAAATTAAAATAAATAAAATTTAAAATAAATAATAATTATAATAAGTAATAAATTTTTTTGACATGATCAATTTACATAAAAATAAAATAAAATACAAAAACAAATAATTCTAATTATATTATAACTATAATTAACAATTAAATAAGCTTGAGATCCATCTTAATTTTGAATCTACATAGTCTAACATATAGACAAATTGGTTTTTTTCATGGCATTTTTTTAGTTAATTTTAACCAAATTTGGGGAGAGACTTTAAAAAACTCGAGTTTAACTTGTTTAATTTATAGAATTCTAGCACCAGATTTTAGAGCGCTAAACCCATTTATGCATTCAAAAGAGTATTTTAAACAACAAAACATCACAAACTTCCTTGAAATTGTACCACAGAATTCAGGTGCAAAGAGATGTTTCTTCTATAAGTTAGTGAAAAAGGATATTTCTTCTATAAACTAATCTATGCCATTCTGATTCTACTAAGAGTATATACATATCAAATATCTTGATGTGAAAACCAATTTTAGAGTGAAAAGAGATTTGATCCCCCATAAGGTAGAACTTGAATTAAGATGGATCTAGGATGATATAATTGAGGAATACATATTACATGATTTTGTTTAAAACTACAAAATTGGATTATTAATCATCATATATCTATTTTAAAGAAGAATATATCAATATTGAGAAGGATTCAATTTCTTAAAATGTAAATTTCGTTATCATTCAATTTTTCTATTAAATTATCAACAAAATTCAACTTAAGAAATTTGATTTCTCTCAGTTTGATAAATCTAGACATATTTACACTAGTTTACTTTTTTTCTTTTATGTGCATATGTAAATATATACATAGCTTTTTTTTGGTTATGTAACATCACTTAACAACATATCCCATTCGGAAGATGTAGCGAAACTTGCTACTATCCCCAAACTATGTTGTATAGAACTTAGCTACTGAGTTTTAAGGAAAAAAAACATAACTGAATCACATACCATACATTAGTCTCTTTATTACAAGGTTTTAAATATATAATTACATAATTTTGAGTTCAAAATCAGGTAATTATGTTCACAAACCATATGTTAAAGTGATAATTATATATTTTCAAGAAGAAATGGGCCAATTAAGAAATTAATTCATAAATCATAGTAAAATCACATGATGTTATCCCAATTATAATAATTAAATGGTTTCAAGACATACCGAAGAAATTGTTCCACATTTTAAAGGATCTTAATTAATTTTACGAAAATCCACATGATACCATCCTAATCATATAATACTTTTAGACATATTACCAATTTTTAAATAGAAACTAGCCTAGATCCATTTTAAATATGGATCTACCAAGCGCCTAGAGGGATCAAATCTCTTTACAATATAAAATAGGTTTTCATCTCAAGATATTTGATTCCGCTCTGTGCTTTGTAGATACAAAGTTAAGATGCATCAAGGTTGGTGTGATTTCCCCTTCCAATGAATACCATGGGTCGATACCAGGGGTCATTTTTATCTTTATTTTTATTTTATTTTTATAGGGCTATTTTTATTATTTTATTGTATTTTGAAAAAGTTAAAATGTTTACATTACATTACATTAATGCTTTTAATTATTTTTATTTTTATTTTTATGTAATTTGACTTAGTCAAAATGTTAACCATTACATTACAAAATGTTGTAAATATGTTGTCCTTGATGGAAACCTACTTGATGCAGTTGTCCTTGATGGAAACCTGCTTGATGAGTTGCCTTTTGATAAGCAACCTATTTCTTAAATATGTAAAAATGATTTACCTACAGGTTAGTTCAAAAGTGACAGAGAAAGGAAATCAAGTAAGGATAAGGGAAATGATAAATATAATATGTCACAATGTATATGCAGGTTTGGTGAAGGCAACCCACGTACATACATACATTGGTATACTGACAACCTGTGTATAAATCCAGAATTAGTATATACAGATTTTTTCTGAAGAAAATTCGTGTATACACGTGGGTACGAAAAAGCCAAGTTGCGTATGTCTTTTGCACTCTACAATTATGATACCAGGGGGCATTACCATGGTATTAGCCCACAGTATTGAGTGTTGTGTCATCTATTTGTTTCTGTCCAAGAATACCATCTACTCTTCTATGGTTTTGGTTCATGGTATTGATAAAGGATAAGACTATATAAGGAGATGAAAGTCATAGTGCAAAGGTGTGCATGAGTAAGGGTTTGAACTGAATACTTCTCTCTGAAGTATATCTGCATGGAATGGGATACAATTTATTGATAGATCTGAAGTAATAATGCACCTATGAATACAATGATGGATCATGATCCCTAGATCTGAAATGATTATGTATTTTCTAGATTTGTTTATGAAATGTTTAGATCTATGATCTAGCGAATGTTTGCTAAATATAAGGGTAATATACGAGCCGATTATTTATTATGAAGTGTTTCATAGTCCTAAAATAGTTGCAGATCTATACGCAGGCTTGTCTTTGTAAAATCACCTATATATGTAGGTTCAATTAAGCAAAAGTACGTATGGGATCTAGGGTTTTGCTGAAGTATGCCAAAGGATATTTCTAAATTGTTTCGGTGTATTACTATTGTTTGTTAATGATGTCTTCATACAGATCTGGGTTGTTTGAATATTTATTATGCTACTTCATGAATCTAAATAAATATTAGTGGTTGGTTGGTTGATTGATGATTTTGTGAATGAATTGATATGGTTATGACTTTCAGTTTGATGTATGTTCTTTGAGCTTAAATGTGTGGAGTGGGTCCAGTTTGAAAATCTAATGAAAAGAGGCCTACAAGTTGTGTTGTGTTGAAGTTGTTGGATCTTGTGTGAAATTCGATGAAACGTTGTCCGCGGTGGTGATGAGGGTCGAAGCCTTTAGTGAGGGGGTAATAGCTCCCTTCTAGTGGTTGCTGGTAAGCAAGATCAAGGGGTAGTAGCTCCCTTCTAGGAGTGGTTGGTAAACAAGAAGCAAGGGGTCATAACTCCCCTCCAGTGGTAGCTCATAAATGAGATCAAGGCGTTGGAGCTCCCTTCTATTAGAAGCTGGAGAACGACAGAAGATTCCAACCTTATTCAAGTGGGAGCCTGCGTGCTGGTATGAGTCTGCACTAGTACAAGATTGTAAGTAGTTTTATATATAATAAATATTGAAGACAGAGGCGACATTAGCGGTGGTTTTCTCCCGACTTGGGTTTCCACCTTAAATCCTGGTGTTCATGAATTTTTCTTATGTGTGTTGATTTATTTTGTTCTTACTGCACATGCTTACCGCTTACTAAATATCAGATGAATGAATGATGCACTGATCTAAGTAAAAAATTATCTACATAATAAGATCTCTGGACATACACAAGTTTATTTAAAGATAGCTACATGTATACACTAGTTGGGTTCATTAAAGCCACATATAGAAATAAGTAAAGAAAAAGTAAAATTTTACAATGACTTATAAATACAGATTCACACCCCCCTCCCCCTCTCAGTATTTTTCCCAAAAATTGGTATAAGAGCAGGTCCTTAAGAAGAAACTTGATTTCTTGAAGAAGATCCATCACAATGGGAAGTCATGAAGGAGTATTTTCTATCAAGCCACCAGTATTCAACGGAACTAATCTATTATTCTGGAAGATATGAACAAGAGCTTATTTTCAAAGTCTTGCATCAGACATATGGGGAGTTGTGGAAGGAGGTTACCAATATCCAACAAGTGTTCCTACAGATGCAACAGAAAGGAAAAGATATGAAATCAATAAAAAAATTCTCAATGCTTTATTAGGGAGTTTGTCAGAAACAAATTTTTTTTAAGTGATGCATCCAAATTCAGCAAAGGAAATATGGGACAAGATCATTGAGAGCTATGAAAGTGATGTAAAGGTAAAATGTGCCAAACTTCAAACTCTTAGAATGCAATATAAAAATTTCAAAATGCACAATGATAAAAGTATTGCAAGTTTATTTCTAAGATTAGACGATATTGCAAATTCTATGAGCAATATGGGTGAAGATACATAAGACTCAACTTTAGTAGAAAATATATTGAGATCTCTAACTCCAAAGTTCGAGTCAAAAGTGTTGCCTATTGAAGAAAAGTAGGATCTGCAAACTCTTATTTCTATTCAAGTACATGGTATCCTGACTACTTTTGAAATAAGAAGAGGAGGTCCCTCACAAGTCAGAGAAGCTACTTTTAAGGCCTGTGAAAAAGTTAAATAAAAGGAAGTTATCAAGGAATCAAGTTATATATCAAAAGAAGAAGAAGAAAATTTTGTGAGAAGACTTCAACTAGGTACTGGAAGATTTAGAGATAAGCTTCCCTTCAAGTGTTTTTCTTGTGGTAGAGTTGGTCATTATGCTGCTAAATGTCTTGATAAAGGAAATCATGGTAAGGGGAAATAGTTTGAAAAAGGAAGGAGTTATTATACAAATGAAGATAATGAAGGATTTTCAAATGAAGAAGAAGATTTTGATCAAGATATGCAACTACTCATGGCGTGTACTATGGATGATGAAATTCCTTAAAATAAAGGGATCTGGTTATTGGATAATTGCATAGATCAACAAAGAAGGGATGCTTTCATGGATGTTGTTTCTATTGTAACTCATTTGGGCATAAGGCCAGTGATTGCAGGTTAAGTATGTTGAACATATCTAAGAAATTGGAGAAGTTCCAGCACATAATAAGAAACTACGAGCAAAGGTGGAAGAATAATAAGCACCAGTAAAAAATGTAGGGAATATTGACCCTAATACAGTCATATGTTTCTAAGTTTTACTTCTCATAATGTCTGCAGGAGTGATGTGAGATACATTATAGGAATCAGTAATGTATCATCACAGGGGGAGAAATATATGGTGATTCCCATGGTTGGTTTGGTAATTCTGGTTGTATTTATTTCTAATAGTGCATCTGATGTGACAACAGAAGACAGGTACATAATGTATAAGTCTAGGGGTAGATGGAGATGTGAAATTTCCAGTATTTCACTTTATGTACGTGGGTTGTATGAAATAAATCCGCGTATACACGCGAGTTCCATTGGATACAGTTTTTCTATGATAAGAAAAATGTGAGACAAACTCAAGAACAGTCTTCTGATATGCTGCTGTCAGTTACAAATTTCTTGATCTGATGGTTATAACTGCTGATATGATATAAAGTTTTGATTATCTACTTGATTAAGTTTCTTTGATGAATTGGTTGGTGAAGGTGTTCAGGATGCTCATGCTTAGTGGGAGCATTAGCCTTGCTATGAATAATGCATTGTTGGAATTATGGTGGTTTTGAAATATGATCTCTCTCTCTTGAGGTATTCTGGTCTTGGTTATACAAAGTCATATATGTTATTTGATGAAAAGGTCATGTTGAGACCTATGATGTCAAATTGTTATATTTAATCATGTAAGGACTTGTTCAAATTTGTAAACCAATTTGGTTGGGTATTTGAGTAAAATTTGTAAACCCACTTGGTTGGGTAGTTGAACCAAATATGTAATTCCACTTGGTTGGATCCTTGATGTAAGTCTTAGTCCTTCATGATATGAATGGTCATACTCAGTTGAGTTATAGAGTAATGTACTTCATTGAAAAGTCTATCTGAAGATTCAGCATGAACTCAAGGGGAGCATAGTAAATTCAATGCACATCATATCTATAGAGGTCTTCTTTATACAAGGGAACATAAACCTTGTTTTGTTATTGATACACCCTTTTCCCTTGATGTGAAAGGGGGAGAGTATCTTGGAGTTTGAATAATGTTTATGATTAATGTATCTATCTGTTGCGGTGATCAAACACCATCATGGTTGCCATCAAGTAAAAAGGGGGATATTGTTGGAAATATGATGCAATATGTTGTCCTTGATGGAAACCTACTTGATGAAGTTATCCTTGATGGAAAACTACTTGATGAGTTTCCTTTTGATAAGAAACCTATTTGTTAAATATGTAAAAATTATGTATCTACAGGTCATTTTAGAACTGACAGAGAAAGGAAATCCAGTTAGGGTTAGAGAAATATTAAATATAATATGTCACAATGTATACATAGGTTTGATGAAGGCAACCCACGTACATAGGTGTTGGTCGCTTTAATTGTTTTAGCAATTCAAGCTCCACATAAATTGTCAACCCGAGAAGGTCTGTTTATTCCAAAGACAACCACGCACTGGATATGCTCAATTCCAAAAGCAAAAATAATGTTGTAGTAAAAGTCACACAATTATTAATCATACAAATCTAATTATTCACACCCTATTTTAACAAAGCTGAAGTCTATTTATGTTATAGTAGAAGCAATTCCTCTATTGCAGTTCTTTTAAGAATCCTAATGAAAGGAAATTACTCTGCAGGAAAGGAAACCAATCAACCATAACAGGGAACAGGACCCTATTCCTTCAAATAGGAACTTCAGCACCTGCTTCCTGACACTAATCACACTGTAGAAAAGATAAATTCAAGAAAACAGGACCCTATTCCCATGAACAGGAACCTTCAGCACCTGTCTCCTGTTTCTAATCACACTGCAGGAAAAAGAAAGTCAATCAATGGGAACATGACCCTATTCCTTTGCACAGGAATCTTCAGCACCTATTTCCCAACATCAATCATACATTCAAATAGATAACAGAAAAAGATCTCTTGTCTCTTTTAAGAATGAATGTACCAAACTCATGCAGCGTTTAAAGGAAACAGAATGCTTAATGAACTACAGAACTATGCAACTGATGTTTCAGCAAACAGAATTAAATTAAGGTGCGAATATCATAAAGAAACTCAACAAACTACAGGAACAGTCGGGTGAATCTTGTGATGAAGGCGGGCCCTTTCCTTCTCACAAGATTCCCCAGGGAAAGAGTTAAATTGGAGCGCTCAAAAGAAACCTTTATTCATCTGTCAAAAAGGAATGATACATTACAATGGAGTCTAGCTCCTTTCTGCTCAAAACAATGTTTCTCCTGTAGTTTCTAACTCCCCTTCTAATGATGATGTCTCCTCTTTTTAAAGAGGAGACATCTATTACAGTTACATCAGAGCAAATCTATCTTTATCCAAATCTATTCTTCTTTCTTAAAACAGGGCCCTTCTATTCTTCCATAGAAAGATATTGTTACAACAGATACAGAAAAAGTACTGGCTTCAGAATAATCCGTGTAACCACTTCCTTGCTTGTCTTCATCTTGTTGCCATTGTTCCCAAAATACTCTTCCAGAATCGCAAATTACGAGTAATGACGGAATTTGCATGCCCGCTAACTGTTTCAGCAATGGATTCAATTGTTTCAACAACGGCCGATTATTTCAGCACAACACATAAATTATCTGCGATCTTTTAGACTTGTGTTAGCAACAATCTACCCTCGATTAATGATGAAATATAAGAGTAATATGGAATTATATGTAAACAGATTAAATATATAGTAAAGAGGAGGATTTCATATACCTTTGGATAAAGTGAATGAAAATGATGATGGAACGCTTTTTAAATATAGTTATAAAGGGTAAAGTGGTGTCAAAATGTATGGTAAAAATGGTACATTGTGAGGTCCTAACATCCCCCCCAGCTGAAAGGGTTGCATGTCCTCAGGCAACTCCTAGTCTGAGTCAGAGTCTGAGTACTGACTCTGTGCATGCAAGTTGCTCAAGCAGTAACTAGAGAAGGTGGCTTCTGTCGAAGCTCGGAATCCTCGATTGTTTTGCAATTTCTGCCATGCTACTGCCTCGTCCCTGTTAGCCAATTGGTAGTGAGACTGGTATTTTTCTGTCGGCATCCATAGGATTGGAAAGTGAAAATGATAACCAATCCAGTTCTCTCCACAATGCCGAATGCATCTGATGTAGTTTGGTACCCTGGATAGTGCAGCTTGAAGATTATCAGGGCTAAAAGGGTGATACTCTTGTCTTTCCTTACATGATTGTTGCCAGAACATGGTGTTGGCCTTCAAGGCAGCAGTTTCCTTAACTCTGATTAACTGATGACACTTTAGAAGTGTTGAGGCTTGCAGTTGTTGTATGTAGCGGCGCATTCCTGGCTTCTGCAAAAATCGGTGATATTCTGCTACAAAAATGGCCGGATTTGAAGGTTCCGGTCTAATCCAAAGGAGGCGATTCTCCTCATTATGCCTACTTGCAATAAAAGCAGTTTTCCATGTGATTTGATTGGCAAGAAATGAAACAAATGCCCTAATTTGTACATCACCAACAATGGGAGTAAGGTTGACCTGTCTATTTTCAGGCATAGCCTCATTATGAAGATAAAGTTCACATAACAAATGTTGGTCACTAGCAGGGGCCTCAGCAAATGTTTTAACAAATTGTTCCGCTGTGAGCAATTCATGAGGTCTCCCATCCTTAATTGCCTTCAATTGAAAATAAACAAGACGTTCAGAGAGGAAGAGAGAATAATTCAAGGAGGGTTTCCGGGTGGCCAACAATTTTTGCACTAATGAAAACATCAAAACCAACTTTTCCTTTAATTCCTTGACTTCTTTCTTAGAATCCTTGAGCTGTTGCAGTGTTTGTTCCCAAATATCCCAGTTGGCATACATGTGATTCTGCCAGGCCAACTTATGCTGCTGCAATATTTTATCTTGATCCACAGCATATTGTTTCTTCCAGTTATTCATAAGTTCTAATTGTTTCCATGGCAGGGTCTGTGTCCCGGCATTATAAGTAGTGGGTTGGGGCATTGTCTGAGTGGCTGAGCTAACTAGTACAGGGCGGGATATTTGTGGTTTAGTTTCTTCTTCTAGACTTTTTGAGGGCCCTACTCGTTCTTGTGTAGCAGTAGGGCGTTCTTCTTTAATTGCAGCTGATGTAGATGCCTCAGGTACCTGAATTTTGACTATTTTGTATCCTGCCTGTTGGTAAATGTTACCACACTCATGGCACATGTATTCTCTGCATGGATCCTTCTTTTGTGCTGATGTTGTGTGTGCCAACATGTAGAGATTTAATTCTCTATCAAAGGCTTCTCTTGCCATTATCAATTCTTTCTTATAGGCCTCTAGTTCTGACTTCAAAAACTCATTTTCCTCCAATAAAGATGCCATAGTGGGTGAACCCTGTGTGCTGGTTGATTCTGCTGGAGTTGTCTGCTGATCCATAGTTATAGTTGGTTCTTGTGTTGCAGCTACAGCTGGTTTCCTTGTATTATCATGCTTGGTGTATGATTTTTGTACCTCAGTAGCTGGTTCTTGTGTTTCAGCTTCTGGGTAAGTAACTGGTTCTTGTGGAGCAGTTACTGTTTGAGTAGTAAACGATGTCATCTTACCCCGGGCATCTGGTTCTTGTGGAGCAGTGCCGCAGGACGAGACGGGTAATGGTTGGGGAATTTGGAATGGTGATGAGGATTGAAGTTTTAACAGGATAGTCGCAGGGTCAGGGGAAATGGGAGTGACTTCAGTTTCAACAGTCATTTTCATTTTCCTCCTAGGTAGGAAAGCAGAAAAGTCAATGACTTTCCTTTTCTTTGTAGGAGAAGATTATTTTCTAGGGGAAGGGCTTTCGGAAGAGGTGACGGCTTGGGATGTGGCCCTTGTTTGTCGTTTTGAGACAGAGACTGTTGGGGTTCGTCTCTTCCTTTTATGAGTAGGGGGAGATGGGGGTGTTTGAGAGTCATCGCTAGAGATATGAACAGTGGGAAGGGGTGACTCTACTAAGTGGGATGAACTTGGGGGTAGGTCAACTGGTTCTGAGGATGGAATCAATGGGGGGTCAGGGATATCGTCCAGTTGCCTTTCATAAGAACTCTCAGGAGTTTCTTGGGAACTTTCGGCTTGTTGGGGAATTTCGGCTTGCTGGGGAATTTCGGCTTGCTGGGGAATTTCGGCTTGCTGGAGAATGAGGAGTGGATTATTCAGAGGGGGATTTTGCTGAGCAAAACCCCTCTGAATTAATAATTGACATAAGTGATGATGGGTAAGGGATAATAATGGGAATTTTACCCGTCTACAGTAATATGACATGTTTTTAATACATCCAAGCAGATAATAAGGAATATTAACTAATCGACCATGCCACAAATGATTCATTAAAACGAAGTCGTGTTGATAAACTACCTGGTAACGCCCCTCGCATGTCAAATAGTGCTTGATGAATTCAGCTACTGTTGGCCATGGGCGAGGTAATGAATGCAGACTTATACCGCGGCCTTTATGTTCAATCTGTTCCTCTGGAAGAAGGAAGTCTTGCTGTGCATTTAAAATGACTTGTTTCCTGCTGAACCAGCGAGCACCTGTAACCGGCAACCCTGAAACTTGTGCTATATCTTCCTCTGTGACCGAAATTCGGACCCCTTGAACCACTGAGTATTCTTCCTGAAAATTCTGCGCAAACTCTAAAACTTGCCGAGGATCAAATTCTCCTAACCTTTCGAAGTATGTTATCCATCCTGCCTGCTGAAAAATTTGGTAGGCCTCCGGGAACAATTCAAGAAGAGTTATCGAACCAGGCTCATGTCTGATAGCCGAACCTCCCATAGCTACTAACTTGAGTCACATGCAGAGGCGCAGAGAACAGAAACACGGGCTTTGGTCAAGCTAATTGTTGCAACAGAGGATATGGAGTCTCAATGACGGTGGAAATAATGGATATGAAGAGTGACGGAGGATTGGATGGTGTGGAATGATGATTCAGTTTTCGAAATTCCCCCCTTACGTATGGTGAAATGATGTTTAAGTGTGCGGGGATTGTAATCATTATGAGCAAGATCCTCTCTTTAAAATATTATTTAACTGTATTACATAAAAACCACATACCTTATATTTTTACCTTTGTTTTTATAATTCGAAGTATAGAGTGCTTCATAATGGCTTGATATTAATGGAAGAATCTTTAAATTTCACTGGAATGTAGAACAGGATCATATCAGGATCTACTCAATACTGAATAATATTCACCCAAGGGATCTGAAGAATAAAAGTGGAGAACTGAAAAGCTTGTATAGCAGAGGAAAGAAATGGTGTTTTAATAATGAAAAGATGAATGACAGGTTGCTGAAAGTGGTGTTTCAGCAATGGAAAAATGAATGACATGTTGCTGAAACTGGTGTTTCAGCAAAGGGAAAAATCAGGAAAATGGGATATAATGACTTGGGTTTAAGACAAGTGGGGGAAGTATTTGCTAAGGGATAATTTCAGCAGTAAGGAACGGGAAATACTAGCTGAAGGATGATATTTCAGGAATGGTAGAAGTGGGGAAAAAAAGAATGGAAAAAGGGAAAAATGTAGAAATGGGATAAGTAATGAAAGGGATATTGCTAGGAAATGGGTTGAAATGAAGGGAACAAGCTTCTGTGATTGAAGCTTCAGATCTTCTTGTGATGAATCTGTCCTCCTTAATGAGTTCTTCCAAAATCTGCAAAATTCAATTGTAACATGCCAACCCTTGATAGGGATTATTAGTTTTAAATCTAATCTAATGCTAGAAATATAGTGCAGAAAATTAAATGCTGTGAGGAGCAGAAGACTCCCCTAGAAAAAGATAATGTGTATCAGTCATGCAAGCAGCCTTGAAATCTTCTTTAGAAACAGGGCGCTGGTACAAACGAAGCCTATGACCATTTACTAGTAGAGGTGTTTTAGAATCATCAATTGTTAAAAGTCTTACTGTTCCATTAGGAAAAACATCATCTACTTCATATGGTCCAAGCCATCGTGTACGTAGCTTACCCTGAAAATTTTCAAACCGAGAGTCATACAATAAGCCCAATTACCTTTTTGGAACTGCTTGTGTTTGATAATTTTATCATGCCACTTCATTCTTTGTTGTTGAATCATGGTTGTTTGGTGAATGGCATCTAATCTCTTTTCATCTAATTCAAGAAGCTGCTGCAACCTAGCTGTCTGCACATCAGTCAAATCAAGATTAACAGCTAAAGCAGTTCTTAGAGTTTTAATTTCAAATTCCACGGGAAAAACAACATTTTTACCATAAACCAATTCATAGGGAGAAAAACCTGTAGTGTTTCTCCAAGTAGTTCTGTAAGCCCATAGTGCTTCAGGGAGCCTTTGAGACCAATCCTTCCGGTTGTCCTTCATTGTTTTAGTTAGAATGGCTTCTAATACTTTATTTGTGCTTTCCACATGCCCATTGGCCTGGGGGTGGTATGGTGTAGTCATTCTATGATGAATATGATATTTCTGAAGGGTAGACTTAAAACCATGAGAATTGAATGGAGGTCCTCCATCTGTAACTAGCTCTCTAGGAATTTCAAATCTAGTGAAGATTTCTTCAAATAAGAAAGCTAGGACAGCTTCTTCATTGGCTCTAATAAGTGTTTTGGCCTCCACCCATTTAGTCATATAGTCTATAGAGACTAATATATAAGTTCTTTGATTGGATGGAGGATTAATGGGTCCTATGAAATCCAAGGCCCATATTTCAAATGGTTCGGAAACTACCTGGGGGTTTAATGGCATTTGATCTCTATGATTGGGTTGACCCATTCGCTGGCAGCTGTCACAAGCCCTCACATATTTCTTTGCATCCTTAAATAATGAGGGCCAATAGTAACCCATCCTCAAAATTTTGTGTGTTGTTCTTTTATTAGCAAAATGCCCTCCGCAAGGGCCATCATGACAAGCTTTTAGTATGTCATACACTTCATCTTCCCTAATGCATCTTCGGATTTCCTGATCAAGCCCTGTGTAGAAAAGACACCCACTTATCCAGCTATACCTGGCACTTTGTTGAACAATTCTTCTCTTTTCTCTGTATGACAGGTGTGATGGTAATTTTTCTGCAACCAAATAATTGGCAATATTTGCATACCACGGAGAGTGAGCAGAAACCGCAAATAAATACTCATCAGGAAAAGAATCATCTACTGGAATATTATTATCAGTTTTTAACCGTGAAAGGAAATCAGCCACCACATTTTCTTTACCAGGTCGATCTACAATTGTGATATCAAACTCCTGCAGTAATAATAGCCATCTGGTAACTCGAGCATTTGTGACAGATTTGTTCATTAAATACTTAATAGCCGAGTGGTCAGTGTGGACAAAAGTAGAATAACCCGTGATATAATGTCGAAATTTATTAATGGCATAAATTACTGCAAGAAACTCTTTTTCGGTAACTGTATAATTAAGCTCAGCAGGGGTCATGTTCTTACTGATAAAGTAGATAGCATAAGGAAGATGATTCTCCTCTTGTCCCAAGACATCTCCAATTGCAGTGTCTGAAGCATCAGAAGATATATGAAAAGGGAGGGCCCAATCAGGCCCCCTCAAAATAGGAGCAGTAGATAACTGATGCTTGAGTTCTTCAAAAGCTTTCTGACAAGAGTTAGTCCACTTAAATTCAACATTTTTCATAAGCAACACAAATAATGGAGAAGCTATCTTAGAAAAATATTTAATAAATCTTCTGTAGTATCCAGCATGTCCTAGAAAACTTCTCACATCAGTTTGTGTTTTAGGAACAGAAAGATTCTGAATGACCAATATTTTAGATGTATCTACCTAAATACCTTGAGATGAAATAAAATGTCCAAGCACTACTCCTTCACTCATCATCATATGACATTTTTCAGTACTTAGGGAGAGGTGAGCTTGTATACATCGTTTAAGTACCTTCTCAAGATTTTGTAATGCATCTTGAAAAGACACACCATAAGGAGTAAAATCATCCATAAATATTTCCATAGAGTCATTCAGCATATCAGAAAAGATTCCTATAACAGCCCTCTGAAAAGTTGTTGGTGCATTACATAGCCCAAATGGAAGAACTCTATAAGAAAAAGTTCCCCAAGGACTAGTGAAAGTGGTCTTGTCCTGGTCTTGGGGTGCAATTCTAATTTGGTTATACCCACTGAATCCATCTAGAAAAGAAAATAATTTCTTCCCTGACAGACTATCCAACACCTCATCAATGAAAGGTAAAGGAAAGTGATCCTTTTGAGTAGCTTTTCTTAAGGCTCTGTAATCAACACATACTCTCCATTTCCCGTTTTTCTTAGGGACAATTACCAATGGGGAAACCCATTCACTGTCAGATATGGGGTATATAAATCCTGCATTAAGCAATTTCTGAAGTTCTTCTTTAACAATTTCCCATAAATTAGGGTTCATTCGTCTTTGGGGTTGACAGACTGGTCGGCATCCTTCTTTAATATAAATTCGGTGAGTACATAGTTCAGAAGAGATTCCTTTCATATCCGTGTAATCCCATGCAAATGCTTCCTTATTTTCACGTAATAACTTCATTAACTGCTGTGTTTCAGCAACTGTTAGATTAGGATTTATGTTTAATGTCTTGCCAGGTTCGATTTCGACTGTTATGCTTTTAGATGAGATGGTGGTTAATGTCTGAGATAGGTCTTCAGATTCAATCTTTTCTTGGGTATCTGTTTCAAAAATTGCAGTCAATTGATTGTGTGTTTCAGCAATTACAGAGGAAGGTTCACAAATAAAATTATTAATTATTTCATCCTCTGTATTGTCTTTAAGAGTTAAGGCTTGTCCAATAGTTAGAATAGGCTGAATAGCATTATCATCATAATCCATCCACATAGAATCTTCATTATTAATTATGGGTGTAGCATGAGGATAAAGAGTAAGTTGTTTGGTTTCATAACCATTAGAAATTGTCATTGAACCAGGTTTGCAACTGATAAAGGCATCAGCTGTGGCCAGCCATGGCCTCCCCAGAATTAAAGGATGTCCCCCCAGCTTTGTTTTAGTTTGCAATACGACAAAATCAGCTGGGTAATTCCAGGATTCAACTGAGATAACTAGATCTTCAACAACTCCTTCTGGTTTAATTGTAGAACGGTCAGCTAACTCTAGAATAGTTGGTGTATCTCTGATTGTGTTATTCAGCTGTAAAAACTGTGAAGTTTCAAGAGTCATTATGTTTATTGCAGCACCTAGATCTACCAGAACTTGAGGAATCATTGTTTTACCAATTTGAACTGTCACGGTAGGATGGCCGGGGTCACCATATTTCACAGGAGGGGTTTTTCCGGACATTAATGCAGATAAATCACCCATCACATGTACTGTAAGGGGATCTTTAGTTTTCCTACCAGGTTTCTTAACACAAATATCCCTTATGGTTCTAGCATAAATTGGTACATCTCTTAGTGCCTGTAAAAGTGGAATTTTAACATACAAGTTTTGCAATTCCCCTAAAAGGTTAAAAGCAGGTGTTTCAGGCATTCTAGTTAAAACTAAACGCTCGGGGAATGGTGGTTCTGTTATTTCAATACCCTTGTTAGAGGGTGGTTGTGCTTTCTTATGTTTCTCAGTTTCCTCTTTATCAGAATCAGAAGAGGTTATGTCATCAATAATAGGCTCTACTATTTTCCTGAATCTTAAATGAATATCATTACATTACATAGTAGGAAATATAGACTGATTCTGAATATTAATGACTTGCACAACTTTATTATTGGGGTTAGGATTTGGTTGCACAGGTAGCTGGGGTTTCATTTGATTATTTGGTGGAGCATTTGATGGCAGAGGAAGTGGTTGTTGAAATTGAGGAAATTGATTTGGATACGGGAGTTGCTGGATTCTCCAATTTGAATTCCAAGGGTTAAAAGAAGATGGCTGCTGTGGGGGCCAATGAGTCCACATTGCAGGATCAACAAAGGGAGGGTTTGATTGTTGCATGGGTGGGAAATTCATTTGATTAAAGGGTGGGTATTGCATTTGATTAAAGGGAGGGTAATTTGTTTGACTGAAAGCAGAATAATTATTCCAACGATTAAATGACATACTAGAGTTCATACCTTGTCCTTTTGGTTGCCATTGTCTTCTTTGAGTTAGCAGGTAAACTGCTTCAGCTTCTTCTTCCGTTGGCTGCAATGCTGCCTTTATTCCTGGTAGAGATGGACATTGTTGTGTTTCATGATCTTTCTCACAAAGGGTGCAAATTGGTATTTTGTCCAATGGGCACTCCCTTAGTGGATGTTTGTCTCTGCACTTCGGGCAAAAGACAGCCAGAGTTGCTTCTGCTTCAGCCTGCTTCTTTTTAACCTGCAAAGTGTCAATTTGTGAAGCAAAAGAACTTAACATCTCAGTTTTAAATTCTTTAAGTAAATTAACTATTTCAGCTCTTGTTGCTCCCCCACTGGCTGATTTCTGCACTCTTGAATAGGTGGGATCTCTATTACTTACTCTGTTATTTGCAGCTCCCCTTGAACATCTTTTACAAAGTTCAACAATCTCATCATATGATTCTTTAGATATATCTCCCTTGCCAAGCATGTTTAACATGTCTAAAAAATCATCCCTTAATCCTCTAAGTAATATTGTTTTGCGAATTTCCTTACTTATATTCGGATGATCAGATCTCTGTAGATTATACTGCAGCCTTTCTACATAGTCCTCTAGATTCTCGTCCGGCTTTTGTGCCATATTGAATAGTTCGTCCCTCTTTTCTCTCGTCCGACAATAGTCTTGATATTTAAGCATAAATTTCTGTTTCATCTGTTCCCATGTTGTGATTACCTAACTTCCAAGGCTCATGAACCATCTTAAAGCATTTCCTTTTAATGTTGCTGGAAGCAGTTTCAACTTTTGAGCATTAGTAACATAATCATAACTTCTGCATAATATATCAAATTCAAAAAGAAATTCATCCGGATCTTCAGAGGATAAACCATGGAAGTTAGGTAAAGATGACAATGGAATATTCTTCATAGGAGTTGTTCCTCTAGGGAGATCACTGATAGGAAATCCCAAGGTAGAGAGAGAATTTTCATCCCTTCCTTCTCCTTCAGGATCTACACGTCCTCCACCAAAGAATTCTTCGTTGTTTCCTTCCATTGGTTGTTCTCCTACTGCACTTGCTCGATCGTCAAGATCTTCTATTGGCTCCTCAATGTTTTCCACTGGTCGTCCAACACTCTCTATTAGTTCCTCAACGTGCTCTGTTGATTTGCTAGCACTTTCTTCGGACTCTCCAGCACTGATTGCTGGTCCTTTAATTACCGGCTCCTCTATGTTTTTAGGGCCCACAACTTCCTCTGTTTTGTAATCCGATTGAGGGGAGTGCTGAAGTTTTGGTCTTCGAGAACTTAATCTCTGTGATGATTCAGCCTTTGATACAATCTCGTCAATGAAAGTCTTTCTTCCTCCCCTTCCTTTGCCCTTGCCACCTGTAGGATTAGTTTTCTTCTGGGTTCCGCGTCCTCTCATACAATCTGCACATCTAGAAATAAAATATTAATGCTTTTGAAATCTATAATTGCCTTCCCCGACAACGACGCCAAAATGTTGGTCGCTTTAATTGTTTTAACAATTCAAGCTCCACATAAATTGTCAACCCGAGAAGGTCTGTTTATTCCAAAGACAACCACGCACTGGATATGCTCAATTCCAAAAGAAAAATAATGTTGTAGTAAAAGTCACACAATTATTAATCATACAAATCTAATTATTCACACCCTGTTTTAACAAAGCTGAAGTCTACTTATGTTATAGTAGAAGCAATTCCTCTATTGCAATCTTTTAAGAATCCTAATGGAAGGAAATCACTCTGCAGGAAAGGAAACCAATCAACCATAACAGGGAATAGGACCCTATTCCTTCAAATAGGAGCTTCAGCACCTGCTGCCTGACACTAATCACACTGTAGAAAAGATGAATTCAAGAAAACATGACCCTATTCCCTTGAACAGGAGCCTTCAGCACCTGTCTCCTGTTACTAATCACATTGCAGGAAAAGAGAGTCAATCAATGGGAACAGGACCCTATTCCTTTGCACAGGAATCTTCAGCACCTGCTTCCCAACATCAATCATACATTCAAATAGATAACAGAAAAATATCTCTTGGCTTCTTTAAGAATGAATGTTCCAAACTCATGCAACGGTTAAAGGAAACAAAATGCTTAATGAACTACAGAACTATGCAACTGATGTTTCAGCAAACAGAATTAAATTAAGGTGCGAATATCATAAAGAAACTCAACAAACTACATGAACAGTCGGGTGAATATTGTGATGAAGGCGGGCCCTTTCCTTCTCACAAGATTCCCCGGGGAAAGAGTTATATTGAAGCGCTCAAAAGGAACCTTTATTCATCTGTCAAAAAGGAATGATACATTACAATGGAGTCTAGCTCCTTTCCGCTCAAAAACAATGTTCTCCTGTAGTTTCTAACTCTCTTCTAATGATGATGTCTCCTCTTTTTAAAGAGGATACATCTATTACAGTTACATCAGAGCAAATCTATGTTTATCCAAATCTGTTCTTCTTTCTTAAAACAGGGCCCTTCTATTCTTCCATAGAAAGATATTGTTACAACAGATGCAGAAAAAGTACTGGCTTCAGAATAATCCGTGTAACCACTCCTTGCTTGTCTTCATCTTGTTGCCATTGTTCCCAAAATACTCTTCCAGAATCGCAAATCACGAGTAGTGACGGAATTTGCGTGCACGTATTTGTTTCGGCGGCAGTAGGTTGTTTGACACAACACATAAATTCTGCGATCTTTTAGACTTGTGTTAGCAACAATCTACCTTCGATTAATGATGAAATATAAGAGTAATGTGGAATTATATGTGAACAGATTAAATATATAGTAAAGAGAAGGATTTCATATACCTTTGGATAAAATGGATGAAAATGATAATGGAACCCTTTTTAAATATAGTTATAAAGGGTAAGGTGGTGTCAACATGTATGGTAAAAATGGTACATTGTGAGGTCCTAACATCTCCCTCTTATTCTTTCTTATTTTCTGTTTTAAAGGCTGCTTCCCTCGTACTTGGCTTCTTTTGTGGGAGCCTCATTTCATAGGCTGTTAGATTTCCAAGTAGCTGGTTCATGGTCAAGGTCTCCTAATCAGCTGTTTCCTCTATTGCAGACACCTTTGGATTAAACCTGGATGGAAGAGATCTTAGAATCTTTTGCACAATTATACTTTCTGGCATTTTTTCTCCAAGAGCTTTCATATTGCTAATAATTTCTGCAGCTTTTAGGAAGAAACTGGCAATGTCTTCATCATCATTCATTTTTAAGTTTTCAAACTGGGCTCTATAGACTTGAAGTTTGGCAGTCTTTACTTTCTTGTCTCCCTCATGTATGTTTTCAAGAGTATCCCATATTTCTTTGGCAGTGTCTTTGTGCATTACTTTAATAAACTCTGCTTCACACAATCCATTCAAGATGGCATTCATGGCTTTTGCGTTAGCCACAAAATCTTGTTTTGTTTCTTTCTCTGTGTCAGTTGCCTTTGGGGCATATCCTAATTCCACAACAGCCCAAACTTCTATTCCTAGAGACATTATGTATGTCCTCATTCTGATTTTCTAGAAAGCATAATTTTCACCAGTGAAGAAAGGGGCTTTATTGGTTGAGCATCCTTCTTTACTAGCCATCTTGGGAACCTAGGATCTCCTTTCAGTTGTTAGACTTGAACAAAGGAACCTGCTCTGATACCAATTGTTGAACTCTTAGTTAAACTGAGAGGGGGGGGTGAATCAGTTTAACACATTCATAGTCTTTTTAAACCTTTTATTCAAACTAACATACATCTTCATTTCATGTCCAGCTTAATATGTAAGAATCTTAGAATATGAGCAGCAAGTATTAATATAATAGAAAAACAAACTTAATATGAGAGCAGCAGGTATTAAGCAGATGATATAAATAATATCAACACATAAACATCATGCACAGAGACACCAGATATAAGTGGAAACCCATAAAGGGAGAAAACCACATCTTATTATTGTTGTGATGCAAAGGCAAGCTCCAACTCCCTCTCACCACTATTTTTCTGCAGGCACCAACCTACAGGAGGCTCCAATCCTCAATTCTGCAAGCTATAACTTGCAAGGAAGCACCAAATCCCTTCAATTTTCTGCAGGCACCAACCTACAGGAGGCTCCAACCTCAGTCAGCTACAACTGACAGCTATCAAGCTGCAACTTGATAGGGAAGCTCCAACTTCCTCAATTTAACAAACTGAATGTTTGCTGATTTACTCCAGATATCAGCTCTGTTCTGTATCTGCTCTTCTTCTCTTAATCTTCTCTGCTTTATTATTCTATATTCTTCATTCTCTATATTTTCTCTATCTCTCTCTCCACACATTTTCATATCAATGTGATATTCTATATATAGAGTTCATCACATGACTCTTTACATTCCTCAGAGAATTTGAAGTGAATAGTCCTGACCTTTTGACTTATGTCTTCTCATTCCTTTATCCAACTCAATTATAATAATAATATGTACAAATTTCCATGCTACAGTGGGATTTTGTCTTTTCCTTGGGATACTTGCCTTTGCATCACAAACAATAAAAAATTAATTACAACATTAACATTCACATTTTTAATTACATATTTCAATTTTACTCAGCTCCTTTTCTGGATTTTGGCTTTACTGGATTTGTCTTTTCCTGCTGCTGTTAAGAACCTGTTCTACATACTCTTTGTTCACTGTCATCTGCATATTGCCTGTTTTCTATGCTTATTCTCCTGTCCAACTCATTCCTGTACATATTCCTGTCAAACCTGTAATCTCTGTGTATCTCTGCATGCTCTCCTCTTCTTTTTCCTTTTCCATAATTGCATTCAAGTTTTATGCCCAATCATTTCCCAATCCGGGCAATCTCACACTTCTCTTTAATTCCACGCTGGCAATTTATATAAACAAGTCTGGGTTATTTTAATATCTCAATTCAGAGAATTGCGATATTAATTCAATACTCCTCTATAGTTATAACCCGACAATCTCTTATGTGTACATATGTGCTAATTCTGCATTTACAACCATTCTACGCAACATAATAATTGACCCTCAGCATATTAAACCATATTCACAAATTCCATGTTTCGCCACTTCACATATACAGTCATTATACATAATATATGTCGGAATGTAATTTCCAACTGTGCGGCTGAATCAACAGGCGGAAGACAGCGATCGACGGTTAGCGGGAGTGAGAATAGCTCGACGGTTAATAGGTGGTGAACCCCCGCAGTTGACTTGCTGATCGTATGTTGACTCGCGATCAACGGTTAAAATTGAGTGCGGGGCTTTACCCCAACCGTACTGAGCCGACAGACTTATACCCCCACAACCACAAGAGATGATGGCTTTTATAATTCCCGGCTTATCTATATATATATATATATATTTACATCTGATCCTTTATAATCAAAGTTTAATTCTTCGAACGTGTATTAGTGTCGATGCTCTGGTTTAGTCAATTGACTATATATATATATATAACCTTTGTAATTCAAATTATATTACCGAATTTTATATTTCTCCACTTTACAATAAGGTTGTCGCCCGGCGGAATATTAATAGCCCAACACTATATGACTTTGTAATGAACCCGTGGCTCCGGCCCCACCTTGTTTATCCTTCGCACATCTTTGTTATCGTCCAAGCATCTACTGCAAGCGACCACCGTATGATGTCCCTTCTCCAGATCAACGACCCATGTGCATTTCGCTCGGCATCCAACGTTGGTTTTTAACGTGCGATGGCGCACTTTAAGCGGTGGTATTGCAACAGTAGCCTAGCCACGTGTCAGATAGTCTATGGAATCACTACCAATTCGGGAATACCGCCTTCCGTATAATAGTGGTGCGAAGAATACCACCATCCAGCGCCAAACCACTGTCACTGTTCATATGGGTCACAATTCTGCTTCATTCCATGCAAGGTTCTATCGTATAGTTAAATACACCATTTTAACGCTAATTTCTTCGCATTAACACTAACTCTGGGCAACATCAAACATGCGCTGGTTCCGTCTTATTTACACAAGGTTCCATCCGAATCTCCATTGTATTATCACTCCGTTACATAGTTCATACATACACAGGATATGATTCTCCGTTACATAGTTCATACACACACAGGATATGATTCTCAAACTTTATTTATATATATATAAATAACGCTCCGCCGTATAAAAGACTTCTTAATTTATATATATATATATATATATATATATATATATATATATATATATATATATACATATTCTTGGAATAACAACTATTTCTCTACAATGCGCTGTGGCTCGCTCTCGCCACCGTGATAATGGGCCCCGGCCTCCCGTATTGCTCCCTCCTCTCGCCTTTCTCCTTTATATTCATTTCCTCTTGTCGCTCCACGTTCGTTTTTGTCTCCTCAGAATCGTTGCGTCTCTCGCATCCGTTTACCTCCTTTGCCATCAATGACAACATTTTCAATGGGGTAATTATCTTTTGGACATGCTTTATTAAGGTCTCTGAAATCAATGCAAACTCAAAATTTTCCTTGTTTTTTATCCACGGGAATAGGATTCGAAACCCATTCAGTCAAAGGAACGGGGAAAATAAATCCCGCCTTAAGCAGCTTCTCCACCTCGACTTTGATAGCTGCAAACTTCCTAGGATTGACCGGACGAAGCTTTTGCCTCACAGGCTTAGCATTTTCGTAAGTCTTGATCTCATGTTGGAAAATAGATGGATCTATACCAGGCATTTCCTCATAAGACCAAGCGAACACATCCCTAAACTCTTTAAAGAGATCGGTGTAAATCTGAATCTCTTCAGGGGAACATTCAGCTCCGATGAAGACATTCTCTATAACATTGGGATCCCTGGAAATGTTCACCGGGATAGTTGGAGAAATCACAGCCATTTTCCCTTCAGCATATACCTGTGTTGGTGCTAAAGGGTTCAGGACTGGGTGAACAGGACCAAGAGACACAGGGCTTGGAAAACTTGATTCAACTTCGCTCAAATCAAGTAAAAAGTAAGACTGATGTTGCAAGTCATCCCACGGTCTATCTGTACCAGTCATAGCTTCCAGGATGGCCTCTTCAGATGGAAGAGTGGTATCAAGGCAATCCTGGGCGGAAGAAGAACTAAGTGTCCAAGCCGGAGCCACATCGCCATCCAACTCTTTCGGAGAAAGAGGATCTGGAATGGACTCTGCAGAGTCAACAATAGATTGATAAGCAATCTCAGCTGCAGACATCGAAAATGCCATTCCACCCACTTGACCTTCCGCTAATGTGGAGGTAGGGGAAGGCAAGGTCCAAGGATCCGAAAAATAATGATATCTGAAGAACTCTCTTCGAATAGGAGCCCTGGAGGATGAAATTGCATTTATATGAATGGTAGGAGGTGGAATATCAAAATTACCCATCAAAGAAGAATACATTCCAACCCCTAAATTCTCAACAGGCGGCTTGGCATTATCCAACTTTGGAATAGTTGAGTCAGTAGATGCATTCGGGTCTACAGGAGAACAGTCCAGTTGATCCACTGTAACAATCCTCCCTTCGTGGGGGAAACAAATAACCCGAAATAATGAGGATGCAATGGAATCCATCTCATAAATCCAGTTTCGCCCCAACAGAAGGTTGTAGTCCAAGCTTGCATCAACTATCTTAACCTCTATATTTATAGTTTTGCCCCCAACACAGATGGGCAAAGCTGGGATAATACCATGCGGTCTATGAGAATGACCATCAATCGCAGTCAGAAGAGTAGCAGATGGAACAACTGCGGGAGATCCAATTCCCTTCCAGCATTCGAGAGACATCACACATGTGGAAGCGCCCTCATCAATGACCGTTCGAAAAATATTGAATTTCCGAAACGAAGATTTGATATGAAAATCCATATGATGGGGGAGTCTCTTTTTAAAATTAGACATATCGAATGTAATCGCAAGAGAGTTCTTTGGATCGACAGCCCCAATAGCAGTGAGCAGAGCACTGCGCTGAGCAGGACAAGACTGGAGCACCTCAAGAGCCGACATGGCACAAGGACTCTACGCCAGATCTTCCACAATAGTGTAGTTCTGGTCAGCCCTGGCATTTGGATTAATCGTCGTACACATGGTAGATGCTTTTGGCATCTAAGGTATAGGCTCAACAGTAGGCCTCGTAATATGAAGCGGCTTAGTACCATCGGGAGCACCCTTGGCTTTCGAAGACTCATCTTCGCCATAATCACGGGATCTTGTGGCGATATCCGCATGAGCACTCATCATGTATATGTTTGATGGAGTTTCCCCTTCCTGGGTGCCCCCAGAGGAAGCCCCAGTATTTTGATTCGCGCCAACAACTAGCTGTTGCCCTTGGGGAAAAGGGTTTGTCAACACAGCCTGGGAACTAGAAGAACCCTGTTGAGCTAACAAGCACTGCGCATCCTGAATTTTAGGGCAAAGGTGAGTAAGATGGTCTCCAGCACATAACTTGCATGGAAACTTCACTTTATTTTTATCCTTTGGACCCTCACCAACATGCTCGTTGGATTTATTTGCATTACCCTTCCCATTCTTGCCCTTTTTCTTATTATTGTTCCATCCCTTCTTCTTCCCTTCGGATTGTTGATTTTCTTTAGGGTTAGAAGTCTGAACGGCATTTACTGACAAAGATTGAGAAGGCGATGACTCAGCAGGCACAGTCTGACCAGAAGAAGCAGATTGTATAGACAACTGCTGCAATTGACTAAGCAGGTTAGCTGCACCACTATTGATCGACCCAATAAGTCCGTCATCATGAGGACCGGGTTTAGTCTTGGATATGTCTAATTTGGAGCGAGGAGCATTAGGAAAATATCTATGAAGGACACCAGACTGAGAATGTATCAATTCAAGCTGTTGGGCCCTAAAAATAGCCTGCTCCTCAGAAAATACCCCTGAGAGGGATACATCCTTAGAAATATCTTCCTGCAGATATTTCAAAAACCATTCCAAAAGAAATTCTCCCGGAATATAAGCTTTAATGAGCCTCTTCCTTCTCCACCATTCCTGAATATGATCAGAAATGTGGGTTGCGTTGTCCTGCTTAAAATTAGCTAGAGGTTCAGTCCCAGCATCATAACGGACAGGCAACTAGAAATGATTTAGAAATATAGTAGCCAGATCTCCAAAAGTAGCAAAACTGCCCCCAGTTAACTCAATATACCACTTGGCAGCGTTTCCAGTCAAGGTGCGTTGAAACAACCTCAACCTAATCGAATCCTCAATCAGGGAGTTAGATGAACACCATAAATGGAAAGTGGTGATATGATCAGCCGGGTCCTCTCCATTCTTGCCTTCAAACTTTGGAATGTCTGAAGGTAGTTTGGTAGGAACCGGAGGCCACCCCGAACTATATCGGATTGGATCATTCGTCAATTTCGACAAATCTGGCAAGTTCAACGTTGCCAGAAAAGGTAAACGAGGAGGAGCCTGAGGATTCCATCCTTGGTGGGATGAATTCCCAACATTCTGAAAAGAATAACCTGGATTTGATGAGGCACCAGGTTGCCAGAAAGAACTCATAGAAAATGTTGGGCCATAGGACCCAGCATTTGGAGAAGGACCCCCTCCCAATGTAGAGTTACCATAGACTGGACCAGTTCCCCCCCCCCGAAGTAGTGAATAAAGAGGAAACCCCTTGATAGGGGTTCCAAGCGTTAGAAAGAGGGGAAAAATCCTGATAAGCACTCGACGAAGGGAAAGAAACATTCCCTTGTTGACCAGCGAGAAACTGATTCACTGCCCCCACTGCTGTAAATACAGGGTTCCAACCTGTAAAGGTAGTCGAACTCTGACCTCCAGACCAAGGGTTAAAACTCTGAGTCTGAGAAGTAAAAGGAAAAGACCCTAAGGAAGGATTCGAACTAGGAATATGCCCAGTTCCGAAGGGGAACCCTTGAAAAGAAGCTGACCCACTAGCCATGGAAGACATGGGTGTAGATGCAGCTGTAGCAATGGAAAATGAAAATGAAGGAATCCCACTAGTGGGCATTCCAAAACAAAAGGGACCAGATTGAGAAGCATGTGCTTGGGTGAAACCAGAGCCAAACACAGCAGTACTAGAAGCAATCGAAGATATAGCAATTGTGCCTCCTCCTTCTACTGAAGCAGGAGTCTGAATGCCTGC
Source organism: Pinus albicaulis (assembly GCA_034641835.2). Lineage (NCBI taxonomy): Eukaryota > Viridiplantae > Streptophyta > Pinopsida > Pinales > Pinaceae > Pinus > Pinus albicaulis. The sequence continues at coordinate 71,334 of JAXQQM020077094.1, forward strand.
AGCACTCACAATCAAAGTCGTGTTCCCAGTCGTGGCCATCGAAAGGTATGAATAGGATGGATAAGGACTTTCTGTTCTTTCTAACTCAGGTCTGATGTACTCAAAAACAAATGGATAATCAGGAGGAAGAGGAGATGGAAGTGATTCAGAAAGCTGAGATACTTCCTCTACTTCTACTTCTTCTTCCCGTGGAAATAAGACTCTCGAGGTGAGCGAAGCGCTCCTCTCGGAACCAACTACAAAACCCTCAAGCCCTTGTGGAGGATCTCTCTCCACTGCGTCAGATACCACTGGGTGATATTCACCTGCTATATTACTCCTACGCCTACTTGAAGAAGGCTCAACAGTTTCGGGAGATAACCCCCGAACTCTCCTCGATCGACGAGGTGCTTGATCAACCACTTTAACAGATTAATTAGACTCAAAAAGTATAAAGCTAGGCAAGCTAGGATCAAAGAGCACTCACTACAAAAATCCCTAAGATGCAACCAAGCAAGCAGCCTTCAGGTATTTCCGCTCCGGGTGATTAGGACCGGACACCAAAATATGAGAAAGCGAAAAATAGGACCTCCCGAAAGCAGTCTGGGATAATTACATCCCAGGCCTACTAGCGAAGGTAACAGAAATAGTTACACCGACCTCCTAACAACAGCCTTTGTCGGTGCAAGTACCCAAGCTTCGCCAGGGCACCCTCTAGAAGTACTGCTAGAAGTGATACGAAGTCTGCCTCAGGTACCATGGGTATTCCCCCCCGAAATCACCTGTGTGGAACCTAGGAATGGTGACTAAGGGCACCAATCCGTGTCAGCACCCAGGCGGAACGGTCTTAAGGCAAGATCCAGTAAATCGGAGAGTGGGTATCTCTCGTCTCAACCTTCACTTCCCCTCGCACTTGACTCTCTGGAGGAGAGCTTTCTCGGTCCACCTAACGGAGTTGGATTTCGCTCATTTAATAAACTTCTATGTTTTATTTTGAGCGGCCTTGGAGAGTTAACTCTCCACTCACCTAATCCAAGGCCCTACAACCTAGCTAGTTGATGTATGACACTTAATAAAAAACTTGCTAGTTGTTTTTAAATTAATGCGCTTATTTTAGTTGGTTGTTATATTAAGTCAAGGGAATATGGAAATGAAACTCGTGATGTTTTATGACGCAGAAAATAAATTAATGAAAACCAAACTACATGCAGATGCAGTAATTGCCTTTCGATGAAAAGAAATTTCTACACGGGTTCTACGAGACTATTTTTTCTTTTCAGATATCAAACCTCACACTCGCAAAATTTATGAAAAAGACTACAAATGTTCAAGTGCACCTAATGCAAATTACTAAGAGCATGCCAATTCTAAGATGCAAAATCTAACAAAGCAAAGAGAAATTTCCAAGAATCCCCCAGTTCTATCACTTTTCCGGTTGTCCACAAAGCTAGTTCCCAAATCAGAAACTCTCAGTATAAAGACACCAAAATATGCTCGAAATAAGAGAAAGAAACCAATGAAAATTCCCTTCCCAAATCAAGTCAGAAACCGAAGGCAAGAAATCTCAACAAAGCTTCAAAAGATGAAAAGAAACCAAAACAAAAATGCAAAACAAAAGCAAAGGCAAAACAAAATGTTTTTGAGCTTTTTGAATTTTATAAAAGAAGACTTCAAAGAGACCGAGAAAACTATCCAATTACCAAGCCAAACAATCTCTGAATATCAAGCAAAACTCCAAAAATAATGCTCCAAATCTTATAGTGCCACTTAGTAGCAAGATTTATACGAGCAAAAGGAAGACAAGAAACTCAGTAACTCAGCCCAGAAGGATAGCACAATCTTGCAGCAAACAAAACTTCAAAGACCCAAAAATGACTCTTCAAAAATCGCAACAAGACCTAGTCACATGAAATCAAGAAAACCAACCGAAAAGCAGGCAAAAATTAAAGTGCAAAGCAAAACATAAAGTGAGGAAATAGCATACGATCAGAAGCTCTTTGTCCTGATTAAGCAGAACAACCAAGAATCCCCAAAAAGAAATCTCGGTACTCGAACTAGAGATGCAAGCACTAAAAAAACAATATTTGCCAAACGAGCCAGTCTTCAACCAAACAAGAGAGAAAAAGACCAATAACCACTATCAACACAATCCAGAGACTATAAGGACACTGCAGAGACAGGTCACCACAGGCAGACAAGACCAAAAAGTCAAGAAATCAAAAATTTCAAAATTTTCCCAAGCATACGCTACTTATCAGTTTTGCAACAACCGTGCATACGCGACTGTGGCAAAGGAAAAACGCGTATACGCGATTTCCTTTCACCAAACCTGCGTGTATACGCGTCTGTGTAGAGAAAAACTAGTGTATGAAAAGGTAAATAATGAAAAACAAAAATGATCAAGCCTGGCTAAAGAACCAGGTCTTTAGTTTGACTGAGAAAAAACTAACTGGACTGGAAATAATGATTAAAACTGTCGGAAACCTTTAAAACAGCTGAAACCACCCAACAGGGGAATCACAAGAATGCGATCCCCAGTGGAGTCGCCAGTTCTGTTTCGGGAAATAACTCCCTAGAGGTCGTTGGGTCAAAAACCTCCACAGATCAGGGCATGCTATTCAAGAAGGACTCACACAACCAAACTTGTATGCTAAAATCTAGATATTATAGATTGTATAACTCACCCGTAGATCCTACGTTTGATGTAGATCCCGCGGGGTCCAAACCCCCAGCAACCCTTCTTCCTCTTCAACCTAGAAATCAAGAAGAGACATGCATGGAAATCTAGTTGTACAGCATATATCTTTCCTAAATGTCAGTGTAATCCATGTGAAACATCATATAAACAATAATAAATGCTTAATTAACAATATTTTCACATATGCAAGCAGATATTAACACGTGAATTCGGGAACAAGATGGTTCTTCTTCATTACGAACAGCATGTACAATAATAGAAAGGTGGAGAGATCACCTGAATCCTTCCACGATCTTCGAACAGACCGTCATCTGGATCCGTCCCGCCCTTGCCTCACTAGGATACTTTCAAGACTTGTGCACACGAGATGACATATAAGCTGATGAACATCTCCAGGAAACAAGGGTTTCCTGTAAAAATCTGGGAAGTGCAGGAGGCACGGGAAATCAGACTTGAATTGGGCTCCAACAGAGTATAATGTCTATAATTTTCTCCCTCCCTTAGGCCATGCATATGAGGGGATTTTATACTCCCTCAAAGTAGTTTCAATCTATTGGAAACAGTTGGCCACGGGCTGGGTTGGTTGAATTACAAGAATAACCATCAACCCAGCCTCGAAAATAGGGATTTTTATATATTTTTTAATGATTTTAATGGCATACACAGAAAATTATTCATGGACTCGTGTATACACGCGGAAAATTCTGGGCATACCCACGTATGGGATTTTAAACACTGTTTTTTTTATGAACTTTATTCAAGTCTGTGGGAATGGGTGCCCAATGCCAAAGAGACAATCATGAATCACATGAGGGTGAAAATTGATGCTATAACAATCTTAGACTGAGCAAATGATGATGAGATAATGAATTTGATTGCAAATTTTCCCAAGTGAAATATATGTTTCTCTAGAATTCTTTCAATATTTTACCCTGTTTATCTTATATTTATTTTCACTGCTTCAAAGTACAGATGATTGTTAGACACCACATCATTGAGTAGAGTGGGTGTCCTTGCCATATATTGTTATGCCCCAAATCTGTGTGCAAGAGAAAGAAACTATGTGAGTTAGAATATAAAATGAATTCATTTATAAATCTATAATGTTTATCCTTTCCTGTAATGTCTCTAGGCATGTTCATGCTTTTATCATTTTGATTCACCTACTTTTAATACACATGAGGTAGGGTCAAACAACATTTCAAGTGTACCCATTAGGGGAAGTAGGAAATTTATTAGCCAGACATTTAGACCTAAGGCTACCTTAAGATTTTAGTAATATTTTGTGAGTTCATTTAAACTGAGACTTTATGTGCACTATACCGGTTTGGTCTCTCTGGGAAATATTCAATAAGCTAGGATTTATCTAGTCTTGCTAAGTCTTTATTTTGTCTCACAAAATGGTCAAAATTGATAATATATTAGGGCTGTTAAATACTCTAATACATTCTACTGCAGACGAGATAGTAATGTTAGAAAAGATACTCTTTTCGACATTGAATTCTACCTACAAAATCCACTCGACAAGATTAAATTTCTGCAGCTTGAGTTAGAGCTATAGAAATATGAGCTTCAATAAACGATTTGTCGTTCTAAACTTGATTTTTTTTCTAAACATTGAGACAAACTCCCATCAACAACAAGAGCATATTTGCATGCAGAATTAAGCATCCAGCATGCACTTCCCAAGCCCATCTTTAGACCTTGGGAAGAGCTTGTCCATAACAAGCACAAAAATAGTATTGGATATGACAAGGAGGTGTCCTTTCATATTCCGGGCTACACCAAGCCCATCAAATTTCAGAGTGCTAGATTTATTCATGATAGCTCACCTTTAGTTGTTGTATATTGTTCTCCTCTTCCATAGCAATAACAAAAAATTATGAAATTCCAACACTGTGACCGAGTTGGCCATATGAAATATCATTGTTTTGATCTTCACCCATGCAAGAACTATGGTCAGCGCACTCATTCTTCACACAGATGCTTCAGAAAGAAGCCTCCCGCAAGAACAAAGATTCAACTTCGATGGATCGCTTCCTGGAAATGGAAATCAATAGCCTAGAATATGTTTCAATCATATGTCAGAACTTGTTCAATAGTATTGAGCAATCTTGTAGTCGAATTTTCACCATCATCTCACCTTGTATCTGAAGGGAGGGGAAATGATGGTCATCTACAAGCTTCAAAGCCACATTAAGTGAGCTTCAGCCAATACCCATCATTCCAGATTCAGAGTTGTAGCCAAAGACACAGAAGTTCAAGTGAACATGAGCCATATCATTCCAGACTCAGAGTTGTAGCTAGAGATAGAGCAGTTCAAGAGAGCCTGAGGCACAACCTGTCATTCCAGATTTAAAGTTCTAGCCAGAGACATAGATTCCCATGAGCATGCCTTTGGTTGGTGGTCAGCCTTAAACCATCTATGTGAGGTTTATTTTCTTCCTCTTCAAAGAATTCAAGACACTTACTCTAGCAGAAGACTTTAGCTTCTTTCCAGTTTTGGTAGAGTTCTAGGAAATGCATCAATCATTCCGGAGTTGGTGGTCATCCTTAAAGCATCACAGGTTTTTGACCTCCCTTCCTCCAGGTTAAAGGTCTCGCTCTTCAAAATATGAGGAGCACTTCCTCTAGCAGAATGCCTCAACTTCTTTCTAGATTTGGAATAGTTCTAGGAACTGCACTAAGTGATACAGTGTTGGCGATCATCCTTAAACCACCCCTTTATGCCAACATTTCAGAGAGCTCATTCAACCTATTGTTGCCATGCATACTTTGCAGGTTTGTATTACAATTTTCTTCTTCGACTCACACATACCCCTTTGGATTAAGGGGGGGAATGTTGGACACCTAATATGCTAAGGGTTAAGGTGTGGGAAATGGACAACCAAAGGAAGTCCAAGCGACCTTGGAATGTGGAATCCAAGGGTCAACCAATTTAATATAAAATTATATCATTGTGAATAATAAATGAACCCACACTTAACTTTCCTATTTTTCTGTCTATTCCATTACTGGGTTTAACAGAACAAATTGTCATTTAATACTGAATTCGATGGAGTTGAGACGATTCAATTTTCTATCTTGTATAATTGGTGTCGATTTCTAATAAGGGCATTCCAATCACTTATCATAAATGCAAATGGTTAATCGTCACTACCAATATTTGAATATATATATATATATATATATATATAATTAAAAAAGAAAAAGAAAAAGAGAATAAAAACATACATTATCATAGTTTGTCCTTCAAAATAATTTTGATTAAAAGAAGTTGTATTGATGAGCTATGTTATTTTTTGTATTAGAAACAATGCAACTATTTTATAGGGATATTTCTTTAAAAGATCTTGTTCTGATTGAATCTAAATTCATTGGCATTTGCAAAGGCTATTTATATTAGTTGGTGGTACTTTTTTATCATTTATAACTTGATGAGACAAAAAACATTATTAATTAAAATTTTAAACTATTAGAACTAAGTTATATATATATATATATGTATATATATATATATATATATATAATTATATATATATAATTTTAGTTTGACATATTTAATTAATAATGTTCTTTTGTCATATATATAACAAAACAAAAGAAAAAACCTTTTATGTCATGTAACACATGAAAAAAATGGCATTACAAAATTATACACCAATCATTTGTCATATCCCCATGACAATCATTTCAAAAGTGTACATAGCCATCTCATTAAACCACCATTTGAATAGTGGTTGAAGAGTGATGTTAGTTGGATTTGAGACAATTCATTTTTCTATCTTATATAATTGGTGTAGATTTATTTTAGAAAAATATATAAAGTGTTTTAAAATAATAAAGGCATTGCAATCACTTCTCACAAATGCAGACGGTTAATCATCATCACCATTTATTTATTGATCAAAAGACGTTTTATTGATGGACTATGTTATTTCTAGGATTAGAAACACTGAAACATATTTTATGGTAATGTTCCTTTAAAATATATTCTTCGGCTTTGGTTTAATCTCAAATCAACGACATTCTCTACAGCTATTTATATTGGTTGATGTTACTTTTTTCCATTTAGAACTTGATGAGACAAAAAAAACATTATTAATTAATAATATCAAACTATTAAAAATAAAAACATTATTAATTAATGTCAAACAATTAGAAATAAATTCTTATTAAAATATATACATTTTATTTTTTTACTTTATATAATTATTATATATACAATATTATAAAAAAAAAACATTTATTTCATGCATTAAATGAAAATAAACATGATATTACAAAATTATACACCAATCATTTTCCATGTCCCCATGACAATAGTTTGAAAAGACTACGTAGCCATCTCATTAAACCACATTTTCTGATTTCCTAAGATATTTATAAAATTACGATCTTTGTCATAAACATTGTTCAAAGATTGACCATATTCATCTACGGATATTTCTAAATATGACTTCTCACATAATTCCATGAAGGAAAAGTACTCAAAATTCTATTATTAATATTTTATTAATTTTTAACATTAAAAAGATGCATTTAATATTTATTTTATTTTAAATTTATTAAAAGTGGAGTTAAAATAAGTAAATTATTCCATAAAAAATCAAAAACTAGGGAAAAGGGTGTCATAAAAACGTTAAAAAAGCCAAGTTGAATTGAAAATGTTTTTCTTTCTTTCTTTTTTTCCTAGAATGTTATTTTTCTACTTTAACTGGAAACAAAAAAATACCATCATAGTCGGTTTTTTATCATGTTATGTTGCCAAACACCACCATAGTAGGTTGTCTAGTCATGTTATGCATCGTTCAATAGTAAATATTATTTGTGAGAGAGAGAGAGAGAGAGAGAGAGAATGCCACTTATTTATATTTTAAATTAAATCAAATACCAATGAAGATGCATGGATCCCTCATTTATGAGGAAGAGAGAAACCTATACTTTATGGTGAAAACAAATAACAAATAGCTTGACAAGTAGGGTGAAAATCACAGAACTTCTCACTTTACCAAGAAGAACGAAAATCACCATAGATGCATAGGTCCCTATTTGTCATACTCGGTAACATTCCTAGAAACACAAATATGTACTGCCCCCTACAAGGGGTGCAAGGGGAGGCAAGGTGGATATATAAAACAAATTACTCATTTCCAAGTGGGTGTTTATATATAAATTCTAGGGAATATCAAGAAAGAATGAATATTTATGTTATCTTTACCTATCAATCATCAAACAAGCCAATGCCATTCAACGTGGTAGGCAGTGAGAGTCAAATTACTACTGCTATTGTTCATTGAATTAGATTAGAAAAACATGTAGTGGATCTCAATGTTGGATTGAATATAGCGTCATATTTCTATCTATCCAATGATAAAGTTTTTTTAAAGATGCATTGTAAGATAATTTTTATCTACACAAAAGATAATCATACAAAAATAAATACAGAAATGTAAAAAAAAATTCAAAAAATAAGATTCACATGAAATTTCACAATTTACATCCCCATGATTCACATGAAAATTCATGTTCAATTAGTGTCTTAAAACTTGAACTAACTCCATAACTATTTGCATGTTTAGTTATAATCCTAATGCATGTGTGTTTTTACAAGGTTTAACAGAGCATAAGGAAACAAAACCCTAACTATATGAAATCCAAAAACCTTTGACTTAGTATCACACATCATTTTTAACAATAGGAGTCAATTATACATGCACATGTTTCTTCATTGTACCGAACCCTTAATCTTCGAATAAAATAAATTTGATATTGAAAGAGTTCCAACATTGTGCGATAACGTTGACCATGATCTATTGTGCAAATTAAAGGTTATCCTCTTATCTAGGTGGATTTTGGAGGCCACTTCCCTATTCCACTTGGACCTCCAACATGGTTTTCTATCAATTTCCTATTTTCATCTCATTTTCCTATTTCGAAAGTTTTCTATTTTGGGAGTTTTCAGGTCCTGAACTTTTAGAGTTGTTTTGAGGCCCTAAACGACATTTTTTTGGGAAACATGCAATACTAAAAATCGATGTTTGTAGTTGAAAATTGTTGTTCTCAAATAAAATTTTCTAATGGGCTATAATACGTGCCAAATGAAGATCATATGCCAAAGTTACAAAACCAGGAAGTTGACATACCAACTAACCCCATCAGGCTCATACCTTTTGGTGCTCCATCTCCTAGGGTTATTTTTTTTAATCTTTAGGGTTTCTCACTGTTTATTCATGATGAAAAGTCCTTAGAGCCTCATTATAACATAGTTTAAAAGACATGTATATGTCACATCTCTTCTTGGAGATAAGCTACCGTCACCCGAGCTAGTTTTCTTTAATTTTGCGTGTAAACAATTTTCAACAGTTGTTATTTAATAATGGAAGTTCAGTTTCACTATATCTCTATGTTTCTATTTTAAATATGTATTTCATTTTATTCCTTAATAAATATATATCAATGATATCAGAGCCATTTTCTCTTTCTATATTTTTCTATGCTTATCCAAACAAGGTCAGGGTAAAACGAGTTGGGACTCGAATTGCTTGAACCCTTACAAGACCATCCTCACTGACCTCAAATATATCCCATGGTGGAAGAAAAGAAAGATGAGGGAGCAGGATATCCTATAAAATTATTTCTCAAGGAATCCCTCGAGTGATAGAGGAACGAGGTGATGGATCATTTTTCCCATATCCTTTAACTGATACCAATGGGAAACACATCTCCATCGAGCAGTCACCTCAGAGGCGCCACCCCAATTAAGGTACAATTTAATTTTTGCATCCTCATATTTGAAGCCTAGATGGACGCAGATGCTCAAGATAAATTGTTAAATATGCTAGAAGGATATTTTTCGGTCCATAATTTTTCTGGTAGAGAAGATTATATTTGCGCTCCTTAAGGCCACCTTGTATGTCGAGGAATAGTGGGAAGCTTAATCTGAGAAAATGGCCGAGGAGTAATCCTCTGTATTTTTAGCCACATCCTCATGTGAATCTTTCAAAGATGTCATTAAGGAACAATATTTCCCTGTTGGGATCAATGAATACAAATACATAAAATGGACCACACTATAGCAAGAAAGGGACTAAGAAGTGCCATATTTTAGGAATATCTTTCATACCCTATGCATGAAGCTAGGTATCAAATACTCTGAGAAAAATATGATGCTCAAGTACCGTGATTGTAGTCACAAACAAATGCAGTTAAAAATGGATTTCCTGGACACCTCCTTGCTTCATTCGGCATACCATTATACTGTCAATATTGAGTAGAAATTTAAATAGAAGAAGCAATACATTGGATCTGGAAATCCGAATGAGGGCAAGGGTGCAAAAAAATAAATTGGATAAGGTCGTGGAAGAGTACAAACAATATATTCTCCTCACCCATAAGGGTACCTTTGCATTGTTAAGAATTTGAGTGATCTGACCCTTAGTGCACCTCTACCTAATGGGACAAAACACCATCACTCTCTTACGTAAAATGATGAAATTTAGTGGAGTATCTAGGAGTTTCTATAGAAATGGCACATATAACCTAGTTCCTCACTTTATGGGAGCCCAATTATACTCGTGTAGAAGAAATATGGGACCGAGAGACTCTACATTAATGATTGGGTGCTGAAAAAAATCACAGTTAGGAACAAATATACCTGATCCCACATATTGATGACCTTTTTGACCAACTCAAGGGGGCTAGGTACTTCACCAACATCGATTTTAGGTCTGGATATCACCAAGTTCCAATAGAACCCACAGATTTATGGAATACCACCTTCAAGTCCATGAAGGGTTTCTTTGAGTGGTTGGTCATGCCCTTTGGGTTGACAAATTCCCTCACAAATTTTATGAGGATGATGGATGAAATATTGTGGCCTTTCACCAACCCATTCATGGTTGTATATTTAGATGATATCCTCATCTTCAAAAAGCTATGTGCCAACATGGAGAAATTCTCCTTTGGCATGAACCAAGTCTAATATATGGGCTACATAATTGATGATAAACGTGTGCATGTGGATTCATCTAAGATCCAAGTCATTTGGGATTAGCTATCCCCGACAACTTTAACAAAACATCATAGCTTCTTATACCTTGATAATTTCTATCAGAGATTCATGTTGGGGTTCTATGATATCACTTGGCCCTTGAGCCAATTTACCAAGGTCAGAGGAAAATCAAAGTTTTTTTTGGTCTGAGTCACAACAAAAAACATTCATTGAACTGAAACACCGTCTTTGCTCTATACCAGTCCTCACCTTGCCAAAACTACAAAAACCATTTGAGATTGAGACATATGCCTCTGATTATTTTTATTGATGTAGTCATCACTCAAGACAGGCATCCAAAGGCCTATCAAAATGAGAAGCTCTATGATATTGTTCAAAGGTACCCCTCCTATGATAAGGAATGTATTATATCGTGCAAGCCTACGAACAATGAAAACATTATATTCTAAGGAATGAGATGATCATCCACTCGGATCCCCGACCTCTTCAATTTATACAGACACATGGGACTCCTGAAGAATGATTTCCATAAAAAATGGTCCAATACCTACAACAATTCCATTTTAACATAAATACAAGAAGCGTAGTACCAATCAAGTCGCAAAATACCCCAGTCAGCTCCCAATTATGGGACTAAGCACAATTCTCAACTCTTATGGGAATCCGAGTCTCAAATTTTGAGGAGAGGCTTTCGACGTAAGTATTCCAAAGAACCCATAAATGGTTTGTGGAGATTCCACTCATATTTTTTCTTTATTAAGATAATTAATTATTTTAATGAGATCCCTAAGTATAAACATAGAGAAATTAAATAATTAAAGGTTATTAATAAAGCAAAGTGTGAATCTTCTAGAGAAACGAAGATCAAGTCATCTTTTAATCTGATCCATCGATTAAGGATATAATCTGGGTTGTTGATTCATCAGCGAGAAGACTATAAGATAAGGCTTGAGGGTCATTTAGAAAACAAGATGAGCACATTCTTAGTACCCGAAGGAAATCGATTTAGAAGTAAGAGAATTCGATTTCAATGGGTGAGTCTATAGAGGCGGGGTTGCGAGAGACAGAAAGGAGGAGGGAGAAGTTAGTAGAGGCGAGAGAAGAAGAAAGCGTAGAGGATGAAGGGAAGGAAGTGCTGAGCAAATAGCACTAGCCCTCCACGTAGGTTTACGCAAGCCGAGTAGGGACTGCACATGTAGGGGAATACAAAGATTGACGAAGAGGGTGCAGAGGTCATCCCGTGTGTCGGGAATTCTTCTGGATTGTACGGAAAATTCATATCGGATGTATTCTATTTGATTCTTCTTGTCATTACTTCTATAAAATATCCTTACATTGATGAAGATAAATACAAACCCTCATCTACCGCACCATTTTTCCCACATTGAGTTTTTCTGGGGACAATTATCCAAAAATAACTATGTTCATGCGGTTGTTTCTATTATGTTATATGTGATGATTTTTTGTTCTTCTCGCTTTTTGATTAGAGTGAAGTACTACGAAACTTGTGTCTATTTCAAATTTAATGAAGTATTTGTAAATAACTTATCATATAAGTAGGCGAAATAAATCAATTACGCTAGTAATAATTTTCAAAGTGAAAATTTCACATGGTATCGTAAACTAAAGGCAAAAGACAAGAAACGGGAGGTTCTACAATGGAATAGATATTTGAGGTTAATAAAGTTCGTAAGGAGGGCCAACACGATCCCTCCAAAGCACATAGAGAAACATAGGGAGCATGACATATTTACTTGGCATCCGGACTCAGAGGAGGATTTTGCTTGTCTATCAAGCACGACCTCTCGAGGGAGTTTGGTATATTGAAAGTGGAGCATATGCTATATGATGAGATTTAGAGAATTTTTTTCGAGCTATTTATAAGAGCATTTGAATTTCTAGATCACAATGGGAAACAAGTCCAAATGTACCTCCCGTTGGAAGAGGTACCATAATATTTTCAGAAAAAAAAGTTGGAAACATGATTTCGCTACAAACGTTTCTGCATGTACCGAGGCTTGGGGATGAACTTAATCTCAGTGTTTCGACTTTCCGAACAAGGGTTATGATATATAATTTATTGGAAATAAATTTTATGTCAAACACCCTAGCTAGAAAAGGAAGGCACAAATTGGAGTGAGGAGCCATAAATTATATAAGCTCGAGCTTGATTCCCCAATGGCACTAATTGACAATACGAACAAGAGGGATATGAATGAATTATGGCAGGGAAGGATGGGGAATTTACATCATGGTTCCTTGAATATTCTCAAGAATACAGTCATAGGAGCTCCGTAACTTAGTACAATGAAATATGAGATCTGTGCAGAGGTGCGTAATAGGGAAGTATGCCAAGTCAACATTTCCATGAAGCAAAGATGGGGCCAAGAGTGTATTAGAGTTTGATACACTCGTACGTCTGTGGACCAATGTCCATGACTAATCTCGTGGTGAAAATTATTTTTCTACCTTTATTGATGACCATTCAGGAAAACTTAGATCTACATTCTCAAAAGCCAAAGATTAAGTCTTTGAGCGTTTCAAAGAATTCAAGGCGCTGAGTAGAAAAATTTAGCTAGAAAGAAGATCAAGAAGTTGCGATTAGATAATGGTGGAGAGTATGTCGATAAATAATTCACTAGTTTTTGCACAAAGGAAGGCATCAAGAGAGAATGGACAACTCAATAAATCCAAAGCAGAATGGAGTTGCAAAAAGGAAGAATAGGACCATTGTAGAAGCCACAAGGGAAATGCTATATGACCAAGACATGCCCAAAATTTCTATGGGAAGAAGCTTGCAATACATCTATGTATGTGAAAAATAGGGTGCCCCATAGAGAATTGTAGTAAGGTGACCCCCGAGAGTGTGTTCACAGACAGAAAGCTTCGAGGTGAGTCATATCAGGATATTTGGCAGAGATGGTGTATTTTCCGCGTACTAGATGAGAAGAGGAAGAAGTTGGATCAGATAGCTGGAGAAGGGTTATCTTGTGGGCTATAGTGAAAAATTCAAAGGCATATCGCATCTATATTCGCGAGAACAGGAAGATCGTAGTAAGGTGGGATGTAAAATTCATGGAGGAGAGAGCCTTGAGAAGATCCCGAGAAATGGCTACATATACGCAGAGTTGAGGAAGATATACTAGTTTAGCCTCAACGACCTATAGAGGATGGCTCGAGTGTATCTCCACGACACAAGGATTATGAGGAAATTTCTTCGAAGAAGAGTAAGTAGGAGATTAGAAAGAAAATCCACCCACTACTAGTGGGAGAATGAGCCAGAGAGCTCCAAAAAATTCTAAGGGATGCGGAAGAGTTTGTTGGAGTCCCTAGAGATGGGAAGAGGGTACACAAGAAACCTTGCAGTACCAAGCACCGGTAGCACTAGCTTAGAGAACCCATCTGAGCTTCCCGGAGGCAACTCAAGATGAGGTGTGAGTAGATGCCATGGTGGAGGAGTATAGCTCCATCATGACGAATGATGTATGGGAAGTAGTCCCTAGACCTCGGAATAGATCGGTTGTAGGATCAAGGTGGATCTACAAGATCAAGTATGTTGCGGATGGCATCATAGAGAAATTCAAAGGCAGTTTGTGGCTAAGGGGTATGCACGAAAAGAAGGGATCGACTATGAAGAAACCTTTTGCCCGTGTAGCTTGGTACACTTCACTAGATCCGCATATCTCTTGCAAATACGGATGGGATGGGAGATTCACCGGATGGATGTCAAGACAAACGTTCTTGAATGGGGTGATAGAAGAGGAAGTGTACATAGAACAGACAGAGGGATTTGAGACACATGAAACATAAGACTCATGTGTGCATGTTTAAGAAAGCCTCGTACGCATCTAAAACAAGCCGCCAAAGCATGGTATGGGTGAATTGATAACTACTTGCGTAGAAGATGGGATTCGTCAAGAGTGATTCAGATCCCAAACCTCTACTATCTCGAGAGTAGGGCATGAGCCGCTAATATTGGTATTATATGTATATTATATGTTCCTTATTAGATCATCTAATCTCATCAAATACTAAAAGAAGAATCGATCTATCGAATCCGACATGAAGGATTTGAGGGCGAGATGCACTATTTTCTTGGTTTGGAGGTCTCGGGAAGCGAAAGGGAGAAAATCTTCCTTGGGCAAGGAAGATACACTACAGATATGTCTGAAGAGGTTTTATATGGAATACTATAGACCCATGGCTACGCCAATGATTACAAACTCGGAAGAAGATATACACGTCAAAGGATGATGAGTCTGACCCTAACTTGTATAGACAACTCATCGAATCATTGATGTACCTAGTCAACACTAGACCAAACATCTATTATGCAATGAATACGCTTAGTCGAGTTCATGGTGGAACCAAGGAGGGCTCATTGGGAGACATCCAAACATCTTCTCAAATATTTGAAGGGGAAAACCGAGTATGGGTTGAATTACACCAAGGGAAAATGAAGTCTAGTTGAGTGGGTTCACGGGACGTAGATTGGGTTGGAAGCACAAGTGGATCGAAAAAGTACTAGTGGGTATTGTTTTCAGTCCCGAATCAAGAATGACTTCATAATACAAAGTAGGGAAACAGAAAGTCTATCGCACCGAGCTTAGCCGAGGAAGAGTATATGGAAGCAAGCACAGCTTTGTTCAAGGCCATATGGTTTTGTAAACATCTCTTGAAACTTATTCAAGAAGAGGATGGAACTCGACCAAAATCATGTGTGATAATCGAAAGTTGCATCAAGCTCTCTAATAATCCTCGTGTCTCGTGATTGATCGAAGCAAATTAACATTCAGATGCCACTTCATGAGAGACTATGTCCAACGTGGAGTTGTGCGCTTGAGGTACACTCCCACGAGAGAACAAGTGGCGTATATCCTCACTAAGGCTCTAAGTAAGATTAAGTTTACTTACTTCGAGAAAATATGGGGATGGTCGAGAACCCTTTCCAAGTAAAGGAATGGGTGGCCTACAAAGATAGAGGGAGTTGTAGTATGGATGAGGTAGTGTCTACGAGAGATAGAGGGAGTCCAGATGGATGAGGAAGTGGTAGAGATAGTGTCATAGGTACGCAATACATAGGGCAACAACGCAGAGTTGAGAGGCAACAATCGTGACATCAACAACATAGTAGGTGCTTTAGAATCGAGCAGAACAATTGGTACCTTGCTTGAACAACTTCTTCGCTAACAGGGAGTGTCGATATTATAACATCGGGAAGTGTTCCAAGTCTCAAATTTTGGAGGAGAGACTTGGACAGAAGTATTCCAGAGAACTCCCGGAAATCGCTTTTGAGGAAATTTCCACTCGTATTTTGCTTTATTAAAATAATTAATTATTTTAATGAGGTCCCTAACTATAAACTTAGGGAAATTAAATAATTAAAGGGTATTAATAAAGAAAAGTGTGAATATTATAGAAAACAAAGATCAAGTCATATTTTAATATGAGCCATTGATTAAGGATATAATTTGGGTCATCGATTCATCGATGAGAATACTATAAGAGAAGGCTTGAGGGTCGTTCCTCTAGATTGTATAGAAAATTCATATCGCGTGTATGTTATTTGATTCTACTCATTAGTACTTCATAAAAGATCTTTTCACTCGTCGAAGATAAATACAAACCCTCATCTACCGCACTAATTTTCCCACATTAGATTTCTCCTGGGGACAATTGTCCAAAAATAACTATGTTCATGTGGTTGTTTCTATTGTGCTATATGGGTGATTTTTGTTCTTCTTCTTTTGATTAGAGCGAAGTACTGTGAGCTTATGTCTATTTCAAATTTCATCGAAGCATCTATAAATAACTTATCAAATAAGTAGGCGAAATAAATCAATTACATGCAAAGAATGGTTTTCATAGTGAAAATTTCACACCACCTACAAGATGTTGATGGATGGAAAGATAGTTATAGACTTCCACCTTTAGGGATTTACTATTGTGTTATCCTAGGACATCCCTACTTTTTTCATTCAAGCGAGAGTGCCAAGATGATTTAGGGAGGTGCATTAAATTTGGGTTGCATTAAACTTTAGTGTGAAGAAGATAGTTGTAGTACCGTAGAAGTATTTTTTATTGGCCAAAACTATGACAAGATGTTGGTAAATATATTAGATCCTACATTATCTAGGCCATCTCCAAGCCAACCATTAAGAAGCAAGGCTCAGTACACTCCACCTACTCCTAGCCGGTCTTGTGAATCCATCTCTATGGGATATATTTTGGGCCTAGGGTATGAATCAAATTTGTTACATTGTCGAGGAATGGAAGGCCTAAAAAATTAACTCAATTGAAAATGCATCTCAAGGGCTAAATTCTTCGCATGGTATAAGCTTAGATGCTACATTAGCAAGTAAATCAACACTTGCATTTTGTAATCTACGAACCGTGGAGATATTAAATACAACAAAATGGGATGTAAGATTCTCGAGGTAAAGTTTGATAGTGCTTTCAAATGCCTAGAAATACAATGAATTGTATTTCGACTTATCTAACAATTATTTCAGAATCTCCATATACTTGCAAATATTTAACATTTAAACCAATAGCTTTGTACATACCTTGTATCGGTGCTTCGATATTCGTGAGTATTATTCGTGCATTGATATTCAAGTCTTCAAGCTATCATTGTTTTCTCTCTTTGTGGATTGATTAAAACACAACCTCGCTCTCTGCACCATCTTCTCGATTTTGAACCATCAAAGTATAAAGTCCAAAACAAAGATCGCTATGGAATTTTATTGCTAAGATTAATACATTTAGAAGTGTCTCTGTTTGAGAAAAGTTTCCAATTTGAGAAATAGCAGTATTTATTGAAAAAGGTGAAATTTTGGGCCTTGAATGATCCAAAGAAATGATTAAGTTGAATAATTTCCAATAATGTTATTGGTGAAAGCTACGAGCCTAATTTGTTTCTTCAAGTTCTGGCCATCGTATGTTTCATAAATTTTTCGTGATCAACTTTGATTTGATTTGGTTTACCATTGTATGGTAACCACATGTGTGACCAATCAAAGTAGCAAAATATCCATGTAAATTTTCATGACCAATCCCCGCTTAAAATAAGACCATAAAATTCGAGGGATGTCTACGACCAAAATATTGATTACTTTGCAATACCTTTGGATTGGATGATAATCTAATGGATACTGAAAATATTTCTCCAATGACCTCTACTTTTGTTCTATCTAATTGAACTATATGTACAATAGATTTTTGAGGAGTGATATTCAATTTTTGTACACGCTGTTCTTGGCATAATTTTTGAAGAAGCTCCCGAATCAATAAGACAATTATGAACATTTTTGTCGAAAATATCATAATTCAACAATAAAGGAGTAGTGTGAGAAATAGATCTATCACCAATTAAAACAAGATCATTAGGATTTACCTTTGTTTGGAGATGACGAGAGGTTTCCCACATATCTTTAGAAGCTTGGGCTATAACTCGGTGGTTGTATAGGATCTACAGGGATTGCCTTGAGATCTCTAAGCAAAACTTTATTTCGTCGTTGTTTCGAGTTTGGTCATTTCGTGTAATGAAATATTTGCTTTGGTATTTTTTCATATCTTCAATTATGTTGTATTCCATCGTATCTGAAACTGTCAAAGTTTTAGAAGTTGTATTAGGATTTGATGAAATAGGATCTCGTTCTGAACATTTTTAGATTTTTTTGACTATTGTTTTCTCCTTTGTGGGGAGAGATTTTATGTTTCTAATTTTGATATAGTTGAATAAGAAGAAATATTTACTTCTTTTAGAAACCGATCATAGCTTCTCTTTCTTCCTCTCGTGGGAAAGAATGAAATCCCATAACACATTCAGTTCAACTTCTTCCTCGATTCTAGTTCTTGTTTAGATGGTGAGGGATCTTCGCAAGATCTTGATCGGATTCAACATTTTGAAATCACATTTGGAGCCCGAGATGTTGAAGAATGATTTTTTCTTAAATGGGTAAAAATGATCTTCTTAGAAACTCGATGATTCAGTGACTTTGTTTCTTTATATCAATCATGTCATTTGACATAGTTTTTAACACTTTTTGAAGACCTTCAAGATCAAATGGATCTTTTGAGACTTTCTTTTTTAGAATCTTGACTAAATGTTACTTTCTTGAATTTCATGTCTTCTATCTTAGCATCCTTTTTCTAATGCTAAGATTATTTTCTCTACAAACAAATAGCTTCTTTCATGTTTTCTAAAAGGGTAGCTTTACCAACTCTATCCACAAAAATATCTATATTAGAAGGCAAAGAAGAAATATACCATTCTATTTGTACATCAACAACGAAATGCTCGAAAGCAGTTGGGATTTTGCTTTAATAACTTGTTAAATCCGAGTTAAAATATGATCCTTTCACATGAATTTGTTTTTAGATTGGAAAGAGAATTGATTAGAGATGAAAAGCAGTTCTATCATTCCAAATTTTGCAAGAAAAAACTTGTTCAAAAGTTTCCCAATCGTAATAGATCCCTGCTGGAAGTGAAAAGTACCAGGATCCCTGCGCATCCTTGTAAATTATAAAGGAAAATAATCTAGCTAAAATATCTTCATGAGCAACTCCATTAAGATTCATGGGCAACATAAAATTATTGATATGTTCCTCAAATAGAAGACCATCATCTCGATTATATTTAGGTAGCCATTTTTTTCCGGATGATCTCGAAAAGGATTTGGATTTGCAATCAATACAGCACCGTGATTCATCCAAGGTCGATTGGCCATAGTTCGATTTGAAGTTTGTGAAGATATAGAAGTAGATACAGAAATAGGGGGAATGGATGTAGAACTTACAATCGGAGCAAGACTTTACTTGTAATAGCACTGATTGTTTGAGTAGAAGAAATGAAAGACCGAGAAGATGTAGATTGAGTAGAAGGATGTGAGGGAAGTAATGGAAGGGTAAAGATGACGTGACTTCACTTGTATCCGATCTAGATCCGGATATAGAAACTTTTTTGTGATGAGATTCTATTGGAAACTCAAAAGTAGAGAATTCCAAGCTTCTCACTTTTAGATTGGGTTAATATACCGCTTTATCTAAATAAAGAAGTAACACTTTCTTTAGAAATTTTCGGGATTAACAGTATTTTTCAGCGTAAATAGATATTCCTTCTAATTTCTGAATTAAAGACCGAACTTCGAGAGATTCGGAGTGAATTCGGGAAGTAGATAACTGTTGAGATACTTCGGAGATGATGAAAAGGTTTCTACTATTTCCGATTTTTGAGTTGGTGATTTAGAATTTGATCGGGAAGGAGTAGAATGCTTTGGGGAGATCGACTCTTATGAGGGCTTTTTAGTTTGAGGTAACTTATATTTATATGCCATTCATAGTCGTGCCCTCATTCTAGCGCCAAAAATTTTGACGCCTTAGAAATAGCTGTGGCAACAACAAAGGGGGATAACCACCCGGTCCTAGACCTTAAGACAGTTCCTTTTCCGATTTGGGATAGTGGCTCCGACCGGGTGTAATGGGACCAGCTTTCCCGCAGTTGGGTTTTGTATGATTGATGGATTTCTTTCAAAGGATTTGCATGATGAATCACTAAAAACTAAGATAAATTTATTCTATAATGCAAAACTTTGAATTAAGTATAAATCTAATCTAACCCTGAGATAATGCTAATTTGATGTGATCTAGAATGATGTCTATTCAATCCGTGATGATTTAGATCATCGTGCATTTAATAGAATTAATACTTTTGTAAGATGATTCTCTTGAGAAATATTTAATCAAAAGAAGATGTGAAAATATATCGCATTTATAATGATCATGTATAAAACAAACCAATTTCTATCTTTATATCGTACAATAGTGCAACTTATATTTCCAAATAGAAACAATTGGTTTCATACATAATTCATGAAAGCCGAATTCATCACTAATATTCAAAAACGAAAGTTAGCATACATGATAATAGTACTAGATGTGTCTTTTCATGTTTCTTCTGATCAGGGTGATAATAGGCCACATTCAACTCTTCTATCAATAATTCTTTAAAATAATACAAAAGTGCATCAACAATGATCAAAAAAAATGATATACAACTGAAAAAGGTCGTGTTCCATTATTTTATCAAGGCATCCACAAATTTACTAGCTAAGCATTCTTTGTAAATGTTCTCAATAAAATTATGGACGCTTCTCTAAATGCATGAGAAGGGTTTAAATATTGTACTAACTACCTAAAAATAGATTTATACAAATCTCTTATGAGGTGGTTTGCAAATAACCTCCTCATTCCTAGTATCTAATTACTAAAAATTGAAATTATAAAAACAAAGTAACTAATAATCATGCCCGATGATAAGATACTGCCACTTTGTGCTTTTTCTCGCTCATAGATATCGGACATCGGTTGAACCCGTGGAGGTTTTCCGAATCGTGTCTTCATTTGTGCAGAAAAATATAGCATCCAACAAAAGTGGTTGTATCTTCGTATGGAATTTCAGAGAAGAATTCAGTGTCATGATCCGACCGTGAGGTTTAACCGATAGCTACCGGTATGTTTCCCAATCGGGACTTTTTTAGCTATGCAAAATGATTCTTCTCGGGGATGTTGACCTATGTTTTTCCAACTCTGCTCTAAATCTCCGAGATCGGGAATAGATTTATGATTTCCTTATTTAATTAGACCGTAAGTATGCAACATGTGGGTAATCATTTTGACCATATTATTCGATATACTCCGTTGCTCGGCTATGGGCCGATTCTTCCCCTGTTCCACTCGTGCATCCCAGATCAAGTAAAAATAATATCTTTAAAAGTCTCTTTGATCTTTGGGAGACCCTGAATTTTATCCCTTCTTCTGAAATCTTTCCATTCAATGTAATCGAAAGATTTTGTTATTGAGTTCATTGAACTCAATTCTTTGATCAATGACCGTATTGGTTAACTGCTCACCGATTTACAAGTGTGGAATTATGTCTGACATTTGTATAACAAACAAGTTTTGTTGTTTTGAGAGTAAGGCATTTAAAGTCGATGCTTCTTTTATGAATTCCTTTACGCAGTAGGAATATCTTCATATTTGGTAAGATCTTCTCTCAATTTTTTCGATCGTGGAGTTTTTTCAGATAAAGTCATTTTCATGACTTATCTTAAGCATTTCCATCTCTTGTTGTACTTTGAGGAGTTTTTGTTCAAACTTCTGATTTAGGGTGTTTACTTCTTCATCTAATTGTTGTTGTAGCCGAATGATTTTTGTTATCCTTTTCTGAACCAAAATGGATACTTCAGCTGCCTTATCCATTGTCGCAGATAGTATGTGCCCCGGAAAATTGTGATATCCAAGTCGATTTTTCAATTGGATTTGAAGAAGTATCTTTCCATACAACTTCCATGACTTCGTTTCCCTGGAGGGTGTTTCAATTATTCTTCTTTTTCTATTTGCTTTTCTGACTACTTACTTTGTGAAGAGGGCTATAAAATACATCCAATGGGGGGAATATCGGTCACCTTGAGAACAATCTCATCCGTAGGATTTGTAGAATTATTTCTGTATCTTGGGAGATTATCCCATGATTTTCAATGACTTCTTTGACTTAAACTACTTGTCTTGGTGGAGTTCGAAACTCTGTATTTTTCCCGTGAAATATGATACCTATGGGTTATTTATCAACGTGTTGCTAACTTAAGTCCCAAGTTTTATCTAATTCACCTTGATTTTGTGAATATGATTGTTCTTCTGCGATTTCTTTGCTTGCTTCAGATGATAAAACTAGTAATCAAGTCATTTTTAGGGATACGTCTCGAATCTTTGTTCTCTTAATTCATTGAACCTCTATAATTCTTCTGGATTTAGGTTCAATTTGACAAAATTTAAGACTTCTTCAAAAAGTTCCAATAGATTGCAAAATGTCTTCAAATATATCATCGGTATGTATGATAGGTTTGATTTTAAGTGACTGAGTGAAATTATTAGCAATCATTTTTCCGGATCGAATTGTCTTGAAGGTAATATGGGGAGCTTCAAAAGCCGAATATTCTCATATTATTTCAATGCATGATTGAAGTTACTGAGGGTGAATGAACCACATGGGATTGGGAAAACTTGGCCATAAATACTTCTTACCTCGTCTTTCAAAAATTTAGTGAGTCCATTACCAATAGTTTTGGTAAGTGACTTTCTGTTGCCATCAATTTATCTGAAAACATATAAAGGAAGAACATGCGAGGGAGCAGTAGCTTCCAAAATTTCGATGTATGAAAATGACTCTTCAATAAATAAACCTCCCTATCTTTTGAAGGTCCGAAATGGCTTCTTTAGATAACCTAGGGCCCATTCCCGTCAAACATTAACTCGATGCAATGGTAGTGCAACTCCATAACATAGCTGTGGAAATGTGGTGCATAATTATGTTCCCATATCTCTTTATGATTCAAATGAATCGTGGTAGGATCCTCGTGGAATCCATTTCCATCCCATGATGGAAAATCGGTAGAAAAATGATGGCGTCAAAAAAGATATGCACTCATGGAAATATTGGGGAACATATTTGGAGGAAGAATTTTTTGCTTGGCGATATTCATTAATCACCTTAACTAGATTTTCAGAAAGGATAGTCACCCAATTCATTATGTGGGAATTAACGTACGAATCAATCGAGGGGGAAGCCAATTTATGGAGAATTTGATATTATCAAGTAAACCATATAACCTCGCATAGCATCGCCGCAATGAAATTGTAGGGATTTTCAGTGACGCGATAGGATACATACCTATGTTTCTCATGTTTGAACTTGTTATCTAGTCTCCTCCAACCTTGAATTTCCCTTGAATGGGTCTTCGTTCTTCTTAGTAAACTTTGCAAACAAACCGATCACGTAGATTTCTGCGAGTCTAGGCAGACTTTTGTACATGTTTTTCGAATCTTCGACCCTTTCGAAAGAACCCAGAAATCTCATTCTCGAAGGTTCTTAATTGTCTTTCCTTGACTGTTTGAATTGTCGAGCACCCACCTAATCATGCTCGCAGATATGGAAAAAGAGTGGCCCTTGTGTGCTCTCCTATGGAGGAAGGAGCATGCAATATCTTTGAACTGTAAATTTGAGGGATGTTGCATCATCGTGCGCATTGTTAGTGATTTCCACTATTTCAGGCTCTTTGTCTTCAAGGATAGTGTAGATAGCTTTCCTATTTTCGTAGTACCTCCATCTGCAAAGTGCAGACTATATCCGAGACTATAGGCGACATTTCTGTTTGTTCCAATTTCCGCAACAATATATTTGTCGTGATTCTTAATCACTTTGCGGATGGACATATATTGAAGGAAAATCCCTATTAAAGACAGAGTAAATGATCAAATAGATGGAAGATCTATTGAAATTATCCATTTTGAAAGAAAAAATCCGAGAACATCTATATCATTAAATTAATCGAAACGAATCAATCATTGTTTGCATTGGGATGATAAAACACAATTAATATTTCCCTGACATGATTAATTTCACGTAAAACCTTTATTCAAACTCTGTCAAATCCATTGCATCACGCCCCTTTAAACCTGTCTTTATGGAGCGTATTACCTTTAGTTTATGTGATATACGATTTCGCGATATCGTGAAAATCGCAAAATCGCGAAAGTCACAGCGTATGCAGCATACGTCGCAAAATCGTAATACGATTTTGGTAATAATTTCTTAAAGTTTTTACAACGTAAATTTCGCGATATACGATTTATAATGTCGACTTGCGAAACTTCAAATCGGTGATCGTTGAATCGGAGTTTTCTGCGTTTTTATTGTTTTTTACTTGTAATAAGAAAATATTTATGAAGGATGCGATTTGTGATAAGGATGTTTTATTAATTGCTCTTTTTTGTTTTTTTTATGTTTTTATTAATAAAAGTGATGATGTTTCTTTTCTGAGTTTAATTTTTTTATCAAAAGAAAAAAATACATTTTAAAGAAGGGTCCCTATTTCTATTTATCAAAGGTCTATATTATTTTGAAAATAAAAAGGGGGGAGTTGTTGCATAGCACAACTATTGGCGATTCACTTGGGAGAACTAGATATATCTGATTGGTTTATTTTGATATTTCTAAACTTTCAAAACAAGAAAAGATATAAGGATAAAAATAGTATGATGTATGAATTAAACAATGTTTTTTTCAAAATATAATCTATTTACCTATCTCATTTCTTTCTTAATTAACCCCTTCAATGATAATACATAGGTATCTAGTATCAGTCGGTACTCAGATTTAAAAAATATAAAGTAGGTATTCTCTAAAATTGGGTTTCATAGACTTTTTAGTCATTTATCACAGATAGAGCCACTGTTGCTGGCAGGGCGTTTTATAGCCTTGACAGGGTTATCTTTTAACCAATAATGATTCATGGTCCCATGTGAATTTGATTTCTTATTTCAAAATATAATTTAACATGTAATTGAATTTATTTTTTCTTGACACTTTTTCAAAATCATTTTTCAAGTTTGGTGGCCCAATAGTAGCAATGTCATTCATCGATAGTAATTTAGCCCCGAACAAGCTGGCTCGCGATGAGACCCCTTGTCTATTGATTTTTATAATCATTTAGCTATTTTTTTTCTAAGTTAAAGTAATCTATTAATCAAAGGAAAAATAATGTACACCCGGCCGAAGCCAAAACCGTGCCTGCCAGAGGCAAATTTAATCGACAGGGAGATCGATATTCGGGCTGCCCATCGGGAGGGAAACCAAACGCTTAGGAGCCATCACCCCGAAAAAGTTCCCCACCAGGGATCGAATCGATATGTTTTTGACCGAACACTAGACACATATACATTGCATATCTCTAAGGGCATTGGACTCTAACAAGACTCGGGACCACCCGCAGGTCCGAGATCGGACATTTACAAAAAAAGAAACAGAGATGGAGCAAACATCATGGCGACAAGCATTCCCTCGCAGAGGGCAGAGAAATAACAAAAGATAGGAGGAGAGGGCCGAGTTACTCATCCGGCGCAATTTCCTCAATCTTGCAACTATAGTCTTCCGCGTCGCCTTGGGCGAGGGAGCAAGCGGCGGGAGGAGTGGACAACCGGCGGAGTTGCATCGACATGACCCGGAACGACCCCGCTTCAACCCTGCAAAGACACTCGTTCTCGGAAGGCGGACCCTTCATCTCCTCGCTGCTTCACTTCCAAATTAGCATTGTCGTCCGAGCATGCTCGTCGGGCGGAGGCTCGCATCGGTTCCTCCGGGAAGACGAGCCCGAGATGGCCACGGTAACCCGAGGCCTATTGAGAGTACGACGAAAGAGAAGAGGGTTGTGTGGGACCGAGCCGGCGCAGCATCGCCGTGGCGGCGAGTCCGGCCTCCGACGCCCGCGACCGGCGTACGCCCATGAAGGAGACGAGCGCGTGCTACCCGAGGTTGCGAGAGAGTCCGAGCGGAGAGGAGGAGAGGGATGGCGAATGCCTTCTCGGCCGAACGAGAGGATCCCCTTGGCACCTCATCCTCCTGTCTAACTCTTGGCATAATTGCAAATGCAACGGGAGCCGGAGTGCTGCGGCGAATGAGTGATGACGGGATTCCGCTCGTGAGGAGAGCCAAGAACCACAGCTTGGGTACACACGGGGAACCTCGCAATTGATATGTGAGAATTTTCCGCGGCACCAAACAACATGTGTGACGACTTCGCAACCCCGTGATGGTGGGACTACCGGCTTTATCCAGCAGATTACAACTCGACAACAATGGCGAAGGAGGATGGCTCCATAGTATATAACAAACCGATTCTCGCAACCTTCCAGCCTCCGCATTGAATGACCAAGCCCCGGGAGTCGTATGTGAAATGCGACGTGCGAGGCCGAGGCCGCCGAGAACCCGTTGCGGTGAAGTGAATCGACTCCATATCAACACCATAAAGATCAAGCGCGGGCATTACGCATCGCGATCGTGGGCGCCAAGGTTCCAAGAGGGAAGGCATGTGGCCTCCCCGTCCTAGCGCGCGTGCGTCCCATCGATCCCACTATCGACACTTGCACCCACATCCGGGGATAATCATTTAGCTATTACCCTATTGTAGTATGCAGCATTGGTAATATAACTCTAGATTATTTCTCTATGATCATGATAAATAAAGCTCGTGATGAGACTTATTTTCTTTTGAATTTGTACATCGTATATATTTCTTTTTTCTTTTTTGAATTATACTTTGAAGAAAATTTTTATCGGATGGGATGAATCATTAGCTCGTTTAAGAGTTATGGATGATAATTGTAGAGTTGGTAGATACCTTCTTTGTAGAGAATCCTTGCTAAGTTAAAAGTTTCTTTTTTTGACTCGATACATAACAACTATATTTCATGATATCAAGAGTCTTTTTGGAAAGTAAATGCGTTTAGTAAATTTCAAATTATTTAAAAAAAATAAAGTTTATTCAATTCTCATAGTTATAATCATCTTTTATTTTTACTTTTTATAGAAGATAAAAGATCAAAATAATTTATCGATTTTGAAAAATTTGAATGAACCAAAAATGACGTTATTTTCAACTTTTATTTTCCTAAAGCAAAAATGAAATTTAAAAACTTGATTTCCTAAGAGAAATATTTTTTGAGAATTTGACCATTTCAGAGCAAGGAATCTTTCTTACCTAATAAATATTGTAACAAAAAAGGTGGATGAGCCTATTTTCTCTATGATTTGAAATGGACCAAGCCAAAATCTTTGGAATTTGGTATGCTTACCTTTTTTCCTCATGTAACTTATCCCATTTCAAAACAATGTGTCCAATCTCAAAATATTTTGAGCTCGTAGATGCTATGTAAAATGAGGCTTTAACTATTTGTATGATGATCATGTATAGCTTTGGCTTTTTTCTCTATGTTCTTCCATTTTAATAATTTGATCTTGTCTAAGTTGAAGCGAAGATGAAGGTTTTTCATCAATAAATTGCACTAAATCAAATGATGGTATTGTTATATTTGTGGGTAGAACCCGCTTCTTTCCCGATAAACTAACACAAATGGAGAAGTACCTAATGAGGCTTTCTAGGTGATTCTATCTCGCCCAAAGAGAAAACAATAATGCTTTGTGCCAATTTTATGATTTTGTTCAATGGTTCGTCCGATGATTTTGATAAGGTTTTTTGTTTGTAGATTTAGCCAATCCATTAACTTGTAGATAATAGTTGGCTAAGTATTTTTAATTTAAAACCTCTTTTCAAAGAAAAATCTATCATGGAAATTCTAGAAAAGTAAGATGCATTATCAAATATCAAAGGTGATGGGAGCCGAGTACTGTGACAATGAACGATCAATAAAATCTGTAATAATTTGTGTATTAACCACATTTAATGGGATAGCTTCTACCCATTTTGTGAAATAATCTGTTGCAGTTAGAATATACTTATGCTATTTAGAAGAGTTTGGAGTTATTTCACCTATGATATCTAACCCCCATTGTTCAAATGGTTGTTGGATATTTACTCATTGTAGTGGAAATGTTGTTTTCCTTTCTCTTCCCGCTACAGTTTGACATAATTTACATTTTCTCGCATATTCATGTGCATATTTAAATAGAGTTGGTCAATAGTAACCAGCATGCAGTATTTTATGAGCTGTGGTGTTTCCTCCGAAATGACCTCCAGCTGGTCCATCATGTAATTCTTGTATTACTTTTTCAGCTTCAGTATTCTCTAAACATCTCAATAATACATAGTCATAATTTTTTCTAAATAACACATCATCTATGAATTGATATTGAATTTCTTTAAGCCTCAGAGCATGCTTTGTTGTATAATTAAGATATAATGGAGCATATCCATTTTTCAAGAAAAATTTCAGATTAGCATAATGTGACTGAGAATCATTTAGGCTTACCTCGGATAGTTGTATTTCATTTGATTGATCTTCTTCTGTTGGTAATGAGAGGCTCCCGTTAACATCCTGCAAAGACCTTGTCCTTTAACAATTTTAGCAAGATGTATTTCTACATCATATTCTTGAAGTGCGGTGACCCAATTTGCTCTCTTTTCTCCTAATTCTCGTTGGATTAATAATTTCCTTAATGCTGAGTAAGGTACTATTATTTTAGTATGTGTTTTTAGAAGAAAAGGTCTAAAATGTTTCAAAGCTTTAAATACAGCATAAGCTTGTTTTTCCACAGCTGAATAATTTAACTCAGCACCTTGAAGTTTAGAACTAAAAAACAAAATCGTTGCTTCAATATTTTGATCATTTAGTTGTGTCAAAACTGCTACGTATGATGTATCAGAAGAAAATGTACATAATACAAATTATTTTAAGAAATCAGGAGTTATTAAAGAGGGAGCTTCAATGATGGCTTTCTTAATAAACTCAAAAGAATTTCTCTCTTCTTTTCCCCATTTAAAATTTGAATTTTTCTTAATCATTGATTGTAGTGGTAAGATGATTTGGGAAAAATCAAGAACAAATATTTTTACAAAATAAATTTTTCCTAGAAATGATTGCATAATTTTTTTATTGTGTTGCAAAGGAATATTTTCAATTTCTTGAATTCTATCAGGGTCGATATGGATTCCCTTTTCAGAGACAATGAAACCTAGTAATTTACCTTCCGATAAGGCGAAATAACATTTTCTTGGATTCAAGGAAATTCCAAATTTTCTACATCTTTCAAAAATGTGTTTTAGGTGATTAACATGATTACTTATATGCTTAGAGTAAACAGTAATATCATCTAAGTATATAACAACTGAGCTATTGATTAGTCCTCTGAAATATATATCCATAGCATGTTGAAATGTAGCACCAACATTGATCAACCCAAAAGGCATTTTTTGGTATGCGTATGTTCCCCATTTTGTTATGAATATTGTCTTTAATCTATCATCAAGATGTACCATGATTTGATTGTATCCTAAAAATCTGTCGAGAAAATACATCAATTCAAATCCTGCAACTGACTGTAATATTTGTTCCATGGTGGGCAAGGTAAAATCATCTTTTTGGCAAGCTTTATTCAAATTTCTAAAATCTATGCAAATCCTAATGTCTCCTTTCTTCTTTCTAACTGGGACCATGTTTGACACCCATTTTGAATGTCTCATAGGAAAAATAATTTTGGTTTTGAGAATTTTATTTAATTAAGATTTAATTTGACTTTCTAAGTTTGGATGGATTTTCCTAAGTTTTTGTTGAACAAGCTTGTCATCTGAGATCATAGGTACAATATGCTAAATTATAGAAGTATCATATGTCTTGAGATCAGAATAATCCCATGAAAATATATCTTTATATGTTTTCAACAACTTAATAAATGACATTCTTTCTTCAGGTTTTCAACCAAGACCTAAGTTGATGTTTTTGTAGGTTTTAACCCTATATAGAAATTATCTACAAACGAATCTTAAAATAGAAAATAAATAATAGCGAGAGCATAAAACATAAAACAAATAAACATAGAGATTTTCCCCTGGATCCCAAATCGGGACGACTAGCTTGATTTTCATTATATTCCTTTTAACGTTACAACACATATATATACATGCCGAAGCATACATAAACCCCAATACATTAACCCTAGATTAGAACATAACCGTAGTTCCCTTGACCGGATCTACAAAATACCAGGGGCCGAAAACCATCGTACCCTAAAACCATGTGAAAACCCATGCACAAAACCATGGGCTGGTCGGCCCACTGGAAAATAAGGCCCAAAAAAGACGTGGACCATAACGAACTAGAAGACATAGACCATAACGCCCGCATAGAGTGATCGAAGTGTTATAGAGATCACGGAATGCTGATTGTTGGCGGTGCAGGAATCTACCTGCACTTAGATCATGTTAATCATAATGATTAATAATTATCTTAAAAATAACTTTAGGAAAGTAAATATAAGTTACAAGGAATATTTAAAGGCACGAAATCTATTTAAAATGATTAATAAGGCACCAATAAACCTTAACCATGAAATATGAAGTTTATGTAGGAATAGACAGTTTCTTGGACTATTGCAGGAATGACAAGGTTTATAGAGATGAAACAGAGGTTAATGGTTATAGGAAGAGGGTAAAAATAGAGCATTTTGGCACACCAACATCCTCCCTTCCCTAAGTTTTTGTGTGTCCTCACACAATGTTTTACCTGCTGCAAAAATTCTTCAAAAATACGGGGCCATCTTTCAATCCTGCAGTTCAATGTTGATTCTTGCTTTCACTACCTTTGTCTTCTTAATTCGAGCTTTCTTCAGTTGTTTGTTCACCTTCTTGAGGCGATTGTATCATTTAGAAGGCCGAAAATTCCATATCCTCACTTGTCGTTTTTTTTCTTCAAGCTTTGTGACCGACCCTACCTGGCCTTGCTTTTTCCAGTTCTGCTCCTTGGTTCAAAGCCTCCAAGTCACGGACTTGATGTTCTAGGTCTACTATCCAGTTATTGAGGTAGAGGGTAGAGGTCTTTGTATCCATCTCATCTTGTGCAAGCACATTTTCTACAACAGATTCAAAGCATGTACCATCATTGTCAAGATCAAAATTGTCTTGGTCATCTATCGTTTGCATTATGATATTGCCAAGGGTTTCTGTGCCAGGAATTTCCATGTCACTAAGGGTTTCAGTGCCCTCCACATCCTTTGTGCTAAGGGCTTCAGTACATTGCACACCCAATTCATTAGGGACTTCAGTGCCTTATTCATCCAACTTGTCAGTGGTTTCAGGACCCTGTACATTCAAACCATCAGGGACTTCAGTGCCTTGTTCATCAAAATTATCAAGGGCCTCTATGTACTGTGCCTCATCATCTTCTTGACCCTCAGCCAGATCTTCTCTTGCACTCATTGTCATTTTCTGTTTCTTTAATTTTTGAATGAAGGCTGACAAAGATATGTCGTCCTCCTTCTCTACATTCTCTTCATTCCCCATGGTGTGGGCTACTGCATCCAAAAGAACTAAAAGGCTGTTATCTCGAGGTGAAACCTGGGGTGATTTGTCAATCACGATCAAGGAGCTCGATCGATGATGAATTTTCCCTCAGAGAGACAGTCCTTTTCTTGCTTGGGGTCCTAGTCACTTTTTTCTTTGTTGAAGGTGGAGTGTCTTTCACTGACTTTCCCTCTGCTTTCACCTACTTGTTGTTGCTCTTCTTCTTGGCAGGGGACGAAGTATTTTCCTTCATTTTCTTGCTTGCACTCATGCTGGCTAACTTCCTTTCACTTCTCGCCTAAAATTCTTTTAGGAATGCCTCCCAGGTCACTCCCTTTTCCTCCAGCTCTTTCTTGACCAAGATTGTAATGAGCCCATGATGATATAGCTTACATGCAACCTTCCTTGAATTTCCTTTTTGCACGCCTTTAACGTGTAGGTTTTAACCCTGTACAAAAATTATCAACAAACGAACCTTAAAACATAAAATAAACAATAGCGAGAGCATAAAACATAAAACAGATAAACATAGAGATTTTCCCCTGGATCCCAAATCGGGATGACTAGCTTGATTTTTCATTATATTCCTTTTAGTGTTACAGCGCATATATATTCATGCCGAAGCATACATAAACCCCAATCCATTAACCCTGGATTAGAACATAATCGTAGTTCCCTTGACTAGATCTACAAAATACCAAGGGTCGAAAACCATCATACCCCAAAACCATGTGCAAACCCATGCACAAACCCATGGGTGGGTCCACCCACCGGAAAATAAGACCCAAAATTTGTTTGCTGGGACGTTGCCCCGAACCCCGACAGTTCCCCTGCTACGCCCGACGCAATAGGGGGGGCTAACGCCCCCCCTATAAGCCCCCCGCGCGTGACTAGTCGTGGAAAGAATATAACACATACCCAACATTCCCCCACTTGTTGTTTTCTTTCCGCAGGGGGCCACATGAGAGCTTAGTCATTAGCCCAATTTTGCAACACCCATTGTTTCTCTACACCAAGAGAACTTCTGAGTGCTTACAGACTTCGTCAATGCATCTGCAACATTCTTCAAGGTGTCCACCTTTTCCAGCAACACCCTTTTAGCCTCAACCATATCTCTCACAAAGTGATATTGAACATAAATGTACTTTTTCTTTGAATGATAAGCAATGTTCTTAGCCAAAAAAATTGCACTTTGGCTATCATATTCTATCCTTATAGCTTTCTGCACCAACCCCATACTTGAACGCAATCTCTGCAACCAAACTGCTTCCTTGCTTGCATGAGTGGTTGCTATGTATTCAACCTCTGTTGTTGAAAGAGCCGCTACAGACTGTCTTTTACTCATCCAACTGACTGCACCTCCAAATAGGCTAAACACATACCCACTTGTAGATCTTCTTTGGTCCAGATCTCCAACCCAGTCTGCATTAACAAAACCACGAATGTCCAACACTCTTTCCAATCCCAGTCTGCCCTGGTAGCACAAGCCATAATCACTTGTGCCACGCAAATATCTGAAAACCCGTTTCACTGTTTTCCAATGCTCCTTCCCTGGGTTTGACATAAACCTTCTCAATACTCCCATTCCATGGGAAATGTATGGTCTAGTATAGACCATTGCATACATCAGACTACCCACTGCACTTGCATATGGAACATGGGACATTACTTCCTCTTCTTCTTGTGTCTTGGGACACTGTTTAGCAGACAACATTCTACCTACAGGAATCAGAACATTCACTGGTTTACTATCCTGCATATTGAACCTCTGCAATATAGTCTCGACATACTTCCTCTGGTTTTGTTGGAAATACTGAGAGCGGGCTGAATTAGTATTTATTTTCAATTTTTAATTTTACCAGTTAGATCACCTATATCTAGAACACAAAATGAACAATAAGAATACATGATTTTATTAATTTCTTCTTTACAATAAATCAAGTACAATATATGTAGGGCTCCAACCCTAGATGAAGACACAAATCTTCAATCTCCCAGGATCTAACCTGTATTTGCCAAGAATTGACTTAGACTTCCAAGGCTCCAACCTTGTCAATTCTGAGGCACCAACCTCAGGGCTTCAACCCTATATCTGGTACAGGCTCCAACCTGGTATCTTGAGGACTCCTATCCTCTAGAGCTCCAACCCTATCTTCCAAGGCACCAACCTTGTCAATTCTGAGGCACCAACCTCAAGGGCTCCAACCCTATATCTGGTACAAGCTCTAACCTGGTTTCTTGAGGATTCCTATCCTCTAGGGCTCCAACCAAGGCACCAACCTCCTACTTCAATTTGTCAGGATATATTTTGTTATACTTCATGGCTCCCAATGTCTTCTTCATTGAGCCCTGTCAATATTCACTTAGTCTTCATTGTAGTCTCCACATTACGTCATCAATGACAACCTTTTCTTCTTAGAATGTGTCACCATTTCTCTTCATCGTACCTAAACAATTTCTCCAAGTTACCTCATGATGACATCAATGCATCAATAATATCTCCAACACATTCAAGGTGTCTTCAATAGGCAGCCCAAGTTCTGCACCTGCTTTAAGCCTCTTCAAGGGCTTCTTCAAGAACTCTCCAAGGGAGTCTTCACAAGGTGCTCCAAGAGTGTCTTCACATGGTGCTCCAAATGGCCTACTCCTTAAGGTTGTCTTCACAAAATGTCTTCAATATTTTGCCCAATTTTGCACTTATCAACAAGTCAAATCTACACAATGGACTTCAAGAGACCTCAAAAAATACTAGAGATTCTCCAAGAATCAATGCTCCTTCAATAACTGCTTCAAGATGTCTTCAATAGGTCTCCATAAGTCTTCTAAAGGTGTCTCCAAAATCTGTCACAATTCTGCCTCGGGACTGCTCTAGATATGATGCCCAAAACCACCGTTGAAGCCTTGAACAATGACTATTATTAATGCTGGAACAAGCCACACCAGAAACTTCACACTTTCCTTAGACTGCTCCACAAATTCGAGCTATAATGGTGACTGTCCAAGCTTCTCCATGCAGTCACAGGGTTGTGTCTCTTATGTGACTAGTCCAAAATCTTTACTTTTTTTTAGGACCGTTCTTGCTACAATATAAGTCTAGTCTTGGTTAGGGCTTGTAACTAACTAATGCAACCCCTTCTCGTACCTTCTAGACCTCCTCCAAGGCTGCGGTCTTGTTGTCCCTTGCTTCTTGTGTTTAGGGCTACCTTCTAGGATGAATTTAGGCTTAGATTAGGCCTATCAACCTTTTCCAAAATGCCCAGAACTCCTCTAGATTTCTGCGGTCTACTACATCAATCCTTAACACCCTTTTTCTATACCACAGATCCAAGTTTCTGAGTTTTACAGTGTAGTAGCAACAGGTATGAATACAACAATTGCCCAAAACAGTCTATGTCTTTTATCTTCCTCAGCCCCCTTCACACTTCTGCTTTTTCCTGATTTTTTGTGTTTTTTTCACTGAAATTCTTGACCCAAAGGAGGGTGTACGAACCTATATATACATATTTTCTGTTGGAATGACGGAAGTGAATTTTTGGAGGGAGGCCGAGTTGAGAGAGAAAGTGTAGGTCGGCTCACTGCTAAATATAATTTCCTTAACTTAAAAAAAAATCAATATCTTTCAAATCGCTTGGAGTTTCGGGCTAAGTAATAGCTCGTTGGAAAGGAAAAATTATGGTCTTAAAGATGGTGTAGGTCCCATGTTGAAATATTGCCTCTAAGGTTGGAAAAATATTTTTCTTTGTGACTGTCCTTAAATTATTTAGTGTAGAAAATGATCAGGACAATATGGCTTCTTTGTTTGGCTTCTCCATTATTTGTCTTCTCCATTATTTGGCTTCTTCTTCTTAGGAACATGTAAGACATCTTTGTCATCATGATAGTGTCCAAAAATGTGTATCATCCATGTCATTACATAATTGTGCGGTGATATGTTATACTGTAGCATCATTAGGAGAACTTCAGAATAGTCTTCCAACCTTCAAATAATATCTTCCACGTTATCATCTATTCTTTCAACCTTCATTAATTTCCATCATCAATTGTGGTCATTCATTTACTGTATGACATCATCAAGTGTATGACTCCATATGTCATCAAAGGTTAAGGTCTAGATCATCAAGGCATATGCAACATTATTGCTAGTTCAAGGACCTCTTAGGACTTCTTCATTAGTGGTTTGACATCTTCATGGGTTGATTTTTTCATTGATGGCATCCTTAGCACTTAGGGATTGAATGAGGTTAATTGACATCACAAGAATATTTTCCATCTTAGCTATTGACATCAATGACAACCTTGATTAACAATCTCCCCATTTTTCATTTATGGCAATATCTCGCCCTTCCAACATTCTCTCCCCCTTTGACATCAGTTGCAAATGGGGTGCCCAAGTACTCCCCCTATCAAGCTGCTTCTTGGCATGTTGCTTCTTCATGTTTCCTTCATCAATGATAGTTCTCCATGTAAGATATGTTGCTCCCCCTATCGTGGTGCTCTTCTTTAATGTACTTTCTCCCCCTAAGTTGTATGCATGGTCTTTTTTTTTCATGTGATGAACCAACTCCCCGTGCGTGCATAACCTCCTCCAGCTTCAAGAAATATTTATGCCTTATGATCGGGTGGACGAAGTCAATATTGGAATCATGTTCTTGAATGGAGTTGCTCCTGGGAGATGATCTATCAAAGGATGAATGTCCATGTGTGACTCATCAAAGATTTCATAGGGCCCATTCTCAGATAACTTCTAGAATATCAATGACGACTTTATCAAGTCAACATGTGTTGTTCACTGGAGTGTTCAAGACACTTCCGGATTCAACTTGTTTCCTTCTCCATACTTGTGTAAATTTCTTCTCTGGCATGGTTCTATCTTGTGCAGGGGCCCAAGTCAAGTTACAATCACGTGCCATATGTCCAATGTTATGGAGATTGAAACACTCTATCTTGTTCATGAATAAAAAATCATGACTTCTTCTTGCAAAATTGCTTCGAGGAGATTGACGGGGACCTTTATATTTGTCTTTGTGATATGCCCTACAATATTTTGCCACGTGCCCAAAGTTTGTACAAGAATAACAATATCCAAGAAATATACTTTGGTACCTGGGTGATGAAGAGTTCCTTGAAGTGCTCTTGAAGTCTTTTTGCCTTGGGATTATTTGATGATATTCATTACCTTTTGTATTCTTGACACCATATGCAAGTCTCAGCGTAGAATTTATTCCATTGTTGTCTCGATTCTTCTCCTTGCCGTTGTTGGAACTGGGAGCATCAACATTTCTTTCTAGGTTCCTCACATCTTTGTTGTTTGAAGCATTCTCATTCTTGCTTGAGGATTCACCTGCATAGCCAAGACCTGATTTATCAAGGGGATACCTTTGTTGACTTAGGATGTCATCTAGGGTTTGAGAGATTTTCAAGTTTTTATTCAGCAATTTAACTTCCTTTTCAAGAAAGACAATTTTTCCTTTCAACTTTTCGCAATCTTCATCTTCAATAAGTAGTTGCTTCTTCATTTTTTCCATCATCCCTGTTTCTTCATGTGCTTTGGTTATAAGGGAGATGATATTTGATTTAATTTTGAAGATTTATTCATTCTCCTTTGCTAGACTTCTCTCCATTTCTTCTTTTGTTCTTGTAGCTTCACATGTTTCCACCTTGAGAAGATTGATGTCTGATTTTAGTTTCAAGATTTCTTCATCCTTTTTTCTAGTTGCCCTATCATGGTGTTTCTCTCCGTTTCTGCTTCATTAACTTGTCCTTCTATGAATTCCTATTTTTCCATCACCTTCTTAGCTCCTTGCACTTGTTTCCTTGTTTCTTCTAGTTGAGATCTAAGAGAGGAGACCTCTTCCTTGTATTGACCAATCTCTGCTTCAAGATTGTTCAAGCTCTTAAGTCTTTGTTCAAGGTGGCTTTACAAAGTTTCTTCCCTTTTCTTTGCCTTATCAAATTGATTTGTCATAGATATGACTTCTTCATGATGCTTTCTTTTATTTTGATGAAAATCCTCTTTAAGTTTGGTGAGCTCCTCATCTCTTTCTTGTACTTGAAGCTTGACAAAGTCAACTTCCTTCCTTGTCTTGCCTTGGTTACCAACTTGTGCTTTCTTCTTAAGTTCCTCATTTTCATTTTTGAAACTGTTAATCTCTTCCATGGAATCCATAAGTTTATTCAAGAGATCTTCTTCAAAGTCTTCTTTGGTCTCTTCATCTTCTAGGTTTTCTTTAGCCTTGTTGTCATCTCTCTTATCTTCAGCTTCCTTGATGGATTCTGGACTTATTTCTTGTTTTCGATCATCTTCTTGACTAGAGATCATTGTCAATGCTCCTTTTGAGTGAAGATCATGAAGTTTGTCCCATATGACTTTTGCTGATGAACATTTTTCAAAATTGGCCTTCACAGAATTTGGTAAACCATTCAAAATTTCCTTCATTGCTCTTGTATTGTACTCCTTGGATTCTTCGTTCATCGTGTCATTAGTAATCACTGATTTCCAAACTTCAATTCCTCGAGTCTTCAATAAATTCCTCATTCTTGCCACCCATATATCGAAATTTCCATTGAACAATGGAGCCTTCGCAAATTGATTTACTTCAATTTCAATGTTTGAGGAAGACACATCTTTAGAAGGATTGGAGACTTTCTTCCTTAGCTTTGGCATTTGTGTTCTAATGATCAACCTTCAAGTTGTTAGGCTTTGAGTGAAGGTACTGGCTCTGAAACCGATTGTTGGAAATACTGAGAGGGGGGTGAATCAATATTTCTTTTCAATTTTTAATTTTACCAGTTAGATCGCCTATATCTAGAACACAAAATGAACAATAAGAATAAATGATTTTATTGATTTCTTCTTTACAATAAATCAAGTACAATATATGTAGGGCTCCAACCCTAGATGAAGACACCAATATTCAATCTCCCGAGCTCCAACCTGTATTTTCCAAGCATTGACTTGGACTTCCAAGGTTCCAACCTTGTCAATTATGAGGCACCAACCTCAAGGGCTCCAACCCTATATCTGGTATAGGCTCCAACCTGGTCTCTTGAGGACTCATATCCTCTAGAGTGCCAACCCTATCTTCCAAGGCACCAACCTTGTCAATTTTGAGGCACCAACCTTAACGGCTCCAACCCTATATCAGGTACAGGCTCCAACCTGGTCTCTTGAGGATTCCTATCCTCTAGGGCTCCAACCAAGGCACCAACCTTGTCTCTATGAGGCTCCAACCTCCTGCTTCAATTCGTTAAGACATCTTTGGTTATACTTCACAGGTACCAATGTCTTCTTCAACGAGCCCTGTCAATATTCACTTAGTCTTCATTGTAGTCTCCACATTACGTCATCAATGAAAAAATTTTCTTCTTAGAAGGTGTCACCACTACTCTTCATCATACCCAAACAATTTCTCCAAGTTACCTCATGATGACATCAATGCATCAATAATATCTTCAATACCTTTAATGTGTCTTCAATAGGCAACCCAAGTTCTCCTCCCGCTTTAAGCCTCTTCAAGAACTCTCCAAGGGAGTATTCACAAGGTGCTCCAAGAGTGTCTTCACATGGTGCTCTAAATGGTCTGCGCCTTAAGGTTGTATTCACAAAATGTCTTCAATATTTTGCCCAAGTTTGCACTTATCAAAAAGTCAAACCTACACACTGGACTTCAAGAGACCTCAAAAAATACTAGAGATTCTCCAAGAATAAATGCTCCTTCAATAGCTGCTTCAATATGTCTTCAATAGGTCTCCATTATTATTCTAAAGGTGACTCCAAAATATGTCACAATTCTGCCTTAAGAATGCTCTAGATATGATGCCCAAAACCACTGTTCAAGCCTTGACCAATGACTAGTATTAATGTTGGAACAAGCCACAATAGAAAATTCACACTTTCCTTAGACTGCTCCACAAATTCGAGCTATAATGGTGAATGTCCAAGCTTCTCCACGTAGTCACAGGGTTGTGTCTCTTATGTGACTAGTCCAAAATCTTTACTTTCTTTTAGGACTGTTCTTGCTGCAATATAATTCTGGTCCTAGTTAGGGCTTGTAACTAACTGATGCAACCCCTTCTCCTACCTTCCAGACCTCCTCCAAGGCTACGGTCTTGCCGTCCCTTGCTTCTTGTGTTTAGGGCTACCTTATAGGATGAATTTAGGCTTAGATTAGGCCTGTCAGCCTTTTCCAAACTGCCCAGAACTCCTCTAGATTTCTGTGGTCCGCTACAGCAATCCTTAACACCCTTTTTCTATACCACAGATCCAAGTTTCTGAGTTTTACAGTGTAGTAGCAACAGGTCTGAATACAAAAATTGCCCAAAATAGTTTATGTCTTTTATCTTCCTTAGCCCCCTTCACACTTCTACGTTTTCCTGATTTTCTTTGTTTTTTTCACTGAAATTCTTGACCCAGAGGAGGGAGTACGAACCTATATATACATATTTTCGAATGGAATGAGGGGACATGAATTTTTGGAGGGAGGTTGACTTGAGAGAGAAAGTGTAGGTCGGCTCACTGCTAAATATAATTTCCTTAACTTAAAAAAAAATCAATATCTTTCAAACCGCTTGGAGCTTCGGGCTGAGTAATAGCTTGTTGGAAAGGAAAAATTATGCTCTTCAAGATGGTGTAGGTCCCATGTTGAAAGATTACCTCTAAGGTTGGAAAAAATATTTTTCTTTGTGACTGTCCTTAAATTATTTAGTGTAGAAAATGATCAGGACAGTATGGC
The DNA here is from genome assembly GCA_034641835.2 of Pinus albicaulis. Taxonomy (NCBI): domain Eukaryota; kingdom Viridiplantae; phylum Streptophyta; class Pinopsida; order Pinales; family Pinaceae; genus Pinus; species Pinus albicaulis. The sequence continues at coordinate 111,606 of JAXQQM020077094.1, forward strand.
TTCTTTGTTTGGCTTCTCCATTGTTTGTCTTCTCCATTATTTGGCTTCTTCATGATCATAGGAACATGTAAGACATCCTTGTCATCATGATAGTGTCCAGAAATGTGTATCATCCATGTCATCACATAATTGTGTAGTGATATGTTATAGTGCAACATCATTAGGAGAACTTCAGAATTGTCTTCCAACCTTCAAATGATATCTTCCACGCTATCATCTATTCTTTCAACCTTCATCAAGTGCCATCATCAATTGTGGTCATTCATTTAGTGTATGACATCATCAAGTGTATTAATCCATATGTCATCAAAGGTCAAGGTCTATATCATCAAGGCTTATGAAACATTATTGCTAATTCAAGGACTTCTTAGGATTTATTCATTAGTGGTTTGACATCTTCATAGGTTGACCTTTTCATTGATGGCATCCTTAGCACTTAGGGATTGCATGAGGTTCATTGACATCACAAGAATATTTTCTATCTTAGCTATTGAAATCAATGACAACCTTGATTAAGAGGTTTAACCAGAGTTTCCTCTTTGCCCGATCTCTCTTAATTTCCATGTCGAAAATATAGTTTGCGACACCAAGATCCTTCATGTTGAATTTGGAGAACAGTTGGGTCTTCAAATCTTGGATAATTTATTTGTCATTTCCAATCAACAACATATCATCCACATACAAGACCAAATAAATAACACGGTCACCAATTAATTTAAAACAAACACAGTGATCCTCCTTGCTTCTGGTGAAGCCAAGTCCCCGTATATAGGTATCAAATTTCTGATACCACATCCTTGGTGACTGTTTTAACCCATACAGAGACTTCTTCAACCTGCATACTAGTTCTTTCTTACCTTTCACCATAAAGCCTTCAGGTTGCTTCATGTAGATCTCTTCTTCTAGATCCCCGTGAAGAAATGTTGTCTTCACATCCATCTGTTCTATCTCAAAATCAAATGCAGCAGCAACAGATAAAAGTAATCTAATAGAAGTAACTTTGGCAACAGGAGAAAAAACATCACCAAAATCAATTCCCGGCACCTGGGAATAACCTTTCGCTACCAACCGAGCTTTGTATTTCTCCACCTTGCCTTCTACATTCATCTTCTTCTTAAACACCCATTTGCTCCCAATGGGCTCCTTCCAGCCGGAAACTCCACCAAATCCCATGCATCATTTTTGTGCAAGGATGCCATTTCATCAACCATGGCCTCCTTCCATAGTTTTCCATCCTCTGAATCTACTGCCTCCCTAACAGTTCTGGGTTCATCATCAGTTATAGTTAAGGCAAAACCTGAACATAAAGCATATGGACTATACCTTTCTGGTTGCCTTCTTTCCTGAACTGATCTTCTCAAAGTTGGAGTTTGTGGCTCTTCATCTTCTGAGTCTTCTTCTGTTGTAGAGTCTGATTCATCCTCCTTTAGCTCAAACTCTATCTTCTCAGGTTCCTTTGGTAGGACTTCATGTTAAACAACATCTTTCACTTCTCTAAACACCACATCTCGGCTGTACACAACCTTCCTTGTTTCTGGGTTCCAAAGCTTGTAACCCTTTAAACCATCCTTATACCCAATAAAGATGCACCTTTCAGATTTATTATCCAACTTGGTCCTTTTCTCCTTTGGAACATGTACATATGCATCACATCCAAATACCCTTCGATGTGAAAGAGAGGGTTTCTTACCAGTCCATACCTCATGTGGAGTCTTATCCTCCAACGCTGATGAAGGTGATCTGTTAACTAAGTAACATGCAGTCTCCACTGCCTCTGCCCAGAATTCTTGTCCTAACTCGGTACCACTGAGCATGCTTCTTGCCTTTTCCATCAACATTCTGTTAATTCTTTCTACAACTCCATTTTACTGAGGTGTGTATGGAGTAGTCTTCTGTCGTGCTATACCACACTTCTTACAGAACTCTTCAAATTCCTTCTTGCGTAACTCCCCACCATTATCTGTCCTCAGTGCCTTTATCTTCTTCTCTGTTTGGTTTTCCACCAGTGCCTTAAATTCTTTAAATTTGTCAAAGACTTCAGATTTCTTCCTCAAGAAATATATCCATGTATTCCTTGAGAAGTCATCTATGAATGAAACATAGTACACAGAATTTCCCAGTGATGGAACTGACACAGGTCCAAACACATCACCGTGCACAATTTCTAATATCTTGTTCGCCCTCTTAGCACCAGAAGGAAAACTCACCCGATTCTGCTTCCCATATACACAATGTTCACAGAAATCGAAATCCAGGGAGAAATTAGACATACCTTCTACCATACCATTTCTATGTAGTATTCGAAGGCCCTTCTCTCCAATATGTCCAAGCCTTTGATGCTATAGCATGGTCTTTTCTCCAGAGACAGCTAAGCTTTCCGCTCCATTTTCAGGAACCACATAACTGTTACACCCATCAATAACAATGCTACCTTGTAGCTTGTACAGAGTTCCAGTCCGAACTCCCCGCATTAATACCAGTGCTCCCCGAACAATCTTATAGGTATCTTTCGAACATTATTTTTACACTTGCATCATCAATTCGCTTAAAAAAATCGTAGATTTCCGCCAATGCAGACTGTGCGTAATAAAAGGTGAAGTGTTCTGCATCGCTTCCACCTCGAAGTCACTTGAATTTTCCACTGACACCTCGTCTCATCATCCCCTAGGAAGACATCACGATCATATTTCTCATACTCGCAGAACCACTCCCTATGGGGAGTGAAGTGAAAGGATGCACCTGAGTCAATCAACCATGAATCATGATCTACATGTGTATTTGAAGAAGAAGCCAAATACACATCCCCACCTTCATTCGAGGTGGTTTTTGCCTCTGCAGAAGGAGCATCATCAGATCCCTTTCCTTTCTCAGGAGCTTTAGATCTGCAGTCCTTTTTGTAATGCCCTTCCTTTCCGCATTTCCAGCACACCTTTACAAACTTTCCAGGAGATTTAGATCTCCCTCTAGATTTAGATCTCCCACTCGAAACCTTATTCTTGTTTCTGTTCTGGGACCTTCCTCGTATAGATAAGGCATCTCCATTTTGACCCTCCATATTTCTCCGTCTCATTTCCTCCGACAACAAGGCTAAGACAATGTCATCAAAATTCAAGGTAGTTGTATTGCTACCTATTGCAATAACCAGACTGTCCCACGAGTCTGGTAGAGAGCACAACAAACTGATGCACTTATCTTCATCTGAGATTTTAATATCAACAGACGACAACTGACTTACCACAGTATTGAAGGCGTTCAGATGCTCTGTCATCGAGTCTCCATCCTTCATCCTTAGGTTATACAGCTTTTTCCGCAGGAACAACTTATTCACCAGAGACTTAGATTGGTACAAAGTCCCAAATTTGTCCCACAAATTCTTCATCGTAGCTTCCCCAGATACTTTCAACAATACCGAATTTGAGACACACAACCGTAATGTGCTCTTCACCTTCCGATCCAACTTTTCCAGTCTTCATCTGACATTGTCGTTGATTTAGTACATGGATCTACATCGATCCACTGGTCTTTATCCACCAGCAGATCCTCCATCTTGAACTTCCACAACTCAAAACTCTAACTATTAAATTTCTCAATATCTATCTTTCCACTACTCGTCATCTTCTTTCACCACAAGAATCAATCCCGCAGATCTCCCACTGAACATGGTCTACCACAGGCCCGAGAAAAGAAACCCTTAGCAGAAAAGGCATCCCCTTGAAGTCAAAATAGCTCTGATACTAGATGTAGGTTTTAATTCTGTACAAAAATTATCTACAAACGAATCTTAAAATAGAAAATAAACAATAGCGAGAGCATAAAACATAAAATAGATAAACACAAAGATTTCCCCTAGATCCCAAATCGGGACAACCAGCTTGATTTTTTCGTTATATTCCTTTTAGTGTTACAACACATATATATACATGCCGAAGCATACATAAACCCCAATCCATTAACCATAGATTAGAACATAGTCACAGTTCCTCGACCGTATCTACAAACACCAGGCCAAACAAACGTACCCAAAACTATGTGCAAACCCATGCACAAAACCATGGGTGAGTCTCATTTACCTTGAAAATAATGCCCAAAATGCTTGGCCGTGGGCACTACTCTACCCCGACAAGGTGGGTTGCGGCCCCCCTGTGACCCCCTCGGGCGTGACTAGTCGTGGAAAGAATATAACACATACCCAACAATTTTGAGGTCTATCTTGTGTACCAAGATTAATCAATTCAAATTTTAAAGTAGAACTTTGCGTTTTTGAATTGGTAGTTTTCTTAAACCTATCTTTCAAATTATAGATATCTTCCATTTTGACTACAGATTTGGGAATTCAATTAGTATTTTGTTTATCTTCAATCTGTAAGTCATGTTCGTGTTCATCTACGATTTGACCTTCATAAGATCCATTTGATGTAAGAAAGTCTACTATATCTGCATCATTGTTAAATACTCTCTGGTATAATCTTAGATGCTACATTAGAAAGTAAATCAACACTTGAATTTTGTAATCTAGGAACTGTGGAGATATTAAATGCGGAAAAATGGGATGTAAGATTATGAGGTAAAGTTTGATAGTGTTTCAAATGCCTAGAAATACAATGAATTGTATTTTTGACTTGTCTAACAATTATTTTAGAATCTCCATATACCTGCAAATATTTAACATTTAAACCAATAGCTTTGTACAGACCTTGTATCAGTGCTTCATATTCAACAGTATTATTTGTGTATTGAAATTCAAGTCTGCAAGCTATCATTGTTTTCTCTCCTTGTGGATTGATTAAAGCGCAACCTACTCCTGCACCATCTTCTGATTTTGAACCATCAAAGTATAAAGTCTAAAACAAAGGCTGTTTTGGAATTTTCTTGCTAAGATTAATACATTTAGAAGTGTCTGTTTGAGAAAAGTTTTCAATTTGAGAAATAGAAGTATTTATTGAAAAAGGTGAAATTTGGGCATTGAATGATCCACGAAACGATTGAGCCGAATAATTTCCAATAATGTTATTGGTGAAAGCTACAGGCTCATTTGTTTCATCAAGTTCGGTCACTGTATGTTTCATAAATTTTTTGTGATCAACTTTGATTTGATTTGGTTTACCATTGTATGGTAACCACATGTGTGACCAATCGGTAGCAAAATATCCATGTAACTTTTCAGACTAATCCCTGCTTAAAATAAGACCATAAAATTCAGGGATGTATGTGACCAAAATATTGATTATTTGCAGTACCTTTGGATTGGATGATAATCTAATGGATACTGACGGTATTTCTCTAATGACCTCTACTTTTGTTCTATCTAATTGAAATATATGTACAACAGATTTTTATGGAGTGATATTCAATTTTGTACACACTGTTCTTGGCATAATGTTTGAAGAAGCTCCTGAATCAATAAGACAGTTATGAAATTTTTTGTTGAAAATATTATAAGTCAACAGTAAAGGAGGAGTGTGAGAAATAGATCTATCACCAATTAAAACAAGATCATTAGGATTTACTTTGTTTGGAGATGATGGAGGTTTCCCCATATCTTTAGAAGCTTGTGCTATAACTGGTGGTTGTATAGGATCTACAGGGATTGCCTTGAGTTCTCTAAGCAAAATTTTCTGCTGTTGTTTGAGTTTGGTCATTTCGTGTAATCAAATATTTGCTTTGGTCTTTTTCATATCTTCAATTATGTTGTATTCCATTGTATCCGAAACTATCAATGTTTTAGAAGTTGTATTAGGATTTGATGAAATAGGATCTGTCTGAACAGTTTTAGATTTTTTGACTACAATTTTCTCCTTTCTGGAGAGAGATTTCTATTTCTGATTTGATATAGTTGAATCAGAAGAAGATTTACTTCTTGTAGAAATAGACATAGCTTCTCTTTATTCCTTTATGGGAAGAATGAAATCACATAACCCATTCAGTTCAAATTCTTCCTCAGATTCAGGCTCTTGTTCAGATGGTGAGGGATCTTTAGTATCTTCATTAGATTCAGCATTTGAAATTACATTTGGAGGTTGAGATGTTGAAGAAGGATTTTTCTTAAATGGGAGAAATGATTTCTTAGAAATTGATGATTCAACGACTTGTTTCTTTATATCAATCATGTCATTTGACATAGTTTTTAACACTTTTTGAAGACCTTCAAGATCGAATGGATCTTTTGAGACTTCCTTTTTAGAATCTTGACTAAATGTCACTTTCTTGGATTTCCTATCTTCTATCTCAGATCAATTTTCTAATGCTAAGATTCTTTTCTCTACAGCAAGAGCTTCTTTCATGTTTTCTAAAATGGTAGCTTTACCAGCTCTATCTACAAAAATAGCTATATTAGAAGGCAAAGAGGAAATATACCATACTATTTGTACATCAACAGCAGGCTCGAAAGCAGTTGGGATTTTGTTTATTAACTTGTTAAATTTGGAGTTAAAATATTTGATCCTTTCACCTGAATTTGTTTTTAGATTGAAAAGAGCATTGATTAGAGATACAATAATTTTATCATCTCCAAATTTCGCAAGAAAAACTTGTTCAAAAGTTTCCCAATCGGAAATAGATCCTATTGGAAGTGAAAAGTACCAGGATCATGCAGATCCTTGTAAAGTATAAGGAAACAATCTAACTACAATATCTTCATGAGAAACTCCATTAAGATTCATGGCCAACATAAAATTATTGATATGTTCCTCAGTAGGAAGACCATCATCTGGATTATATTTAGGTAGCCGTTTTTCTGGATGATCTGGAAGAGGATTTGGATTTGCAATCAATACAGAACTAGGATTCATCCAAGGCCGATTGGCCATAGTTGGATTTGAAGTTTGTGAAGATATAGAAGTAGATCCAGAAGTATGGGGAATGGATGTAGAACTTACAACTGGAGCAACACTACTTGAAATAACACTGATTGTTTGAGTAGAAGAAACGGAAGACTGAGAAGATGTATATTGAGTAGAAGGATGTGAGGAAGTAATTGAAGGGAAAGATGATGTGACTTCACTTGTATCTCGTCTGGATCTGGATATAGAAATTTTTTTGCAATGATATTCTATTGGAAACTCAAAAGAAAAAATTCCAAGCTTCTCACTTTTAGATCGAGTTAATATACCAGTTTCTCTAAATAAAGAAGTAACACTTTCTTCAGAAACTACGCGATTAACATGCTTTTCAGAAAAAATAAATATTCCTTCTAATTTATGAATTAAAGACTGAACTTCAGGAGATTTGAGAGTGAATTACGAAGTAGATAATTAACGAGATACTTGAGGAGATGATGGAAAGGTTTCTACTATTTCCGATTTCTGACTTGGTAATTTAGAATTTGATCGGGAAGGAGTAGAATGCTTTTGGGGAGATCAACTCTTATGAGGGATTTTAGTTTGAGGTTTAGATTTATATGCCATTCATAGTCAGGCCCTCCTTCTAGCGCCAAAAATGTTGAGGCCTCAAAAATTTGTGGCAACAACAAGGGGGATAACCACCTAGTCCCGACCTTAATACGGTTCCTTTTCCATTTGGGATAGTGGCTCCGACTAGGTGTAATGGGACCAATTTCCCAGAGTTTGGTTTTTGTATGATTGATGGGTTTCTCTCAAAGGATTTACATGATGAATCAATAAAAACTAAGATAAATTTATTCTATAATGCAAAACTTTGAATTAAGTCTAATATAATCTAACCTGGGATAATGCTAATTTGATGCAATCTAGAATGATGTCTATTCAATCTGTGATGATTTAGGTCATCATAGATTTAATAGAATTAATACTTTTTTAAGATGATTCTCTTGAGAAATATTTAATAAAAAGAAGATGTAAAATATATCGAATTTATAATGATCATATATAAAAAAAACCAATTTCTATCTTTATATCATACAATAGTGCAACTGATATATCAAACAGAAACAATTGATTTCATACATAATTCATGAAATCTGAATTCATCACTAATATTCAAAACAGAGTTAGCATACATGATAATAGTACCAGATGTGTATTGTCCTGTTCTTTTGATCAGTGATAATAGGCCACATTCAACTCTTCTATCAATAAGTCTTTCAAAGAATACAGAAGTATAACAACAATGATCAACAAAATGATATATAACTGAAAAGGCCGTGTTCCATTATTTTATCAAGGCATCAACAAACTTACAGTTAAGCATTCTTTGTAAATTTTCTCAATAAAATTCTGACCCTTCTCTAAATGCATGACAAGGGTTTAAATATTGTACTAACTACCTAAAAATATATTTATACAAAATATCTTATGAGGTGGTTTCAAATAACCTCCTCATTCCTAGTATCTAATTACTAAAAATTGAAATTATAAAAACAAACTAACTAATAATCATGCCCGATGATAAGTTACTACCAGCTGTGCTTTTCTGCTCACAGATATCGGACATCGGTTGACCCTCTGGAGGTTTTCCGAACTGTATCTTCATTTGTGCAGCAAATATAGCATCAAGCAAAAGTGATTGTATCTTTTGTATGGAATTCAGAGAAAAATTCAATGTCATTATTTGATTGTGAGGTTTAACCAGTAGCTGCCAGTATGTTTCCCAATCAATATTTTTTAGCTGTGCAAGTGCTTCTTCTCGGAGCTTACCTGCGTTTTTCCAACTCTGCTCTAAATCTCTGAGATCAAGAATAGATTTATGATTTCCTTCTTTAATCAGACCAGAAGTATGCAACATGTGGGTAATCATTTTGACCATATTCTTTGATATACCTGCTGCTCTGGCTATGGCCAATTCTGCCTATGGCCAATTCTGCCTATTTCACCTGTGCATCCCATTCAGTAAAAATAATATCTTTAAAAGTCTCTTTGATCTTTGGGAGACATGAATTTCTCCCTTATTTTGAATCTTTCCATTCAATGTAATCAAAGATTTTGTTGTTGAGTTCATTGAACTCAATTCCTTGATCAATGACTGTATTGGTTAACTACTCACTGATTTCCAGGTGTGGAATTATGTCTGACATTTGTACAACAAACAGGTTTTGTTGTTTTGAGGGTAAGGCATTTAAAGCCGATGCTTCTTTTATGAATTCCTTTGTAGTAGGAATATCTTCATATTTGGTAAGATCTTCTGTCAATTTTTCAATCAGTGAATTTTTGCTAGATAAGTCATTTTCATGAATTATCTTAAGCATTTCCATCTCTTGCTGTACTTCGAGTATTTGTTGTTCGACCTTCTAATTTAGGGTGTTTATTTCTTCATCTAATTGCTGTTGTAGCTGCATGATTTTGTAATCCTTTTCCTGAACCAAAATGGATACTTCAACTGCCTTATCCATTCTCGCAATAGTATATGCCTCGGCAAATTGTGATAGCCGAGTCAGATTTTCAATTGGATTTGAAGGAGTATCTTTCCATACAACTTCCATGACTTCGTTTCCTGGAGGTGTTTCAATTCTTCTTCTTTTTCTTTTCTTTCTGACTAATTATTTGTGAAGAGGGCTATAAAATACATCCAATGGGGGAATAACAGTCATGTTGGGAATAATCTCATCAGTAGGATTTGCAGGAATGATTTCTATATCTTAGGAGATTATCCCAAGATTTTCAATGACTTCTTTGACTGAAACTACTTGTCTTGGTGGAGTCTAAAACTCTGTATTTTCCTGTGAAGAGGATACCTCTGGGGTATTTATCACTGTGTTGCTGACTTAAGTCCCAATTTTATCTAATTCACCTTGATTTTGTGAATCTGATTATTCTTCTCTGATTTCTCTGCTTGCTTCACTGATAAAACTAGTAATCAAGACATTTTCAGGGATATGTTTGAGTCTTTGTTCTCTCATTTCATTGAATCTTTGTAATTATTTTAGATTTAGGTTCAATTTGACAAAATTTAAGACTTCTTCAAAAGTTCCAACAAATTGTAAAATGTCTTCAAATATATCATCAGTATGTATGATAGGTTTGATTTTAAGTGACTGAGTGAAATTATTAGCAATCTTTTCTGGATCAAATTGTCTTGAAGGTAATATGAGGAGCTTCGAAAGCCGAATATTCTCATATTATTTCAATGCATGATTGAAGTTACTGAGGGTGAATGAACCACATGGGATTGGGAAACTTGGCCATAAAGACTTCTTACTGTCTTTCAAAAAATTAGTGAGTCCATTACCAACAGTTTGGTAAGTGACTTCTCTTGCCATCAATTTATTTGAAACATATAAAGGAAGAACATGCGAGGGAGCGGAGCTTCAAAAAATTCTGATGTATGAAAATGACTCTTCAATAAAAAACCTCCCTATCTTTTGAAGGTCTGAAATGGCTTCTTTAGAGAACCTAGGGCCCATTCTGTCCAACATTAACTGATGTAATGGTAGTACAACTCCATAGCATAGCTTGTGGAAATGTGGTGCATAATTATGTTCCCATATCTCTTTATGATTCAAATGAATCAGGGTAGGATCCTCGAGAGTCCATTTCCATCCCATAACTGGAAATTTGGTAAAAAAATAGATGGCGTCAAAAATATACGTGCTCAGGAAAAATTGGGCTGCTTGGTGATATTCATTAATCACCTTAACTAGATTTTCAGAAAGGATAGTCACCCAATTCATTATGTGGGAATTAACATAGGAATCAATCAGGGGAAGCCAATTTATGGAGAATTTGATATTATTAGGAAAACCATATAACCTGCATTGCATCACTGTAGTGAAATTGTAGGGATTTTCCAGTGATGTGATAGGATACATACATGTTTTATCATGTTTGAAATTTTTATCTAGTCTCCTCCAACCTTGAATTGCCTTGAATGGGTCTTCGTTCTTATTAGTAAACTTTGCAACAAACTGACTGTTGTAGATTTCTTGCAGGTCAGGCAGCTTGTGCATGTTTTTCAAATCTTCAACTCTAAAAGAACCTAGAATATCATTCTTGAAGGTTCTTAATTGTCTATCCTTGACTATTGAATTGTTGAGCACCCACCTAATCATGTCAGTACATGGAAAAAGAGTGGCCCTTGCTGCTATCATTTGGAGGAAGGAGCATGCAATATCTTTGAACTGTAAATTTGAGGGTGTCGCTTCATCGGCAGTTGTTGTGATTTCCACTATTTCATTCTCTTCTTCTTCAAGAATAGTGTAGATAGGTTTCCATTTCATAGCACCTCCATTGGCAGTGCAGACTGTATTTGAGACTATAGGCGACATTTATGTTTGTTCCAATTCTGCAACAATCTGTTGGTCATGCTTTTGAATCACTTTGCGGATGGACATATCTTGAAGGAAAATCCCTATTAAAGACAGAGTAAATGATCAAATGATGGAAGATCTATTGAAATGATCCATTTTGAAATAAATAATTCCAGGAACAACTATATCATTAATTAATCGGAAAAAATCAATCATTGTTTGTGTTGGGATGATAAAACACAATTAATATTTCCAGACATGATTAATTTCACGTAAAACCTTTATTCAAAACTGTCAAATCCATCTCATCACGCCCTTTAAACCTGTCTTTATGGAGCATATTACCTTTAGTTTATGCGATATGTGATTTCACGATATCGCGAAATTGCAAAATCGCAGAAGTTGTAGTATCGCAAAATCGCAAAAGTCGCAGTATTGCAAAATCGCAATATCGAAATTTTGGTAATAATTTCTTAAATTTTTACAACGTAAATTTGTGATATTCGATTTATAATGTCACTTGCGAAACTTCAAATCTGTGATCGCAAAATCGGGATTTCGCTGTTTTTATTGTTTTTTACTTGTAATAATAAAAGATTTATGCCGGATGCGATTTGCGATAAGGATGTTTTATTAACTACTCTTTTTGTTTTTTTATGTTTTTATTAATAAAATCGATGATGTTTCTTTTTGGATTTTGATTTTTTATCAAAAGTCAAAAGTACATTTTAAAGAAGTGTACCGATTTCTATTTATCAAAGGTCTATATTATTTTGAAAATAAAAATACGGGGAGTTGTTGCATAGCACAATAGGGTGACAATGATTTCAAGCTAAGTATCCCCCATTCCTTGACCTGCACCTAGTATTAACGGGGACTACCTTTAGCCATACTTTCCACCATTTTTGGACACATAAAACATTGCTAACCGGTTGACACCAATAAATCTCAACCCAAATTGCATTGAAAAAAAACAACTGACATTATCATGGACACACAAATTAAGAAAACTCACCAACAAAGGATCCAACTATGTCAAGTTGTAAAATCCAACCAACTCTTGCACCAAAGAATGTGGCTCACCAGGGACCAAGTTCAACAAAAGTTTCCTCACATCATAGCAGCACTCAACGTAATGGGGACCATTGCTTCCTATGGGGGAATAAATGATCTAGGTGGATATTGGTGGCCACCCACCTACTGCACTTGGTCCCAAAACACTATTTTCTATCAGTTTCCTAATTTTTAGCATTGTTTCCTATTTTAACAGTGTTTTATTTTTGGCAGTTTTTTGGGTCCTGAACTTCTAGAGTTGTTTTGAGGCCAAAAATAATATTTTTAGGGTAAAAAACAAACATGGATCAAATATGGATGTTTTTAATCAAAAATTTATGTCCTCATAAGAACCTTTTTAATGGGCTGTTATGCATGCCAAACAGAGATAATATGTCAAAGTTACAAGACTAGGAAGTAAACATTCAAACTAACCCCATTGGGGCCCAAAACGTTTGGCACTTCATCACCTAGGGTTAGGTTCTTGGATATTTAGGGTTTCTCATTGTTTCTTCATGATAACAAAGCCTTTGAGCTCATTGTGACATAGTTCAGAAGGCATATAACCGTCACATATCTTCTTATATATAAGCTACCATTGCCCGAGCTAGGTTGCTTTCATTATACACGTAAACAATTTTCAAAATTTGTTATTTATGAACTGAATTTTAGTTCCACTGTATCTCAATGTATCTATTTTAAATTTGTCTTCCATTTTATTGCTTCATAAATTTGGATTACTGGTATCAGAGTCGTTTTATCTTTCTATGTTTTTCTGTGCATGTCCCCAATGAGGTTGGGGTATAATGAGTTGGGACTCAGACTACTTGAACCCTTGCAAGATTGTTCTCGTGGACCTCAAAGGCCTCCCATGGTGAGAGAAAAGAAAGAGGAGGGAGCAAGAGATCTGATCAAAAATTCCATTTAAACATAAAATACAAGAAGGGCAGGACCAATCATGTCATTGATTACCTAGGATGACCCGCAATTGTGGCACTGAGCACAATTCTCAACTCTTGTGGGAATAAGATGTATGGATGGTTGTAACTATGTGAAAATGAATCTGAATTAGCTAAAACCTAAAATATTTTAATGGATGGAAATCTAGTTCAATACTTCCAGTTTTAGGATGGATTGTTTTGTTATATAGGAAATCTCTGTGTTCCTTCAAGTGAGCATGCTAATTTTGGAGGTGCATTACAGTTGGGTCACATGACACTTTGGTGTAGAAAATAAATTTTTAGTACTACAAAAGTATTGTTATTGGCAAAAACTCTGACAATATGTTGGAAAATATGTTATATCCTACACTACCTTTTCCATCACCAACCAAACCATTAAGAAGCAAGGTCTGTACACTCCTCTTCCTACTCCTAGCTGGCCTTGGGAATCCATCTCCATGGAATATATGTTAGGCCTTCCTTCTACCAAGTATGGTAATGACTATGTTTTTGTGGTCATTGATATATTTTCTAAGATGGCCATACTGAGCTACCTGCAAGAAGAGTATCACAATAGAAGCCACTGCCAATATCTTCTTTGAACGAGTGTGGGTACATTTTTGGATCTCGTAGACCATTATGTCCGATTAGGATAGAAAGTTCTTAAGCACATTTTGGTCAAAACTTAGGTCATTGTTTGACACTAAGCTCACCAGGTCGACTGCATTCTATCCCCAAACGAATTCTAGATAGAGGTCATTAACATAATGATAGTGCAAATACTATGCATGTATAACTCTAAGCATCCAAAACCATGGGATGAGAGTATCACCTATGTCCAACACAGCTACAACGGATCTCTCCATAGCTCAACTGGATAAAAACTCTTTTGGGTGGGCCTGGGATTTCAACCATTGTGTCCTATTGATGTTGTGATGCCTTTTGCAATTACACAAACATAATTTGCACATGTTCATCCCAAAGTTAATAAGGCCATCACGTTCATTGAAAACATTCAACACATTTTCCAACAAGTTCATGATATCATGGATGAAGCCAATAATAAGTACAAAAAGCTTCATTATCAACATTGGGTGCCACATAAGTTTCAAGTGGGTAATAAGGTTTGGTTGCATCTGCAGATGGAATGCCTTGTCGAAGCCCATAAAAAGGTTTGACCACTCTGATACGGGCCTTACACCATCATAAAGGCTGAGGGTGACAACAATTTCGAGCTAAGCATCCCCCCATTCCCCAGCTTACACCCAATATTCAATGTGGACCACCTTCGACCATACTTTCCACCTTTTTTGGACACATCAAACATTGTTAATCCACTGGCACCAATAGATCTCAACCCAGATTCCATGGAACATGCCTTAAATGATCAGATAATGGACACACAAATTAAGAACACTTGCCAACAAAGGATCCAATTGTATCGATTTCTCAAGGTCGACTGCACCAAAGCAAGTGTCTCATGAAGGACCAAGTTCAACAAAAGTTTCCTCACCTCATGGAGGAACTCAACACAATGGGGACCATTGCTTCCTAAGGGAGTAGGAATGATCAAGGTTGATATTGGTGGCCACCCACCTATTCCACTTGGACCCCCAACACAATTTTCTATCATTTTCCTATTTTTAGCTCATTTTCCTATTTTAGCTCATTTTCCTATTTAAGTAGTTTTCTATTTTTGGCAATTTTCGGGTCTTGAACTTTGAGAGCCATTTTGATTCCCTAAATGATGTTTTCTTGGGGAAACAGGAAGATATGGATCAAAGTTTAATATTTATATTCGAAATCTATTATCCTCAGATAGACCTTTCTAATGAGATATTTTTCACACCAAACAAAGATCATATGCCAAAGCTACGACCATGGGAAGTTGGCGTTCCAACTAACCCCATCAGGGCCCATAACTTTTGGCGCTTCATCTCCTAGTGTTAGGTTTTTGGATGTTTAGGGGATATAATTATTTCTTCATGATAAAAAGGCCTCCAAGATTCATTGTAGTACAATTTAGAAGGTATGCAACCATCACATATCTTCTTAGAGATAAACTACCATCGCCTGAACTAGCTTGCTTCCATTATGCATGTAAGCCATTTTCAACATTTATTATTTATTAATTGAATTTTAGTTTCATTTTATCTATATTCTTTTGTTTTAAATCTATAATTCATTTTTTTCCTTTATAAATCTGGATCAATCTCTTCCAAAATTTAAGAAAAACATAAATTTCTTTATATGTATTGAACATCTCTAAAGAGTAGAAAACATAAATTTTCAACTACAATGAAAAAATAGAGGATGTGGAGATGAAGAAGTGTCAGGTAAAATTAATCTGTATAATTGCCTTTACAATAATTGTTTTTTATGTCAAAAAAGAAAAAAATTCAACACACTTCTATTAATATAAAATTTGTTTACATATGCACATTTCCAGTATATTCCATGTCTCATTTAATCTAAAAAGGGTAATACATATACATTAAAAAAAACTACCACATATTGTCAAGCTATACATACTATGACTATATAAATCCTTCCTTCTTCCAAATATATTATATATACCTGTTTATCATTTTAACACATAAAGTATTCTATCATGTTGGCAAAAATTTCAACAAAACTCTAAAGGAAAAAAAAAACAACAAAATTGAAAATGTCTTAAGCATCATATATGAGATAAAATATAAAAAAATAATTTTCCCAGTTCTTTGAAGAGTACCATTGCAAAAATTTGAGTATGTGATCTCTCCCGATAGGTTATTACATCCCTCCTTAGATAAAGTATCCACGACTTTATTTTTCTCCGCATAAGTGTGAGAAAATTACAATCTTTGTAAGCTATCAATCAACTTTTTTATGTTATTCAACCAGTTAATAAGCATGGGTGGCTCAAATTTTGGATACATATGCACCCAATCGATGTGACCTTGGAGTCTCCATATACATCCAAAGACTCAATAACACCCCCCCATAGAAAAATGGTCTCTGCTCGATTATTAGATCCAAATCCATTATTCCAGCAAAAGTGATAAAAGTTTCCAGGCTTCACAATTATAAATTCTCCACTTCAAAAATCATAGGATGGATGTTCCTTGAACTATTCATTAGAATAGGCCCAGTTTCATTGAAAAAAACAACAATCCTAAAACTTGTAGACATCTGCTGAGACTCCTTCAAATATAAGTGCATTCGTGCACCTCCAAATTCCCCAAAAGATATATAAAGGGAGGGAGTGATATTCCTTATATATCAAAGACCACTCCATAAGTAAGAATCAATAGAAATTTGATTCCAAACAAAAGGTATATGTAATATTTCCAAAACCCCGCACTAGACAAAGGTTGCAAATGGACAGGATATGAAGAGATGAACCACACCTTTATTCTCCAAATTTCATAAGGCACACCTCCCAGGACTTATGAAGCATATATTACATAAATTTTCCCATTTTAAGATTTTGTTCCACCACACCAACCATGCGAAGGACTTAATAATGTAGGGGTAATTTCCATTTCCATATTTTTTGAAACCAAATTTGGTCCTAAAAAGCATGTCGAGCAAGAGAAATATAGTTATATGCTTCTTTAACCAATATTTGTCCATGATAATTATTCCCATCCAATGAAATGATATCTGCATTTTTTTTCATAGAGATACCTTCCATATAAATTTTGAACTGATGTCTCCCACACATTAGCCATATCACTGATAAGGCCAAGCTCCCTAGATTTATTCCATAATGGAATCATAGAAATATAATCATGTGCAACATAAATTAGATTTAAATGATAAAGGCCTATATTGTGAATGCACCTGATGAGTGGGGTGGGCATAAAATGATTCCCCTTAAACCATTTAATGGGTTATAAATTTATTTCCACCAAAGTTCTTGAGACAGTCTCCCATCTCAAATTCCCTAGTAGCCAATGTTTAATTTTCATCATACTCTTCCAGATATATGAAATCAAGATTGAAATCTGAGTTCCTTCCTTTATCCATGTCGATAATGGCTAATTTCTCATGTATTTTTCTTTTATGATCAATTTCCATATGCCATTTCCATTTAAATATTGCCACAAAATCTTTACTAGTATAACCCATCCAAACTGTTCAGTATTTTCAATACCCCATCCACCATCCTCCACCTGTAGAGATATTTCTTCAAGGAACATGAGATGTATCTTTTTAAATAACCTATTCCATTCCATAAGAGATTTTAAATGAAAGAGTTAATCATATTGATGATGAATTTAGGAAGCATGAAAATGTGCATCCCATAGAATAGTATACTTTGCAAAACTGATTGGGTCAGGACTAGTCTACTTCCCATAGTAATCTATTTATAACAAAACCAAGATATTTGCAACCATTTTCCATAGGGAAAGTAAAAAAATCACATGCTTTTTTAATATACGCAATCAAGACCTCTTATGGGGACACTGTAATCAGAGTAGATTTAAAATTTTTCATATAGAGGCATGATGCATATTATGAAAACATTTTGATTCACTTACAAAAATATTCCCTGCAAAAAGAAAATCATCCATAAAAATAACGTGAGAAACGGTTGTGTTTCTTATTATCCTGCACCCAAAAATTGAGCCATTAGAATGAGACTCCATGATCATCACACTCAAACCATCGATGAATAGAAAGAACAAGAGAGGGGAGAGTGAAAACCTATGTCTCAATCCTCTCCATGCTTTAAAAAAGCATGTAGGGCCCCATTAACTAATTTTTTTTTTTTACAGAAGTTATACATGCCATTATCTAACACACGACTCACACTAAAAGTCCAATACTATGTAAAATCATTCTTGTAAACTCCCAATCAACATAGTAGAGGATTTAATCAAATCAATTTTCAGTATACATGCATCCTTCTTTTTTACCTTGATGAAATGTAAGCATTCTTGAGTGATAGCCACCGCATCTTGAATCTGTTTATTAGCCAAGAACCCAAATTGTTTTGGAGAAATGTAATTAGACAATTTAACTTTCATTTGGTAATAAATGATCTTATAAATCGTTTTATATGAAGCATTGCAGAGGAATATGGGCCTTTAATCCATGAAAGAGGAATTGTTAGACACTTTAGGGATAAGAGCGATGAAAGTAACATTTAGAGAACCTAATATTGAATACTGATATTGTGACTCCTCTTCCAAAGAAAGAAGAGATTGCCCCATGATGTCTTAAAAGTGTAGGAAAAGTTTTATCATCCACACATATGGTCCTGGGATCTAGGCTCTTTCCCCCATCCAATGATTTGAAAAACCTTTTCAATTCTTCATATGTGATTGGCCTCCCACAATTTTCACTTTCCTCAGTGTTGAACATTTGTGGATACAATTGAATGAAGCCCAATTATTTTCCTATATAGTCATTTCCCCTTGAATCATATTGATTACCAAAAAAACCAACAACTTATTGTTATAAATATTTCAGGGAAGTGACGTGCCTTCCCTCGACGTTTGAAAGTCCCTATATGTAATTTTATTTCCTTAGCTAAAGGCATGGTGATGATTTTTTTTTTTATATTTTTGTCTCGTCCTGTATTCCATATTATACAAATTTTCAACCGTCATTCCTCCTCTTGAAGGCTTACTATTTTTCATTTACAGCTTTCTAGTTCTAATGTTGATTGTTTTATAGTTGAAGAAAAATAGTCCAGGCCAAATGAATTAGATATTTCCTTCAATTTATTCTCAATATATTTTTATTCTTGTAATTTCTCCTTCTTTTTATCATGTTCCCACTTGCAAACCATCTACCTTAAATTTTCTAGCTTATAGAAAACTAGACCAATCCAATTGACCATAGGATTTGTAATAGGCTTTGTCCATGTTTCCAAAACCAATGCTTCAAAGGACTTGCCCTTGAGCGAATAATGTTTAAAGATGAAAGGAATTCCCTACCAGTCACTATCCCCTTAACAATGAAGAAAAATAGGGTCATGGTCTGATATAAGGGAAGGGGAACCCCATTAATGCATATACCTTAGATGTTCCACTAGACCTTAATGCACTTAAAAATGATCCAATCATTTTAAAATACCATCATCACCAGAAAAAATAGTTCTTTTGTGTTGGTAATTTTGAATCCAACAAGATATCCACCAATATATTTCATTCAAATATTTCTTTGAAAATACCCCCATTGGATCCATCTTACATTTCATGCACCAAACTTCATCCACGGTCACAGTCAAATTAAGGTCTCCTATGAAGATGAGAGTTCCAATATTCATTATCCCATAGTTATTCAAATGATTCTAGAAATATATATTGAATGAATAAGGAGCATAAATATTAAGAAAATGCAAGAGACTATTTGAGCCTTGAGAAAATCATGAAAGAAAAATTCTTGCAAACGAATTATACGCCCTAAAGTTTATGACTTGAAAATCCTATAATGCAACCAATCCTCGGTAATTTCCAACAACATTCATCGCAAAAACCTTCCATCCAGGAAAATGTTTTAGAAAATATGTCCATTTCCTCTGCTGAGGCACCATTGTTTCTTGAACAAGGATGACTGTGGGCCTTTTAAGCTGAGTAAGACGTCGAAGTGAAATTATTTTAAAGGAATCAACTAGACTACATAATTTAATGGACATAATAATCATAGGGGAAGATTTGAAACATGCACAATCCCTCTAAGGAATCAAGAATCAACAACAGCAAAATTACATTCCTCCACAGATGATAATACAGGACCAAATTGAACCTCTTGAAAATTTGGGGACAAGGAATTTTTATAAGGAGAACAAGATGTAACCTTTTTGTATCTAGTTCCCATATTCTTCCTAATAGTCACATTTTTCCTTGATTTGAGACTAATGTGTAACCCCTTTGAGGAGAAGGGTGATTTTGAATGGTAAGTGACTCCAGGTCAATAGACGAATTATGTTTAAGGTACTCCAGATCTAAATCAACATAATCTGAAGGCAAGGGAACCCCTGAAAAAATAAAGAATGGATAGGAGGATAAACATTTTCTATAGGTGGACAATTTATCCCAATTCATGAGTCTTTATTCAGGGCTACCAGGGATCGGTTAGAACAAATAGAAGTTGAGAATCGAGAATTTAGGAAATTTAAAGGAGAAGTACTAAATAAAGTTGAGAACCCATATTTTACCTCCTGAATAAGAGGATTTAGATGAGAAACATAATGTGAATTTTCTATGTTCTTCATATTTTGAAGAGTTAAATCCACTAAGTACATTCATAAGCCAGGGCTTCACTTTTTTTAGAAGAAAAGGAGAACTAAACTTAATACTTGGGACCTTATGTATACCCGCATATGAATTCCCTTTTAGCGACATTTCAATTTGTGTGGACATCAAAAGTGACTCCTGATGGTGTTTTCACTCCAAAATTTGTAAGATTGGTAAGAAAAAATGACAAGGGACAACATAAAACCACTTTGGAGTCAAGGACCTAACCTTCCTAGACTCAGAGAGATCTTCTGTTGTTTTTATGATTTAACTTGATAATTATAACTACTGATATTAGGCTAGTTACAGTGATGGGGGTTGTTTTTTTTTATTGATTGTATGGTTGGATAGATAGGGCTGTAGGGACTAATCTATTGGGCTACAGAGTCAAAAGACTAGAATGGCACA
The DNA here is from genome assembly GCA_034641835.2 of Pinus albicaulis. Classification (NCBI taxonomy): domain Eukaryota; kingdom Viridiplantae; phylum Streptophyta; class Pinopsida; order Pinales; family Pinaceae; genus Pinus; species Pinus albicaulis. Next base: position 132,401 of record JAXQQM020077094.1, read on the forward strand.
TCAACATCAAGGGCATCATAGGGCAAGCTAACTGTGTTAAATGGATCTTTAGAGTTGTATGAATACGAGGTGAAAGAAATAGTAAGGTTCTATAATGACTAAAGAGCAGTTAAGAATTCTTTAATCAGACTTCAGCAGAAAACATTGAGACTGTAAATGCAGATAGAATTAAGGTGGTCTGACAGCAAATCTTAATCTAAAATTTCTGATTTACAATTAGATGAACAGATGCACAGTAGAGAAAACAATGGAAACATTTAAACAGAGAAGCATCACATCACCATTTTGACACAGCTCAAGAATCCTATAAAAGGACTCTGATTATTGATGTCCAGCTCCAAAATTACAGTGCTCCAATATAGTAGTTCTTATAATGCAGGGGCTAACAATATGCAACCCTTGATAATGAAAATTCAAGTGATATTTAACTAAAACTTAATCGGTTTCACTGTCTTACTCGGCAACCTTTCACTAATCACACTTTAATAGAAAAATGGACAAGTGTGGCCATGCAAGGCATGATCAGACAACTCTGACAACAACAACTGCCTCTAGAAATTAATTTTAGGCAACTCTTCATAGGTCCAAATGCTTCAATGACTCCTCGAGAAGATAAAAATAAGCTCTAGAGGTGGTGTGGATGTGATGGTGTCGAAGAAATGATCAATGCGAGCTCTAACATCGTCACTGTTTTTCGAGAAAACTAGCATTTAGTAATTCATTCTAGTGCGGTGCTAGCCACTTTACTGATTGGTGTTTAGTCTTTGGTGCGTTCTACTACTTTCTCGCTTTTGCACAATAGTTCTCCACTGAACTTTACCCAAATCGACCTCTAGTATTCAGCACACCGCCATCGGGGCTTGTTACAACATAAGTCCTTTATGACATCATAACATATCAAGTTTTGGTTAAAGTATACTTTTGTTGCACCTTTGACCTTCTTGTGGAGTGTTTTTCCCTTTTTAAATAAAGCGACATTGATCTCGTTCAAGACATGAAAATATTTTAAATTTTGTAAGTTTACGAAGCACGCGTAAGCGCATACTTTGCATTATTTACAATTCAAGTTGTGAAGAATGTAATTGGCGATGTGATGCGAAGTGGGAGGTGACGTGGAGGTAAAAGTGGGACCAAACCATAGCTCACGGATCCCACATTTTAAATTTTAGCCGTAAGCAGGGTAGGTAAACACTAAATCCTACGAAGTGCAAAATGTGAGGAGAACGGAGGTAATGTCGAGGAGAGGTGGGGTCCGACTGCTGCCTACAGATCATAAGTCTTAAATTTTAGCAGCAAAGGTAAACTATAATGGATGTGAAGTGCGGGGAGGGCAGAGTGACGTGGAGGATGGTGAGACCCAATAGTAGCCCATAGATCGCAAATCTTAACACTAAAAAATGAAGGTAAACTTTAATGGATTCGAATTACGATGTGCGACGATTGGATGATGATGTGGTAAGACGGGGCCCACTAGGTCGACGAAGTGATAAAGCAGAAAATGTTTCAGCAGTAAGGCATGTTTATGATGTTTTATATGATATGCCAAGGTATTCCAATGTATTTCAAATGGATGTGGAGTGGGCAAGGGGGGAGGGGGTGCAGAGCTATTGTGGTGGGGCTAGGCTGCATCGCAAGTTAAAAGAAATACCTTGCAGGTGCTTAAATGGGGGAAGGGGTGAATGGTCAAGGGGACTGGCCCACTTTAATCACAATTGGAGAGATGGGAAAGCAGAAGGTAAAAAAATGATATGGCGGTGAAAAAGGTAAAGTAGAGAAATGAAGCGGAAAGGCAGAAAATTTAAGGTTTTGATCACTTTCAAGGGAAATGAAGTGAAAAGGGAAGTGTGGCAGGTGGCTGGGTCCCACTCCATTGCATATTGCCTTTGGAAGGTTATATCATGAACTTAAAACCTAAGGTTGGTTTTCGGAGGGGTCATAAGGTGATAAGAAGTTATAGAGAAGGGGATGCAAAATTGCAGAAGGGGACACGTAACGGGAATGGTGATAAGGGATACCACTCATTTCGAACACCCCCCGCATAGTTAAAGTTCGAAAGCTGTGGGGATTGCGAAATGAAACAAGGACCGTCAAATGAGGAGGGGGTGAGTGGTGATGGAGGAAAGGTGGAGGGCAATGACATTTCCTTATTGTTCATAGGAGACTCGTTTACAACTTTCCCGCGTTCATGACTTGACCCGCTTAGGGTGCATGGCTCGACCCAAACATGCAAGACTCTCCCCTTGCTATTTTTTCTACCTTAACTTCTTCTTTGTTGCCTTTGCCTTTGTCGGTGGTCTAATACTTTGAAAAAAAATTTGAATATTGACATTTATGTAAGATATGAAAAATTTGTAAAGAGGAAGTACACAGTCACCTTGTGATACTGTTAATTGTAGGGTTCTAATAGTGGCTCCAGCTGGGGATGGCAGCTCCTTGAGGAGGTGTCAAGAACACCACAGACTAGTGGCCTGATCCATTGAGTTGATCTCACCCTTATATCTTGATCTGTCAGGCACTTTGTGACTGGAAACTAGCTAATTGTTCCTCTTGACTTTGAATGATAGAAATAGACCAGATGCTTGGCCATCTAGCTTGTTAGCATATTGAGATCTGAACTGAAACTACAATTTCACTTATCCGCTACAATCCATCAAGTTGAACATACCACTGCACCTTGAAAAATTGAATGGTAAGACCAGAACTTTGCTGAAACTAGAGTCTGAAACCTACTTATCTAAAAATGAAAATTAATCTATGCCTAAGATTTGAAGGATGCTCAGAGTGCTGATATTATTTGCACACATACCTACCCTAACCTAACTTGGAGATGATATATACACTAATTGAACCCCTTTCTCCAATGTAACCAATCAAGTAAATGACTACATGATTGATTCTTGTTCACTTCTTTGAGTAGGAGGAAAAAACAAAAGGGCCACTCCCATCTTACTTGCCTTTGAACATTAGTGCTCAAACCTTCCCTTGAACTCTCCAACAAACCATTCTTGGAATAACATATTCCTTCTTTATATGATTCTAAGAAACCAGCAAAAGGATCTTGGAACAATACCTGGCCCTGGGGATGTAAATAACAAGATACATCCAGGATTTCTCGTTGTTCCACTTTGTCATGCTCAGGATCCTTCTGAAAGAGAATATCTACACATTTTCATGGTCATTTGATATGGCATCTTCACTATATACCAATATGCTGTCCTCAAGCAAACCTGATATGTCTCGACTGAGTTGGTTGAATGATGTTTAAAGGCCATAATTTTGATGAACAGAAGCACTTTCTGGCAATAAGCCTTCTTGAGAAGGTAGAATAAAATCAGTATCAATCTATTCTTTTATTTCTTCATGAGGAAATGCTTCAGTACATAAATCAATAGTAGAACAAATAGACATAATCTATTCATTACATAAAAATTTAGAGGCTCGTTGCATGCTTAGAATCTGATTGATTTCTTCTTTAGTTAAAGGAGGAGGGAGTATTTGTTTTCTTTGTATTGAACAACAATTTTTTTCTTTTTCTTGTGAAGAACCACCATGAGGATGAATATCTTCTTTAGCCTCACAAAAAAGAGCATATGAACTATCATTTGTCCCCACAGAGAGATCTTGTGGATCTTGTTTAATTTCCTGATTGCTTTCATTTGCAACTAACTTCTCTTGGTTATCATGATAGTTAACTTGGAGAATGAAATTCATAAATTTCTTCTAAGAGATCCTCAGGATGCCAATTTCCTAGATCTTCATCAATATTTACAAGGTATTGTATGAGATCCTCAAACTGATCACAACAATTTTCAGCTAATGATAAAGATGGATAATTTTATTTATAATGCTCATAAAAACCCTTGTGGAAATAGTTTAAAGAAAACAAACTACCAAGGTTCAAACCTTCATACCATTCCTTTGCTTTCCCTTCTAATGTTGCCATGAACATATTCATGAGGTAGTCCTCATGCCATTCGACCTTCAACTTCCATGAATATATATGAAATTTAATGAGATGTAACGAAGCATCATCAACATTCTCATCTTGAAAAGTAGGAAGATTTCTTTGCCAATTTACCTGAGGCATTTTGTGTGGGAATCGAGGAATGTGATCTCTATTCATTGGCGCATACCTCTGTTGTATTCTTGGATCCATATTTTCAATCAGTCAGAGAGTGGGATCACTATATATTAACAACCAATCTAGATTCTTCTACCAATGGAGTCCTTAGGTCAACTTAAAATTGTGGAGTCAGCAGGTGGATGATTTCAACTTTCTTGTGTTTGGCTCTTGTCCACCATCAAAAAACAGATACCAATCTTGGAACATACTTGAATCATACAATATTTTGACTGGGGTTTCTGAGCTCTAATGAAATATTAAGCTTTTTCAATAAATCACCTCCCCAGTACGGTATCCATTATGTTATCACTCTATAATTTGTAAGATTTGAAAGAACAAATGACAAAGGACAACATCAAACCTCTTTGGAGTCCAGGACCTAGCCTTCCTAGACTCAGAGAGGGCTCTCTCTGTTCTTTATGATTTATGATTTAGCTTGGTGATTATAATTGTTGATATTATGCTAGTTACCGTGATGGGGGTTCCTTCTTTTGATTGATTGTGTGGTTGGACAGATAGGGCTGCAGGTACTAATCCATTGGGCTATGGAGTCAAAAGACTGGAATGGCACATCAACATCAAGAGCATCATAGGGGAAGATAATTGTGCTAAATGGATCTTTAGATCTATATGAATATGAGGTGAAAGAAATAGTAAGGTTGATGTGAGCTATACGATAGTTAAGAATTCTTTAATGAGACTTCCATGAGAAAAAATCATACTGTAATTGAAGAGCAGAATTAGTGCTCCCAGCAATAAATCTTAATCCATTTCTTATTTACAATTATATGAACGGATGCATGAGTAGTGAAAACAACGAAACATTTAAATGAAGAAGTAGCACATCAACATTTTGACACGAAGCTCAACAATTTTTAAACTATACGATTATTAATGTAAATCGAAAATTAGTGACGTACCAATGCAATTCTTACAATGCATGGGCTAACAATATCCAACCCTTGATAATGAAAATTCAAGTGGTATTTAACTAAAACTAAGTTGGTTTCCCTGTCTTACTCGACAACCTTTCACTGATTACACTTTAATAGAAAAATCGAGAAGTGTGGCCATGCAAGGCCTGATCAGACATCTCTGACAACAACACTGCCTCTGGAATTAATTTTTGGCAACTCTTCGTAGATCCAAATGCTTCAATGGCTACTCAAAAGATCAAACAGTAAGCTTTGGAGGTGGCTGTGATGGTGTCGAAGAGGTAACCAATGGAGGCTCTGACATATGGCTTTGTTTGGCAGCAAATTGGCATTTAGTAATTAATCTAGTGCAGTGTTGGCCATTTATCTTTGATTGATGTTGGTGCTGGTGTGTTCTACTGATTTTTCGCTTCTATACAACAGTTTTTCCTGAATGTCCTTTGCTCGACTCGACCTCCTGTGCTGGCACACCTTTTCGGGACTTATTTCCAACATAATTCCTTTATGCCGTCATAACATAGAAATTTTGGTTAAAACACCTTTAGCTTCCCACCTCAACCTTCTTGCCGTGTTTCAACCCTTTTTCAAATAAAACAATGCAAAACTCATTTTCCCGGACCTAAAAATTTTAAATTATAGTTCTAAAGCTGCATCGCATCCATGCACTTCGCATTATTTACAATTTAAGTTGTGAAGAAAGTAATCGACAGTGCGATGTGAAGTGGGAGGTGACATGGAGGGAAAAGTGGGACTAGACCGAAGCCCGTAGATCACACATTTTAAAGTTTAGCCATAAACAGGGTAGGTAAACACTAAATCCTGTGAAGTGCAAAGCGCAGGGAGAAAGGAGGTGACGTGGAGCAAAGGTCGGGCCCGATTGCCACCCACAGATCACAAGCCTAAACTTTTAGCAGCAAAGGTAAACTATAAGGGATGTGAAGTGCAAAGTGCAAGGAGGGTGGAGTGACATGGACGAAGGTGGGACCTGAAAACAGCCCGTAGATTGCAACTCTTAGAACTAAACAACAAAGGTAATATTTAACGGATGTGAAGTGTGATGTGCACCAATTGTATGATGATGTGGAAAGATGGGGCCCACTCCATCGATGAAGTTATAAAGCGGCGAATGTTTTAGTGGTAAGGCACGTTTAAGATTTTTTATATGATATGTCAATGTATTTCAATGTATTAAAAATGGATGCAGAGTTGGGAGGGGGTTGGGGTGGAGCTGCAGTGGTGGGGCTCGACCACATCACAAGTTAAAATAAATACATTACAAGCACTTAAATGGTAATTTGTAATGTTTTCGAATGCGATGGATGGCGGGGGGAAGGGGTGAAGTGTCAAGGGGACTGGCCCACCTTATTTGAAATTGGGGAGATGGGAAAGTGGAAGGTAAAATAATGATATTGTTAGTATGAATTCTTTGTCGAAGCGTACGAAAAAGAACCACTTTAGCTACGCATAACTAATGGCCCTAACAACAATAATGGCTGCAAAACATCTTCAGATCTGCAATTAGTAGTTAAAGTGCTGCAACAAACAGATCTATAAATGGAAAGATATTAAGCAGTGAAGTAAAGAGTTTGCTCCATGCATCCAACAGACAAGACAAGAACACGATTTTGAATGAATTTTTATATTACAGGGCACCTGGGAGGAAACAAGAAGGTGTATCCAGATCTCCTCAATGGGATGGGTTCTTTGTAGTCCTCAGCACTTCAGATCTAATCTTTCTCTCTCTTGTAGATGTAGAAAACCCAATGTAGAAGGTAGAGCTCAATGGGAGCAAAATGGCAGAAATGAGACCAAGTGTATAGATCCAGAGTGATCTAATATGCAACAAAAGGTGAAGAATCAAGGGGAAAACCCTCCTATTTATAACAAAATATTGGGTCATTCTAGATCTTGGTGCATGATTAAAATAATGTTAATCAAATCTAGATCCACCTCTATGGAATATTTTATTATTATTTGTTGGAGGAAAAGGGACTTTGACTTGGGTCAAATCCCTTGATTAGTGAGGAATAAATAAATAAATGATTTATTTATCCTTTTAAGGAAGTGGTTGGGATATAATCAAATAAATAATGATTTATTTAATTAATAGTGGTTGATTTGGTCATATTTAACAAGGAATATTATTTAAATACTTATTCCTAGAAAATAATAAGATAACTATGGGTGTATCTCATTAATTTCTTTGTTTTTGGGTTAAACATGACTGGGAATAATAATTAAATTATGGTTTAATTAATTATTCCTTTTGGGGTTTCTTGAATTAACATAGTGAAAGCAGTTTTACTTGGGGTAAAACTGGTCTTACATGGTGTACTTGGGTCCATCTAATGATAAAAGGTTAGATGACCAAAAAATGGTGTAACAGATTGCCCCCCAGCGTGTGAGTGTCAGGAGCAAATCGTATGACCGAAGTATGTTGTAAGAATACAATCACCAGACAACAAAAGGGGATGTCAGAGAGAGAAGTGTGAGGTAGATAGTGTGCTGAAGGACTAGACCCTGAGGAGACGAGACTCGCAGGTGCAACAAGTCTCTTTTTATGAGAGGGTACATGTGCTGAAGGCGGCGGGGGAGGCATACCTATGCCCGCCGTGACAAAGTACAAAATAATAGTGTGTCCAGTAAACAAGGGACCGAACCATAGAGTACAACTGGCATAATCAAGGGCCAGATAAAAATACAATGAAGAGTCTCACATACATGCTGTGCCTGGGATAACAGCCAGGACTAGTACAATAATATCTGAGTACATGAGATAAATACAACCCAAATGCCCCCTGTAAATGGGGAAGGGCTCACAAAATCTGACTGATACATGCAAATCGTAGAGGTGCTGCAAGTGGCTAAGGCCAACATCATCAAAATCTGGAGCGGCATCAAAGGCTGCAATGAAGAGGTCATCCGGGCATGTGGGGGGCTACCTGCAGGGCCACCCCCTCATGAGGGTTGAGACATCTCACACACGCCCGGGAATCATCAAGAGTTGCTGCTGGGTCACTGGACTGTCCAGTATACGAATCTCGATCATGCTGAAAGGAGCTGGAGAAGCAACCAAGTCAAAGGGAAGTGAGAAATCCCCCTGCCTGATCCGAGGCACCGAACAAAAGTGGAAGCTGGAACCAAGGTACACCGCCCTCTAGACCTTGCTTCTGGAATAAATGTGCTGAGGTCGACAGAAGGAGGTCCGCAGTAGGTGAGGCAATGAGAGATCCTCAACTAAGGCACGAGAGAAGAGCAATAGAGCGACGGACAGACTGACACTAATGATGATGGTGGAAATGGGAAGGATGGAGTGGCGAATGGACGACTTCCCTTGTTAGAGCATAAAGGGCATGAATGACATGGCAGCGACTGACACAATATCGAAAGGGATAGGGGACAGTGGGACTGAAGGTCATGATATGCGACACAAGGGAGGAACCAAGCAAAGAATGATGGAGGGCTATAGTGGGGTGCAAAAGGACGCAGGATAGACTCCATGAATGCAATGATGACTCGACTTGGATGCTCTAAACAAGGGCGACTGTAGAGTGCTGCCACACAGTAAAGGCCCCAATGGGGGCTCATAGAAACATGAGTACAAAGTGGGCACTCATGACGAAAATCAACACGAACATGGACAAGTAAGGGGGCGATGTGGTGCCCCAAGTACAAGTGTCGTAAGTGAGGAAATTCGATTTTGAATGGAAGTGAGGTAACTGCATGTTGGACGAAGATGGGTCCTGGTGCAGTAGAAAAAATGAAACAACAGATGCTGGCTATCTAAAAGAAAAATAAAACATGCATTTCTGAGGGGAAATGCTAAGGGTAATATTTCTTAAGATAGAGTGCATTGCGAGGGTTAGGAAGGGGATGGCCTTCGAAATCCTCTAAGAGGTATGCCCCCTTTCCAAGATCCTTACTAATGATGTAAGGGCCTAGCCATAATGAGTCAAACTTCCCATGACCCAGGACATCATGGGCCTGGTCATAGACTAGAACAAGGTCGCCTTCGTGAAAAGTGCGAGGCTGGACTTTTCGATCATACTGAGCTTTGGTGCGTTTTTTGGCCGCTTCCATGGTTTGTAAGGCAATACGGCGGTCTTCGGAGGCACGCTCAAGCATGATAATTCGTTGTTCTAGCGGTTGGGTGTCAGGGAGAAGTTCAACGGCTAGTTGCAGAGAAGGAATTTCACACTCGATCGGTAAAACTGCCTCCTCTCCAAAGACGAGGTGGAAAGGGGTGAACCCAGTGGCGGTTTTGACAGAGGTTCGATAGGCCCATAAGGCAGGAAAGAGCATGAGATGCCAGTTGGTTTTGTGCTTATTCATTGTTCGTTGAAGCATAGTCTTGAGGGTTTTGTTGACTGCTTCAACTTGGCCATTACCTTGGGGGTAATAGGAGGAGGAATATTGGTGCTCAAAACCCAACAGTGAGGATAGCTCACGCCATATCTCATCTTCAAAATGTCTACCATGATCAGAGACCAGTTGCTTGGGAACCCCGAAGCGAGCTATAACATGGTTAAAGAAAAAGAGGGCCGCGGTAGCTGCCGTGTTGTTGAACGTTGGCATGGCCTCGGCCCATTTGGTGAAATAGTCGACCGCCACGATGATATACTTGTGGCTACCAGAGGATGGCGGGCGACACTCCATAAAGTCGATGGCCCATTTACAAAAGGGACCAGTGGAAACGACCGGATGGAGGGGAGCTGGTGGAGCTCTCGCCTTTGGGGCGAAATGTTGGCAGTTGGGACAGTGTTTGACTGCCTCAATGCAATCACTAAAGAGGGAAGGCCAAAAATACCCGGCGCGCATTATTTTTTGGGCAGTAGCGAGACCGGAGAGGTGGCCACCGCAAGCGCCGCTATGGCAGGCATTAAGGACCTGCTCAGCTTCAGCGTGTGTGAGGCAACGACGAAGAACCGTATCAACCCCGCGACGATAGAGGTCGTCACCAATAAGAAGGTATCGGGGGGCTTGGTGTCGGATACGTCGACGAGCCTCATGGTCAAGGTGGAGAGCGAAATTTTGGGTTCGCAAATAAGTAAGAATATCGCCATACCACGGGTCATCGAAAGTAATGGTAAACAGGTGTTCATCAGGAAAATCGTCATTAACGGGAGGGTCTTGCGATCCGGTAGGTAATTCAGAAATAAGCTCAGCGAGGGCTAAGCCTTTCTTACTTTTTGGGGTGACAAATTCAAGGTCGAATTCCTGGAGGATAACGACCCAACGGGCGTACTTCCCAGTAAGTATACGACGACTCAGTAGGAAGGCCATGGGGTTGGAATTTGTCACAACCTTGGTGGAGCGCAGTAGGATATAATGACGAAGTTTTTGGACTGAGAACACTACAGCCAGCGCTAATTTCTCGTCATAGGAATATGAGACAGGGGGTCCCACAAGGTTCTTACTGACATAATAGATCACATGCTCGATGCCATGGTCATCCTCTTGGATAAGGACTCCAGCGACCGAATGGGTGGAAGCGGAGATATATAGGATGAAGTCCCGATTAAAGTCGGGAGGGCGAATTAATGGAGCAGATGTGAGAGCCTGTTTGAGGGCATCGAAAGACTCGTGAGCATGGGTATCCCAAACAAAGGGGATATGGGAGCGTAGGAGTCTAAGGAACCCGTGCGCGGTGGTGGCGTAGTCAGGGACGAACCAACGAAGGAAATTAGCTTTGCCTTGGAGGCTTTGGAGCTGGCGGAGGGTACGCGGGATGGGGAGTTCAAGAATGGCTTGAACTTTCAAAGGGTCAAGAGTGATACCATTCTTAGACACGATGAAGCCTAGGAGGCGGCCGGCAGGAACGCAAAAGACGCATTTCAACGGGTTAAGTCGGATATTATACTTGCGACATCGGAGAAAAATGGTGCGCAAATCGTGGATGTGTTGCGCCCGATGCTTAGAACGTGCCGTGAGGTCGTCTAAGTAGGCAAGGATAATATGAGCTAAGTCATGGAAGCAATAAGACATGGCCCGTTGAAAGGTGGCGCCGGCGTTTTTTAGGCCGAAAGGCATGACCCGGTAAGCGAAAGTTCCCCACGGACTAATGAACGCGGTTTTTAGTTGATCAGCAGGACGGATGGCAATTTGGTTGTATCCGGAGAAACCATCCATGAAGGATAGGATCTCATGCCCCGCACACTCGTCAATGATTTGGTCGATGAACGGTGTGGGGAAGTTGTCTTTGGGACAAGCTTTGTTCAGGTCGCGAAATTCCGTGCAGACACGAATGGTGCCTTGTTTCTTGAGAACAGGAACGGGGTTAGAAACCCAAGTGGTGTATTCGATGGGGTAAATGAAACCAGCCTGCTTGAGCTTATCGATTTCGGCTTTAATAGCGTCACGTCGGGAAGGATGAATGGGTCTCATCTTTTGGCGGACTGGTTTGGTGTCAGGCCAAGTGTCGATATGATGCTCGACAATGGCAGGATCGAGTCCGGGCATTTCAGAATAGGACCAGGCGAAGATATCGCGGAATTCTTTGAAAAGCTTGGTGTAAGTTTCAATTTCTTCCGGGGTGCATTGGGCACCCAATGTGATGTATTCTTCAATTCCTGGTGTAGTCGAAATGTTAACTTTGATGGTAGACGAGATATTGGCCATGTTTCCTTCTTCGAAAGCGTCAGGTGCAGGAATGGGGTTTTTAAACCAATCAACTGCATGGGGGATGAAGTCTTTGGTTTCCACAGCGTATTGGTCGTGGGATTGTTGTGGGAGGAAATATGCGCGATGGTGCATATCATCCCAGGGAAAGTCGGGGTTGGTCAGGGCTTCCATGATGTCTTCATCAGATTGGAAGATGGGAAGATTGGAGGCGGATGGGATACCCGAGGGAGTAGTAGTGGGGGGCAGTTCATCATGATGAGAAGGGCTCATATGGGCGATATCAACAGATCCAAGGTCGGCTGAGGAGCTGAGGGGATCGGTAGGTTGGGTAGCTGGTGAATTAGGTCTCAAGGATGATGACAGGTACAAACTAGTGACTGAGGGCTGCGTTGGCTTAACAACGGAAGGCGGAATGTGAATGTCCTTTGGTCCGATCGAAGCGGCCTTGAATTGGCGGTACAAGTCCAGGGAGGAACGGTACTCGTCAAGGGGGGGACAGAGGTGGGTGTAATGGCCGTGAAAATCGCACAAGGCACAAGGGTGGTTTGTGCGCAAGTGTTTGAGTTTTGGGAGGGAGGTGGGGATAGTGACATGGACTTCTGGGAGATCAGAGTCGGGGAATGTCTCGTTGACCAGAAGCTTGAGGTGGGGCAATTCAGGACACATGTGAGTGGCATGACCGACGACATCACACAAAGCACATCGAATGGCGGGCTTTGGTGGTCGTGGGGGGTTAAGGGATGTTGGGGGGGCTGGATCGTTATGGGTTGCCCCCTTCCGGGCTTTGCCTGGCCTCTCGGGAGCCGGTACAACAGGAGAAGGGTCCGGTGGAGGTGCTGGGGGCACAGTGGCTATGGAGGAAGCGAGGGGGATCGGTTGAACCGGTGTCAAAGCCATATAAGGTTTGGGGAGACCAGGGGGGTGGCGGCTGGGGGGTCAAGGTACCAGACCGGAATGCCCAAGGTCAAGTTAGGGAGAGAGAGGGTGGCCATGATGGGGACAGAAGATACTCCAGGAGGGGGAGCCAAGAAGGGGATCTGTCCAGCAGGTTAATGACCAGGAGGTACGGCTCCGAGATGGGCAAGGCTAGGGGGAACCGAGCCGGGAGGATAAAGAGGTTCGGGGATACCAGCTGTGGGGGGAGGGCCAGAAGGAGGAGGTCCGGCTGGCTGAGATGAATGGCTAGAAGCGGGTCGCGGAGGGCGGGGAGGAGGTTGCGGACTAGCCGAGGCAGGCCGCTTACGGGTGGCCTGAGACGATTGCATCATGCAAACATTCGACAAGCTGGGATCGGTAACAGGAGGGGGGGGAAGGCGAGGAAAAGTACCCAGCAGGGTAGAATATTTATAGACGCCGGGGGAGACACTGGTCAAGGGATCGACGGTTTGCTTGTTGGCTACGGAAGAGATGGTCGTCTCGGAGGAGGTCTGAGACGGCGGCTCATGATAAGATAGCTGGTCAATGGTGACTATCTTCCCATTATGTGGAAAAGACATCTTGCGGAAGACCGCGGATGGGACAGCAGACATGGCATAGGTGTAGCTTCGCCCCAATAGGATGTTGTAGTCTAGAGGGGCGTCAATGACTTCGACATCAACGCAAACGGTCTTACCGGCGAGGGTGATGGGACAGTTATGAAACAGGCCGATAGGCTGGGAGGCATGACCGTCCCACGCTCGAAGGGTGATCGTGGAAGGGGCCAGCTCAGGGGATCCGAGTTGCTTCCAAACCGAAGCGGACATCACACAAGTGGATGCCCCCTCATCAATTATACACCGGGATACCGTGGCATTCCGGATTTTGACAGGGAGTTGGAAAGCAACGGAAGGAGGAAGAGGGGGATGGTCCGATTGGGTGGCGTCAAAAACAATCATTTGGTTGTCGGCAGGATCGACGGAAGGGGAAGGATCGGAGCGCATCATAAGGATCTGGTAATCAGAGGAACCAGAAATGGACGGGGGAGTGGCTACATGGCGGTCGGGGGGTTGGGTAGCCACGAATCCCTGGTGAGGGACAGGATCAGTGAACACAGCTGGCTGGGTAGTGGCCACATTAGGAGGAGCATGAGGGGAGGCGTGTTTTCCGCGCAATGTGGCTTGAGACTCCCACATTTGTCGCATCTGGGGTAAGAGAGGACAATCGTGGTGGAGTGACAGTAAACAACACCTTTTGAACGGGGGGGGGGCTTGGTATTTGTGCGAAACGCTTTGCGCCGAGTGCGGCGGGGAAGGCCACGAGGGCGGTTGCTGGTGTTGGGGTCCATACCGAGAATTGGGTCCTTGATTCCACCAAGGGGCAGATGGAGTTCTGGTTGCCTCTCAGCCTTCTTTGAGAAGAAGGGGATTAATGCTTTCCTATTTGTGCAAATACTTGCCACAGAGGAGGTTTTGGAGGCTTGTTGCCGAGTTGTGAGGAGGTTTGAGGGCGGAAGCGCATATGCTGGAGGAGCTGGCGCACCAGGCTGTGGATAAAAGTAAGGGTTGGGTTGGGCGACATTGAGGTAAGCAGAGGGTTGGGCAAAAGGAGGAGGCATGCCGTATCCTGGATACATGTTGCCGAGAGGGG
>JAXQQM020086137.1:0-218943 GCA_034641835.2 Pinus albicaulis
TAAGTAGCAATGATTAGCTTATTTTCTTTTCATTTAGTCAAATTGCATATCACATTATTTTCATCAGATATTTGTCGAAAATAATTGAGTATTGCTATAAAGAGCTTATTTAATTTCCATCTCAGATTAATAGGTTAGGTGGAAAGGGATCCGATTATTCCCCTTTTGTACAGCATGCAGGAATTGCAAGCACTGACTTCAGCTTTGGAAAAGGTAACAAAATCGCAGTCATAGTATACAGGAAATTGAAATTAAATGCAAATGAAGAGATCAACAAGTTACTGTACTGTACTTATTTCTAAAATGTATTGATGATAGACTTTCCCACATATCATTCTCTGTATGACGATTACAAGTGGATGGCAAAATATGGCGACCCGCTTTTCCATAGGCATGTTGCACGTAAGTACACTGTCAACGTTCCATACATTCCCCTCTGGCAAGGAATATCAGCCATGCACAAGTTGTGTGGATCCAACGTCTTACAGGTTGTAAGAAGTTGGTGAATCTTACATTCCATAGCACAACTTGTAAAATCTGGCAAATATTACGCACCAAGCTTTTTCATCTTTTTCATTGGATATCATTTTTTCTTATCTAAAGGAGGAGTTGAAAAGACACTAAATCAATTCATGACTCAGTGCATGCTGCTTAATATTTGCAGTAAAATTTTGATGTCTATACCATTTGTGCAAGGCAAACATCCCTGGTCCCGAGAATCAAATTTAATGATTATAATTAAACATCTGATTTTCTACCTATTGTCCAGTGGGAGGAATATGGGGTCTAACAGCGCTCAAGCTAGCGGATGAAAAGGTCCTCCCTTTCAACTATGCAACATATGCCGACAATCTCCAGGTAGGAAAGATGTTGGATTAGTTTAAACGAACGTTAATGAGAGGCTTTGTCTTTTTTTATAAGTAATTATTTTGAAAAACCAGCATAAATTCATGCTTTGTTTTTAATTTTGAGTAAATAAATTCAAATCTAGTATAAATTCATCTGCAGTTCATCACTTAAATGGCAGCAAAGTGTTTGTTCAGTCTAATTGTAATTGATACCATATGCTATAAATCAACTGCTTATACTAGGCAAATTAGTATCAGAAGATCCAAATTTTGAAAATTCTGAACATGTTTGGTTTGTAATTGGGACAGTTGTATGTGCATACATTGGAATCACAGTTAAGGTCTGCCGATGCACCTTCCTTTGTGTCTACAAGCCCATTGCATAAGTCCATCGCTGAGCTCAGAAAATCTGCGTTGCAGATTAAGAAAAAAGCACAGGTTTGGTTTCTTCTCCAAAACTTGTGCAAGAAATATACAAACTTCATATTTCTGGATGGTACACTTCATGATAATGCTGTGAATTCAGGAACTGGAGGCTCTTGAGGATGGAAGTGCAGAACTCAGGAGCTTGAATGACCATCTTGTAATGGCAGAGCGTGCATTTACAGACACAGATGGGCTGCCTGGGTCGCCTTGGTATAAGCACTTGGTAAAGGACATATCCTCAAAATATATGATTGCTCTGTTTGTGATGTTTCTTAAATGCAAGCTTACTAAAACAGAGTTGCACATGTTTGGCGCGGATGCAGGTATATGGGCCGTCTAAAATCAACAAGTATGGGACAACAGCGTTTCCTGGTATAAGTGACTTGGTTGCGCTTGTAGCAGGTAATCACAGTGGTGATGGATGGACTGATGTACAGCACCAAATATGGAGGGTGTCAAGAGCAATCAGCCGTGTAGCTCTGGTCATTCATGGGGAGCTCAGTTGATTTGGTTATGAATTGAGTCTGTATTCAAAACAGAGGCAATGGCACATGAGATACCATAAGGCCAGTGGCATTGATAGCACAAGGCCCATCATCAGGTTAGCTCTAGGGCAAAGAAAATGAAATATAAAACTATTACGTCTGGTTTTCCTTTTATATCTATATATATATCGTCGTTTGTTTAGTAGATCATAAACAAGAAAGCTATTGAAATGGTCTTTCTTTCGCATATTATAAGGTTACAGTAATTAGAATCAAGCTAAAGACTTTGAGGTTATCATGTAATATCCGAGCATTATCATCATAAATATATTTCCTTCTTTTGCCCAGCAATAACACAATATTTATCTATGATGGGGAGATCTTTATATATGAATTATTATTGGTGCAAGTAACTTGGGTAAATTATTTTTTACAAAATAATTTAATAAATCCTATGTTTCATCCACATTTTTGCGAATGCTTTAAGTATCCTTCCTCTTATAAAGCATTTTTTATATTTGTTTAATAATTATTTATCAATTTAAGAAAGAAAAATAATTATTTTCTATGATTTTTACATGTTTAAGAATGTATATTCAGTTATAGGTTAGGATGATTGCAATGAGAGGGTTTTACAATTCATATAGGGTACATATGTAGATGTAATGTAAGAAAAATTGTAAACATTTGTAATGTAGACTCAAGTGTAATCAATATATTTGTAAAAAGATATGTTAAATAAATAAAAATATAAACCAAATGGGTATGGTAAATAAATAAAAATATATCAAATAGGATTAGAAATCAACATCTAATTATATACCAAGCCTATGAATCAAATACCATGGTAAATAAAAGAGGTATGGTAAATAAATATAAGTATAAATAAACTAAAAGTATGGTAAATAAATAAAACCTCTTTTTATATTCACTCCATAATCCCCTTTATATTTAGGAACACCCAAAAAAGAGGTTTTATTTAGGTGAAGCCTATGGGCCAAATACCGTGGACTAAATTATTATTAATACCATGCAAAAAAACATTATTAACACTATTATTAATATTAAAAGAATAATAATAATATATTATTAAATATAATATTCATATTCATATATTATAATATTAATATTAGTAAATTTAATAACTCTTGTATTGATACAATATTAAATTTGTTATATTATAATATATATTAACATATCATGATATATATTAACTCTAGATATATATGGGAAGGAAGAACAAAGACATAGAGTGATACAAGTGGAGATATAGGGGGAATGACAAGGGAGAGATGTAGATAAACTGAAGGAGAGGGGGGAGGAGGAATGAAGAGAGAGAGGGGGAGAGGAGTGAGAGGGAGAGAAGGGTAAGAGAGGGAGAGGGAAACACAAAGATGGAGGAGAGACAAAAAGACAGAGAGAGAGAGAGAGAGAGAGAGAGAGAGAGAGAGAAACGGGGGAAGAGAGAGGGAGATAGGAGAGAAAAGGAGAGAGAGGAAGTAGAAGAGAGAGGACTTCAGAGAGAGGAGGAGAGAGGAGGGATAGAGAGATGGAGTTGGAGGGGGTAGAGGGATAAAATAAGAAATACTAGTAAAGAATGAGAAATGGAGATAGATAGGGAAAGACAAGGGAGATATGGAGAGAGAGTGTGTATGTTTAGGGGTGAGATAAAGAGACAAATAAGGAGATATGGAGAGAAGGGGAGAGAGAAGGAGAGAGGGATAGATATAGTAACATAGTTGTAGAGAGAGAGGGATAGATATAGTAACATAGTTGTAGAGAGAGAGAGGGGGGGGGGATAGATATAGTAACATAGATGTAGAGAGAGAGAGAGAGAGAGAGAGAGAGAGAGAGAGAGTGTGATGGGGGAAGAGAGAGAGATGGGTGAAGAGAGAGGATTGTAGAGAGAGATAGATGGGGGAACAGAGAGGGAGGTAGGCGAGAAAGGGAGAGAGAGGATGGATAAGGGAGAGGACTTGAGAGAGAGGAGGAGAGAGGGAGGGAAATAGGGATGGATAGAGAGATAGAGTTGGAGGGGGAGAGAGGGAGGGAAGAAGAAAGACATAGAGAGTGAGAAGTGGAGAGAGAGAGGGAGCGGCAATGGAGAGATGGAGAGAGAGAGTGTATGTTTGGGGGTGATATAAAGAGACAAAGAAGGAGAGATGGAGAGAAGGGGGGGAGAGAAGGAGAGAGAAGGAGAGAGGGAGGGATATAGTAATAGAATTGGAGGGTGAAGAGAGAAAGGTGGGAGAGTAAGGGAGAGAGTAAGGAAGATAGAGAATGTAAGAGAGTGGAGACAGAGAGGGAAAGAGATATGGATTTGGATGGGGATAGAGAGGGAGTTAAGAATAAATACATAAATAGAGAAAGTTGTAGCAAGAGAGAGGGAGTGATACAGAAGATGAAAAGAGAGGGAAAGAGGATGGACAAAGGAAAGAGAGAAAGAAGTGGGCGAGAGGGAGAGAATGGGAAGATATAGATACGGATGGAAGGTGAAGAGAGGGAAGAAGAGAGAGATGGAGAGAGGGAGGGAGGGACTGAGAGATTGATAGATATGGAGTGAGAGAGTGTATGTGTTTGGGGAGTGGGGAGGATGGGGGGAGGGGGGTGAGATAGAGAGACAAAGAAGGAGAGATGGAGGGATATATATATATATATATACATATATTATATATGGGGGGGTGAGATGGGAGGACAGGCAATGAGAGATAGAGGATATATATATCCCTCCATCTCCTTCTTTGTCTCTCTATCTCAAACCACCCCCCCCCATATATATACATATGTCTCCATCTCTCTTCTTGCCTTCATTTAAACGACTTTCCGCTCCTGTATATACATGGTGTGGGGAGAGATGGAAGAAGATTTTTTGCACTAGATGCATTGATTTAAGTGTAGATAGTCATTTCTAATCCTATTTCATTGCTTGCACTAAATGCATTGATTTCAGTGTAGATGGTGATTTCTAATCCTATTTGATTGTTTGCACTAGATGCATTGATTTCAATGTAGATGTTGATTTATAATTATATTTTATTTCTTTCACTAGATGCATTGATTTCTAATCATATTTGATTGCTTACACTAAATGCATTAATTTCAGTGTACGTGGTTATTTCTAATCCTATTTGATTTATTGCACTAAATGCATTAATTTTAATGTAGATGTTGGTTTCTAATCCTATTTTCTTGCACTAGATGCATTGGTTTGAGTGTAGATGTTGATTTCTAATCTTATCTGATTGCTTGCATTAGATGCATTGATTTTAGTGTAGAATTTATTTTCTAATATTATTTGATTTCTTTCATTAGATGCATTGATTTCAGTGTTGTTGATTTCTGATTTTATGTAATTATATGTATGATGGTACATTAATTTTAAAGTGATTGGATTAACATCGTGCATTGATTTCGATGTAAGTACAAAAAAATATTGACAATGTACATTGATTTGTGTGTTATAGTAATTCAACTTATTAATATTGGAGAGCAGGAGAGACAAGGTATGATACTTACTAAAAGAACATGAGCTAAAGATTTAAATGTTTTGTGATTTCAAGTGTCCTTTTCATATAATCGATATGAAAATATGACAAAACTAACAAGGGTGACAATAATAATAGTAGAAGAAAATATTTTGAGATTGATCACAATGAAGGCTATTTGTAATTGACTACATTATTAGTATTCACATTTTCTATCATTCAACATCATCATTGTCAGTTTGCATTCAAATTTTGTATTTCATCATTTTTCATCTTTAAATTTATTAACAATATTTATCATCTCAACATACTAAGGTAACTAAGAAAAATTAAAATTAAAATGACTAGGTTAATCTCATACATATTTACCATATTTAAAATGCTTATATTAATATTAGATATGTTTACATATTATTGATAAAGCTAATCATATCTTCAATATATTTTCCTTGACTTAACGCAACTAAAATCAGCCTAGATCCATTTTAACTCTGGATCTATCAAGTGCCGAGAGGGATCAAATCTCTCGAGGTGCAAAAATTTCCTCAAGTTTTGTGCTCAAAAAATAGGTTTACACCTCGGGATATTTTATCCCTCTCGGCACTTGATAGATCCAGAGTTAAGATGGATCTAGGCTAGTTTTAATTTGAGCCATGTAAAGTATTATTGTTATATGAGAATTATTATTATTATTGAATGGAGGTATAATGATTATTTATTATTATTGAATGGAGGTATATTGTTATAGGATGATCTTTATATGTTAAAAAAAAACAGTTATAGCTTGGGATGATTTTAATTTGAGCAATGTAAGGCATTATTGCTACTCGTGCATTATTATTATTGAATGGAGGTATATTGTTACTTAATGGAGGTATTATTGTTATTGAATGAATGGATGATAAAAGTTGTGTGATAAATTGGTTTTTAGGTTTCTATGGTTACTTGTGTTTTTATTGTTCAAGGTTAGGATGAAGTATTATAAACTTTAATATAAATTTGGTCCTAATATTTTGTCGATATAAAGGTTATAGTTTTAAGTTTTGAATAGGGGCACATGATGTACAAGTATGTGGCTCCATTGTTACAATACAATTAGCCTTGTATGGTGTTACAACATAATGATGAGTTTATAGCTCATGAAATTTTGGTCAATGAAATACTTATTGTTGTGACTTAGATGATGGATATATAGTATAGTTTTTAGGCTTTCTAAGAAGGAGGAAAGTGATTTCTCTCAAAGGCGCATCTTTTTTTTATGAATAGTTAGTTGGTTGTAATGTAAATAGTGTATTTCCGAGTAAAGCATTAAGGGTTGGAGGATGGATTCCATTTGTAAGGCCTTAAATTTAAATGACTCTGGGTGTCTCTATCACATGATCATCTCGATGATCATAAATCAACATGAATGGACATGATGGAAGGCTAATGGCTAGAAGAATCAATTTTGGAGTGCCTTGGCTCATTGGAAAGTTGCACCATGGACATGTTAGACACTCGTGCTCATAAATTAAGCACATTATGGACCTTGGTAGCTTGCACTAGTTGGACAGACCAAGAGAAGCTTAGAAGGGAACTTGGTGAGAGAATACAAGGAAGGTTACCATGAGAAACCTCATCTAAAGGCATGCACCTTACATGATGGACAAGATTGACATAGAGAGCTTGATTGGCTATAGTTCTTGGACTACATGTGGGCCAAAGAATTTGGGTAGCTCACAATTAAAGGTTGTGATAGACAACATAAGTGACATCAGACACAAGCATACACATAGTGCAATCGTGGGATGCACTAATTGGTTGTAACATCCACCATACACACCTAGGTGCAATTATTCAGGCTCAAATAGACTTGGGCATAATTGAGTGGACTCAAATGGACTTGGGCACAATCGAGCAGATTCAAATAGACTTGGACTAAGTTTGATGAACATGGATGGAATCAGGTCAACTCAAGTTGATACAAATTAATTCAGTGCATTTGTGTTGAGTTAGGAAATCTTTAATGATCTCTAGTGGACTCAAATGAACTCAATTGGATGTGGGTTAATTCGAGCTGAGTTTGACTTGAGCAGACTTGGGTAGACCTGGGTTGAGTTGGAATCAAGTAGACTTGGGAAGACTTGTGCTAAGTTGGACTTGAGCGGACTTGGGTGAACTTGGGTAGACTTGGGCACATTTCCAAGAACACTTGTTAGATGTGAATAGTTGATAGATAAGTCAACAATGGGAAGCAAGTTGATGGAAGGCACTTTGGTTCACCTTAGAGTGAAGGAACTTACAAGTGCAAGGAAAGTCTCATATCAAAGGAGTACACTTCAAAGAGCTAAGAGGAGAAGTGAAGATCATTTATAGAAGAGTGCAAAGGCGCTATGTAATTATGCTAAGTTTAGGGCCATGCATAGTATGTTGAATTACACTCGTTGATTGAGAATAAGAAGACAAGCATGCAGTTTCTTCAAGGGTTGGATTGTGCAAGTTTGTTGGGTAGTGGGATAAAAGTTATTTTCCTTATATTCATTGTGAATTTGTAATAGATTTGTAGGCAAGAGGCCACAAATCTCTTGTATAATTATTTCATTCCTTATATAATAAAGTTAAGGTACTTGCCTTTGATACCTCCTACACATTAGCATTGTGGACTCTTTATGATTGTTGGATGTTATAGTTCCTTACTTGGATTTTTGTTGGCTTAGTATTGGAATATTGGCTAAATGCTAAAAGTGACATTGGGATGTTTTAAGGCCATAGTTGGACATTTGTCTACAAATGAATGAACTTGGTCAATTTCGACTTAGTTGAATTTGAAAGATTGTAGGTTAAGGTGAATTTATGGGTAAACCTTAAGTGAAGAGGTGGATTCTAGTTGTAGTAGGCATAGACTGGCCATGCCCCTACAACCAAGGGAATTAATATCGTACAACCTCAAATATCAAAATAGACTTCAGAGAAACTTAGTTTGCAAAAAAAAAATTGGGCAAAATATACGTTAGGGCAAGTGCTATCAGAGTTAATTTTGTGAAAATTTTGGTGCTCATCAATATTATCACTATAGTGGCAATTTGTGCCAAACCACTCTTCTTTGGAAGGGACTTGAAGCAAAGGAACATGCGTTAGGATGAGTTTCAAAGAAATTGAGTGAAGTGTCAATGTTTTTCTGAAAAGTGTAACTAGGTCCTGTCTTCGTAATGACATATGTAAATGTGATTTTATGTAATTAATGAAAAGAAGAATAAAATTATTGGTGTAATGTTTGTCTCATGGGTTTCATGAGCAAGGAATCTTATTTTTAGTAATGGTTCCCATTGTGAGCCTTTAGGATTGGTAATAAATTCAAAGAGAGTCAGTATCATGTATGAAGGACCCTTCTTGGGAATGTTACATTTGTATATGAGTCAATAAAAGTGTCAAATATCCCTCGAAGACAAGCACAAGCTTCTCCCTTCAAGTCAACTTCAAGAAGAATAATAATCTCTCTTTAAATGACATGTCGGCTCAGCTTGTTTTCAAGTCAGCTTATTACCTTGGGAAACAACTATAAATAGGCCACTCTGCCTCATTTCAGAGCAAGTAATTTGGTGATCATCTGCAATTAGAAGAATAGTGAAAAGGGTCAAGGAAGGTAGCCTATAACTAGCAAGTAAAAGGAGAAGAAGATCGAACTATTTTAGGTCTATTTTGAGCTTTAACTTATCAAACGTGCAAGGTAAGGTGGCAACATCTATTGCAGAAGTAACCAAGAGTATTGCTGGAGGATCCAAGGTTGGAAAAGTCACTTGAATAAGTTTAAGTCATCAAGCCAAAGTATGTGAGAGAGCCTCCCCTCTAAGCGAAGAGGTTACGAGGTGTAAAAAAATTTTATCGTACTTCTCACATGCTGCAATTAGGGCCGAAATAAGGTACAAGTCTGAAGTAGAAGTAGGTCAATGTTGAAGGGTAGCCAAGAGGGAAGAAGATGCAGGAGGTTGACGAACTTCAAGGATCTCATCAAGGAAGGTTTGTGTCTTGGTATTGGAGTGGGAAATAGGTCAAGGGTCGTGGTCTTGGTATTCGTCAATTGAGGTCTCTATAAGAAGAATAATTTTTTCGGGTTTTCTTCTCAAGTGGGAGAGGTTTTGGCCTTGACAAATTTACGAAGCAGAGAAGCTAAACAACAAATTTATGAGAAACACACACCTTGTTTTACTATGGAGAAATATATATATATACACAGGTGAACAGTTACAACTTAGAAACAGTTTTTTCAACTACTAACTAATCCTATATAAACAGATTCTTAACTAAAGATTAATTCTTTAACACTCCCCCTTAACTTGAGGGTTACATTGTTTTATGCCTATTTTTTGTCATTGAAATTCAAAATTAATGTTTCCTAGCAGTTTGGTGAAGATATCCGCTAACTATTGCTTGGAATCACAAAATTTGAGAATAATATCTCCATTTTTTACGAGTTCACGAATGAAGTGAAAACGAGTATCGCTATGTTTGATCTTTTGATGAAAGACATTGTTCTTCGACAAGGAAATAGCGGAAGTGTTTTCACAAAGGATTGAAATAGGTTCATTTTATGTATATCCGAAGTCAAAGAGAAGTCTCTTTAGCCACACTGCTTGACATGATGTCAAATTCACTACAACGTACTCAACCTCTGTTGAAGATAACACAACTATGGGCTTCTTTTTGGATGACCATGAGATCAAGTTTCTGCCAAATAGAAAATCATAGCCAGAAGTGCTTTTCTGATCATCAATACATCTTGCATAATCATTGTCTGCATAACCAACAAGATGACTATTTGTAGAGGCTGCATACAATAAACCATAAGTAGATGTACCTACAATGTATCTTAACACCCTTTTCCCAGATTTTCGATGACAGTCCTTAGGAGATTCCATAAACTTGTAAATATGTATAGCTGCAAATGTTATATCAGGTCTAGTAGCATATAGATACATAATACTACCAAAATGTTTCTTATACAAAGTTGAATTAACAATAGTACCCACATCATCTTTGCTTAACTTTGTACCAACTTCAATAGGAGTATCCATTGGTTTACACCTATCCATCTTAAACTTTTTCAAAATGTCAGTAGCATACTTTGTTGACCCATAAAAATACCATTGTGTGTTTGTTTCACTTTGATACCTAAAAAGTATCTCATTAATCCAAGATCTGTAATTTCAAATTCATTTTTCATAAAAGCTTTAAATTCATCTAACTGCATGTTACCTATATAAATTATGTCATCAACATAAAGACAAAATATCAACATATTACCTTGATGATCATTCTTGATATACAAAGTGGGTTCATGGTCACTCCTTCTGAAACCATTATTCAGCAAGTAATGGTCTATTCGGTTATACCAAGCTCTTGGAGCTTGCTTCAAGCCATATATTGTTTTCTTCAACCTATACACCATATGTTTTTTATTTTTTATTTTGAAACTAGGTGGTTGATCAACATACACTTATTCATTCAAAACACCATTTAAAAAGGTAGAATTTACATCCATTTGGTAAATTGGCCCCTTTTTTTTGTGTTGCAATAGCTAATACAATGCGAACAATATCAATTATTTCTACAGGTGCAAATGTTTCACCATAATCTATGATAGGTTGTTGTGAAAATCCTTTGATAACTCATCTTGATTTTTGTTTATCAACTTCACCTCTCTCATTTAACTTAGTTTTAAAAACCCATTTGACACCTATAGAATTTGTATCATCAGTAGATCAACCAAATCCCAAGTTTGATTTATTTCAATAGCATCGATTTCATTATTCATTGCATCTACCCATTATTTGTGTTTTATAACATCTTCAAAACAAGTAGGTTGAAATTAAAGAAATGCAAAATTTACAATATCATCAAGATCATTTTGTGCATAAATATCACTTAGGCTTCTCATTTTTGGATTATCAGAATCAAACCCATTTAAAGATGATGAACTGCTACTACTTGATGAACTACTACTAGTTCTTGAACTTGTAACCTTGGAGTGGTTGTTGTAGATGCTTGATTCTCGTCTAACATAATAAAATGATTAGGACAGGTATTGTTCTCCATTTCATTCCAAGATCTGTCTTCCATAAATTTCACATCTCGACTTATGAAAAACTTCTTAGTTATAGGATTAAACAATTTGTATGCTTTAGATTGATCACTATACACTATAAAGATATACTTTTCGCTCCTATCATCAAGATTCTTTCTTAATTTTTTCTTGAACATGAGCGAAAGAAATACAACCAAATATGCGAAAGTGTGAAACAATTACCTTTTGTCCAATCCATTCTTCTTCAGGTACAAAACTTTGAACACTGGAAGTTGGTGATCTATTCAAAATATATACCGAAAATGCAACTGGTTCAACCCAATAACCTTCAGATAAATTTCATGTTTTGAAGACTTCGAGCCATATTCATAATTGTCTGATTCTTTCTTTCCGCAACTTTGTTTTGTTGTAGAGTATAACTAGTTGTCGTCTGTTTTTTAATACCATGTTGTTTACAAAAATCAATGAATTTTTTATATTCATACTCACCTCCTTTATCATACCTGAGAACTTTAATAAACTTTCCACTCTATTTTTTAGCATCAACTTTGAAATCCTGGAAAATGTTTTGGATTTTTATTTGATGAAATACACCCAAATTTACTTCTAAATTCATCAATAAATGTAAGAAAATATAGATTGTCAGCAACTTATTTTTCTTGCATTGGATCGCACAAATCTGTATGCACTAACTCTAGTTGTTCTTTGGCTCTATAAGAGGTTGATTCAAAAATATCTCTCTTATGTTTACCCATTATATAACTTGTACAGGAAGAGATATGGTTAGACAAAGCAGACAAACCTTTCACCATATATTGTCTTTGCAATAGACTCGTACTTTTGATAGGTAAATGACCATATCACAAATGCCACAAGTCAATGTCATTTGGTGTTGAAACATTATGTGCATACAACTTCTCACTTTTCATTTGTAATTGATACAACATGTTCTTTCTCACTTTTCATTTTTAATTGATACATATGTTCTTTGTCATAGGAATCTTTGCAACAAGAGACTTAAGTTGATCAGAAATCATGCAAGTAGTGTTGTGAAAGCTAACATTATAACCATGTGCATCTAACTGACCAACACTCAACAAATTATGCTTGAAATTAGGTACATAATAAACATCATAGATATTCTTCACAACATTTTGTTTGGTTAAGACAAGTACAACACCCTTTCCTGAAGCTTTGACATGTTGATCATCACCCAAACCAATTAAAGAACTAAAAGAAGTATCAAGAAATGAAAAAAAATCACTATGACCAGCAATATGATTACTACATCCGTTGTCTATCAACCAAACATCCTTATTAGGTACTTGCACAATCACTTTGCATGCCAAAAATATAGCATTTGATGTTTCACATTCATTTTTTGTGACATTGGCTTTGTTTTTACTTAAAACATACTATAATTTTAGACATTCATACTTATAATGGCCATACTTATAATAGTGACATTACATTTTTTATTTATCTCTCCACCTACGACCATGATTAGTTTGATACTACTCTGAATGTGTTTGAGTTACCTATGGTCTATCATCAAGTTGAGACTGTCCTCTTCCCTTTCCTCTCCTGCCACGCAAACCTCTGCCTCTACCTCTATCAATAGAAGCTTTATATTTGAAAGCATTCTCTAAAGTACTGACATTTAAATTAATTCTTGCTTCATGAGCTAAAAAAGAACCAGTTAATTCTTCCATAGACAATTTTTTAAATTCTCTTGACTCAAAAATAAGAACTATCATTTCAAATTTTTTTAGGCAAACATCTAAGAACCTTCTCAACAATTATTTGATCTTCTAGTTCTTCACCATTCATCTGAAGCTGATTAACAACACCCATAACTTTAGTCATGAAATGATCAATTGTTTCTGATTCAGTCATTTTAAGTGTTTCAAATTCTGTTATGAGATTTTGTAATGTCACCATCTTTACTTTCTCATTACCCTGATAAGAAATTTTAAGTATATCCCATATTGATTTAGAAGTATTAACAATAGTGATTTTAGGAAAAATAGAGTCATCTAAGGAATTTAAAATGCAGGACTTCGCTCTACCTTCTTTCTCTTTAAGTTCATCAAATTGTTTTCTTTGAGCAGCACTCATTGCAGCAATTATATTTGCATCAGATTCTGGGAACCCCAATTATACAATTTCCCAACAACCTAAACCTTGTAAGCATGCTTGCATTTTAAGACTCCAAAAATCACAATTCTTCCCACTAAATAGAGGTGTAGGGATTGCAAAATGAATTTTCGAAGCCATGTTTGAAGCAATAAATTTTTTGAAAACAACTCTTTTTAAAACATTTCAAAATAAATAGGACAAATGGACTTTCGATGAGGGTGATCAAAAACTATATTTTTTTCTCTCTTTTTAATATCAACACCTTAATTTTATAAATTCCATAATTTAAGATTCACACCAACATCGAAGGTATATTTCCTTTCAACAGCCTGATTAATATACACTGTGAATAAACCCCTTATAGAGATAGCCTTGCAATAGGCTAAAAATCCAAACCAATCAACTAAAACCCCTGCAGGCCTATGATCCAACAAGATCATCACATATACAAACGTTTAAAAAATATTAGAAAAAAAACTCATAATATGACCTGATTCCTGCATTAAGTCCTTGAACCCAATCTTGTTTGTAACAGGGAAGCCTTCCTCCAACGTCTCTTAGAATTCCTCTAAAAGGAACAACAGATCTAAAAATACACATACAGTCGCTGAACACCATTCAGGGCTTCAACAAAAAAATTCCTCGCTTGAGGCTCCTTTGGCTGGAATGGAGGATGGAACTGCAGGAAAATCCTTCAAATTGAACAAAGGCTAAACTGGCAGTAGCTACTTCTGTCTACAAATTGCCCTCTTCTCCAAGTTTGTCAGACAATTGGCAAAGTGCTAAGATTTCTCCAGATCGTTTTCTCAGACACACAGCCTCTCCTCACCTGCGTGGGTACGGGTTTCTTCAAACAAGGACTCCTCTCTTTAACTCTCAGGAAACAGAAATCTTAACTAGGATTGCAGAGAAACCATCTCTAATACCATGAAAATTTACAAAGAATAGAAGCTAAACAAAAAATTGATGAGAACCACACACCTTGTTTTATTATGAAGAAATATATATATACACAAATGGACAATTACAACTCAAGAACAATTTAACCAACTACTAATTATTCCTATAGAAATTGATTCTTAACTAATGATTAATTCTTTAACAGGCCCTGGCTGATAGACTATATTATGTCTCTCTTGTCTCTTTATGGTTTATGCATTGGAATTTGTTTGATGAAGAAGAAAAATAATAATTAAAAAAGAGAATATCCTAATCTAAGAAGTAAAAATCATTCACAAGCAGTTATCTAAAGAAGAGAAATCACCTTATTGCTAAGCCCTAGATTTCTCAACATGAAGGGAATCTTATCAAGGTACACTTAACGATCAGATCTTGAGAAAGACATAAAATCAAATCAAATGTTATTAAAGTGAAGTCGAGATCTACATCGAACTATCAAAACCCCATATCGAGGAAGAAGTCTCGGGATCATCATAAAGAAAAGGAAGGCCAAAAAAACCCGACATCTACTTAAGTAATGTCCTTCCCATTGAATAAAACCATCAAGAAATCATCATCAACTAAGTGATGTCCCTCCCTCAAGGATCAATAATCACTCTTGAAGAAGAAATCTATCATCATAAAATTCAAATGAGCAACAACTGGAAGAAGCATCTTAACAAGTATATCATTGTAAGATTCCAAACAATAAAAATTTTGATAGATCTAAAACATCTTAGTGTTCTCATTTAATACAATCTTTCATCAAGAACCAGAACACAAGAAATGCATCCATTTTATTTATATTATTCACTGAAAGTAAAATACATGCCCAGACCATAAAATCCTACAAATGGCATGAACAGCTGCTTGACAATGACAAATATAAGAAACTGAAGCCCACTTGTGAATCCTGGATGGATCCACCACATAAACATCAACGCGGGGTTTTCGTCTTGGGATCAATAATAGAACTGGCCAGGCCAGGTTCTCAACCTAAACATAATAAGATAGATAATACCAGACTGATCCTAAATGCCTGGCTTCTCTCCCCTTTTATAGGCTTGATGGACTTTCTAGAGACTTTATTTTATTATTTTTTCTCGGAAACCAACAACAAATACCATGGGTCAATACCATGAGAAAATACCATGGTAAGTACCATGGATTGATTCTATCCACTTTGACTGGATCAAGAAATGGAATATTACAATCACCTTATCTGAATCTGTGAAAATGTATTTTTTCAAGGAAAGAAACAATTTGGTTGGGGCTTCAAACTACCATGCATGGAAGAAAAGGACAAATCTGAATCTCATTGAAAATGAGGTGATGGAACATGTCAAAGGATCTATCACTAAACCAAGAAGAGAATATGCTCAAGAACTTGAAAAGTATATGAAGGGGGAAGTTAGGGCTCAAATTATTCTCATTGAATCCATCAAGGATCCCCTCATCCCATATGTATGTAAACTTGAAACTTCAAAATAAATATATGAAAAATTGGTAGAGTTGTATTTTGTAAGAATTGCAATTGAAGTTATCTCTCTACAGTAAGAACTCTACAGGTTGAAGATGTCAAAATAATAAGGTATAGCCTCATACTTTATGAGGATATATGAGATTAGGGATCAACTTCAATATCTAGGAGAAGTAACGTCTGACAAGGAAATGCCTATAGTTGTACTAAATGCACTACCAGAGGAGTGGGGTAACTTTACTTCATTTATTTATGGAAAAAAAAATCTACTCCATTCCATGAGTTGTGGCCACTATGAAAGATTGAAGAATCTGGGTTAAAGGAAAAATTTGATGTGGGATTAGGTGAACAGAATAAGGCATATGCTGCTATGAAAAGGAATAAGGGAAATTTTGGAATTTTGTCCTCACAAAAATAAGAAGAACATGGCTGAAATGCAATGCTATGCGTGTCGAGAATATGGGAACTATAGGAGAGATTGTCCTAAGGTCAATAAGGAAAATAATAAAAGAGGAAGAGAAAAAGCCCATATCACTGAGGAAGTGGAGGAAATGGAAAAGAAGAAGTCAAAAAATGAGGAACTAATAGATCTCCACTATTGAGATAGTCTTCCTCTCCTATTTATTTTCTATTTTTTCTTGTTGTAGCTCAGGTATGTCAGTGGTCAAATAACTCTTTCAGTTTTTTTCCACAAAGTCATAGGTAATTTTTTTTTACTTTTTCGAACAAGTTCTCAGAAAATAATTTTGGTCACTAAAGAGGTCTAAATCATGTATGTTTTTCCTTCATTTCATTCATTGCCACCATCATTGTCAAGGTCATCTCCATCATAAATTAGTTTCAAGGTCACCATATCCATCATCATCATTTAAGAGGTCTAGGGTTATGTCACTCCATCTCATGTAGGTCACTATCTAGGTTCATCTCTACCTTTGAAAAATCTTCAATTTTTCACTTAAAACAAGGCAGCAACCCTCCATTCCACTCATAAAACCCTAAGGAAGGAGCAAGCATGCTTAGGAAGATGAAATAAAAGCCACCTCTCTTGTTTCATATGGCTCAAGTTTCAAAAAAGTTCCAAATAACTCCATTCTGTTTCACTATATCATGAAAAATAGAAATTTTGTCTCACTGTCTTATTTAAGGACCAAAAAAATCATCTTGACTGTCAAAGCTTCAAATGAGGTCATTTTGACCTATTGTCCCAGTCAAATACATAAGGGATCATTTCAAATCTTCAAATAATCCTTATCTGTTTTGAAAGAGTCATATCCAAAATGAGAAAATTTCAAAGGTTTTAAAAAAGTTGTCTCAGTGTCTCATTTAAAAGGAGAAGTTTGTCTCATTATTTCATTGAAAGTTCAGAAAGTCACCTTAAGTGTCAAAGGGTAAGGGGAATTTCAAATTTTATAAAAGGGCAAGGTAAACTTCATTTCATTCATATTTACCCTTTTGATGTATGTGAGAGCAACTCTTCACTTTATTTTCCCTCCATAGTCTCTAAAATCCAAAGTCCAACACTTAAAATTCCACTAAACTCACTTTCAAACCCTTTAAAAACATCCTTGTTACGCTTCTAGGATCTCTATTACACTTATGGACAACATTGTTCCCCTTCTGTGAACGTTGCGTAGCACATTATTACCCTTTGGAGTACTGCGCAAGTGTTACGCAACCCATTGTTACGCTCCTGTAAGCTGATGTTACGCTCTTGTAAGCTGATGTTATGCTCCTGTAACACTGTGTTATGCTCTAGTCACGCGTTGTTACATTTATGTTAGGTAGCATTTTTCAGTGTTTTGAGTTCGGATAACCCTCCAACACTCAAATATCATGCTCCCATTATTGTGGCCTTTATACAAGGTAAGCCTCCATCATTTGTTGTTTCTTGGATTGAATGTTGAAGATTTTGAAGAATTTCATGCTCATTTAATATTGTCTCCATATGTTCATTTTCATATATATAAAATTTTTATTATGACAAACCCTAACCTACCCATTCACTAAACCCTAACCCCATCACATAAATCCTAAACCATACATCCTGTGCTTCACCACCACACTCCTATCATCTACACTACCATTCCTAACATGCTTAATACAATCAAACTCTAATTCTAAGCTATTTTCCAGAGTGAAAACAGTGAAAACCTTGGGGTTGAATTTGTTTTAGGCTTTTGACCATCCTACACCCATCCATTTTCCCTCATTCCACTTGCACTATGGAGCTAAGTTTCTATACTCCTCACTGAATTTTTATCAAAATTTTTAATTAGCTCCATAACCCTTGTTTCACCTTCTTAACCTAAAAAACATTTTACACTAGTTTTTCCCACTGTCTAAATTGGGAATTTCCTATGTTTTGAGGTTTTGACTACCCAAAACTTACCAATTTATCTTCATCCCACTTTCATTGTGGATTTAAGACACTACCCTATGCTCTCAATTTTTCTTAGAATTTTTTATTAACCCCATGACCCCCATTTCATCTTACCAACTTACCTTACTATTGCACAAGCAATTCTCACAGTCAAAATTGGGAATTTCCTGTGTTTTAGACATTTTGACACCTTCCTCACATTAATTTTCTCTCATTCCACCTAAAACTTGAAGCTAACACACAACATAACCTACTCAATTTTTTCCAGAATTTTTCTCAGCTTCAAGGCCCTTCATTTCATCCACCAAAATCACACTTTCCTACACTATGTTTTTCTAGATTTCCATTCATTCACTCATTTCATTAACACCCTATGGTTTTCATCATTCCAGTGAAAAATACAATGGAAAGTGACAAGAAGAGCTTCAAAGGAGGGTGCCACCTCAGGCTTAAACCATTCATTATGCATGAGATTAATGCTTCACCATTGGCAAGAAGGTGCTTT
This sequence comes from Pinus albicaulis, assembly GCA_034641835.2. Classification (NCBI taxonomy): domain Eukaryota; kingdom Viridiplantae; phylum Streptophyta; class Pinopsida; order Pinales; family Pinaceae; genus Pinus; species Pinus albicaulis. The sequence continues at coordinate 18,749 of JAXQQM020086137.1, forward strand.
GAAATAGCTCAGTGTTTGACATTTTGTGAAAGGCTTATGGAAGGGCAGTATCATATTCAGTTGTCCAACTTATTTGCAACAAGAAAAAGTATGGGAAATGTCACTCTTGCAAGTATGGAGATAAGCTTATCATATGACCTAATTTCTTCAGCTACAGGTATCCCTTCTCCTAGAGAGCAGTGGTTCAAAGGCATGGACCTAGACATTGAAAACTACAAGAAATTCCTCAAGCCTTGTGCTAGAGAGGAGCCATAATTTATTTTTTCTTTTATACACCTCAGAACTAAGTATGCTCCTCTGATGATGTTCATAATGAAGTGTTTCACATGTGAAGGAAGATTCTCGAGGTTGTATAGGTATCACATCATGATATTGATGCATTTTACCTATGTCAAAACAATTGATTTGCCTCATTATTTGTATAGGATCTTGATTAAGATGGCTGATAAGGTTCAGAGTAGAAGAGAATATCATCACACTAGTCTTTTTCATCATGACCTAATTAATCTCATTGTGTTGAATCACTTGCCCTCCATAAACATGATCTGGGAAAAATTCTTGGAGAGATTGTCAACAACGATTTCTATCTTTTCTATTACATCATCGGTACAAACAATGGAGGTTGGCTCTTCTAGCATGCCTACTTGGCCTTCAGATGTTCCTAGGGTTGTGGAATTTTCTCACACATATGAGATGGGGAAGAGACAAGTATTTGCGCCTAAGTATGCTAAGATTTTTCTTACATTTGGCACCATTGTTGAACAATGTCAGATAGAGGAATAGCCTCACTTGCATCAACATAATGAGTTAGTCCCATTGGAGGTTGAGGTATAAGAGCATGTGGATATTAGATCAATTGAATAAACCATCAAAGAGAAAGATAAATAAATAGCAGAATTGAAAGAGGCCTTCTCCATTGCCCAATCCCAAATTACTTTCCTTCAGTCGGAAAATTTTCAATTGCAAGTGAATCAGCTCATACAAAGAAAGTACAAATCAGACATGGAGACAAACAAAGGTAAAGGAAATAAGATTATTGTTTTTGACCAAATTCAAGACATGGAGGCTGAAACAAAAACAATAATACCAAGAACAAGAGGCCTCAAAATGGAAATAGAGCGAGAAAGACATTTAATTCATCAATCTGAAGAATTGACCTTTGATGAGCTTATTTCCATGGAGATCAATGAGGACATAGAGTTTTGGTTATCGAGAGGTAATTAGAATTTGGAAAAGCTTTTGAAGAAGGCTAAAAGGGATAGTAAGCTACAAAGACACATGGAAAACCACTATCACACCAGGGACACCATTTCTCAAATAAGGTTGAAACAAGTGAAGAAAAGGCTTAAAGAGATGCAAATGAAGATCAAGGAGAAGTATAGCTTGAACTTATTGGTTGAATATTCTTTAGCTATGTATCCCATCTCTCATAGGTTCCATAGAACCAATTTTAAGAAATTTGGTCAATTTTGGTATTTTATATGATTTTTTGCATAATTCTAGAAATTTCCCATTGCATAAGGGTAACAGACTTTTGTTAATTTTATTTTGGAGGCATCCAAATGGTGATTTATTTACATTGATGGATATATTTTGATGATTACATCACATATCATGAACCCTTGTGGCAGGAAAATCTGTAATTTGGGAGAAAAAACTCAAAAACCACTCATTTTTCATGTTTTTGTCTCCTTTTTGGACCCTTTGTTACGCTTTTGAGTGACCCTACGATAATGGATTTTTGAAGGCCTTCCCATGGCCCATTTTTCAAAATTCAAGATGTTATAGAAACTAGACACATAGGTTTATTTGAAAATTCTTTCGTAAGTTTATTTGGACTCTTAAAAGTGCCTCCAAAGTTTTGTTATGCTTCTGCTAATTGTTTTTACTCTTTTGTCAGAAATGTCACAAATCAACATTGGATTCCTATGGAAACTTGTCAAGCTCAAAAATGGTAAAAAATTTGAGGTAATGATGTCCTATGAATTTTCATTAGAGTTATTGGGTTGGTTTTGGCTTCCTATCATGAAGGAATATGTAATTCATATCAGGTACAAACACTCCTAGTTTATAGCTAAAATTCAGGGAATGGTTTCTAACCTCCCTAGAAACTAGGAAATGACTCATCTTTTGCATTTATGATCCATTTTGGATGGGATTTCCACGTTATGAGGTGTCATAGTCTATATTTTCTATAAGTAGACTCTCTTTAGTCTTCTGTGGGTTTGGATATTCTCATATTGCAAGGGAGCTCTATCCATATAATTGTAAAACCTCGAATGTATGAGGGGAGATAGACGAGCAGAGAAAGAATAGAGAAATTTTGCAGTAACTCTGTGTATTTCAAATCGCTTCCAGTTAAATAGTTCTGTGCATTTCCTCTGTATCGTGCCAAATCATTAAGTGTGGAGAGATTGCCTAATCAAGAAGTGATGAACTTCCGCATGATTTCCCCTATCTCTGTAGTTTGATTTCCAAATCTATTTGAATAATCCCTGCGCAATTAAGAAAAACCCAGGGCGTGCTCTGTATAGAAAATCATGGTTAATATTGGTGACTTTCCCGTATAAAAGAATAACCCTATTTTATTGCATAGTGGCATCAATTTATATAGAATACAATGTGTTGAAACCCAGAGTTAATCGATACAACGGAGCTCGAACCCCGATGGAACCGTAGTTTATTACTGTAGCAGAAAAACCGGAAGGATTTGCAAAGGCGGGTTTCCTCGATTCCACACCACCTTTGGCACGGAGGCGGTATTACCAGAGTGTGGAGCGATTCCATACAGGAATCGACACGTAGTGGATTCGACTTCCGACGAAACCACCTTTCCGTATATATTTCGTGTGTTAACGACAGGATCGAAGTTGCCGAGCGGAATGAGTTCGGGCCGTTGATTCGAGAGGAGGTCATCGAACGAGACTAGTTCGATGGAGATGCATGATATTTAGTCAGGTACGACGCCCATGTTGATTGGTCCATAGAATATAGGTGGGGCCAGAACCACATGCTATTACAAAGCCAATTGATTATAATTGTTGAATTATTTATTCGGGTTATAAACCAAATATCAAAGGTTTATTATAAAGTTTAAAAAAGGTTGAAATAGTCATAAAAAGTTCGAGAACAGTTATATAAGGCCGAAGGCATAACCATTGACTATAGGGTTCAGATATATATATATATATATATATATATATATATATATATATATATATATACGTGTGTAATCCAGAAGATGTAATTGGAAATCTGTTGTGAAATTATTTATTCGTCAATTTCTTTGAAATTGACAAATAAAAACGAAAAGAGAATGCGACAGAGCCACACAGTGTTGACCATCCCTCCATTGGGTGTTGACTTTCGGTGTTGCTGCGTCATTTGTGGTATCAGAGCGTGTTCTGAGTTGTTTTGCTGACATGGCGATCCGAGTTGGTAGAGGTGCTGGCAGGAGAAGACCTGTTGCCAACGCTGAGGTGTTGGGAATGTTGCAGAGGGTCGAGGCCAGACTAGATGCCATGGAACAAAGACAAACTAGAGATCCTGAAGACATTAGTGAACCTGAAACAAAAGCAGCAGAAGAAAATGTTGAAATTCCTCCTGACATGAGGCTCCTGAGAACTGTTCTGGGATCTGCAGTTAAGCCCAGAATTGAAGTGTCGAGCTATGTAGGGGGACTAAATCCAGAAGAGATGGTAGACTGGATAAATGAATTAAACAAGTGCTTAGATTATGAAGAAATAAGTGAAGATAAAAAGGTCAAGTTTGCAGTGACAAAGCTGAAAGGACATGCTGCACTTTGGTGGGATGGAGTGCAGGCAGAAAGGAGGAGAGTTGGCAAGCAACCTATCAAGAGCTGGACCAGAATGATGGCTAAAATAAAAGGTAAATTCTTACCGAGTGATTATTAGCTGACATTATATAGACAAATGCAGAACCTGAGACAGAGGTTGCTGACAGTAAAAGAATACACAGAAGAATTCTACAGAGTGAGAATAAGAGCTGGGCAATTCCAAGATACACCAGAGAAGACTGCCAGATATGTGAATGGTCTCAAGCTGGAAATCCAAGATGAGATTGGTCTTCTGTCTCCTAAGACAGTGGAAGAGGCATACCAGATGGCCTTGAAAGCAAAGGAGAAACTCCTGAGAAAATAGTCTGCCAAGAAGAGAGGTACTTTCCGGGGGAAGGGAAGTCAGGGTGGTAGGGGAAAGCCTGCACCCAGGGATGGAGCTAACAGTAGCTCACCTCAGAATGCATCTACAGAGGAGGATGCAAGTGGCAGAAGGGGTTCTTAGAGAGGAAGAGGAAGAGGAGGCAGAGGCAGAGAGCTGAGGTGTTATAGATTTCAAGGAGTGGGACACAAGCACTATGAATGTCCAGAGAATGTGGGTGCTGGTCCAAGAAATGTTGTTGTTGCCTAGGTTGAAGAAGAAGCAGAAATTGAAGAAAAATTTCTTCCAGAGAGGGGGGAGTCCTTGGTGGTTAATAAAGTCCTGTTGAAACAAACCAAAGAATTCACTGAGCCTGCACAAAGGAAGACTTTGTTTAGGAGCATATGTAAGGTCCAAGGGAAATGCTGCCAGCTAATCATTGATAGTGGCAGCACAAACAATTTGGTTTCCACTGAGGTGATAGAAAAACTGAAAATGAAGACTAGGGAGCACCCCACTCCCTACAGGGTGTCCTGGCTGCATAAAGGGCACCAGCTAGTTGTGAAAGAACAGTGTGAGATAGAGCTGCAAATGGGAAAATACAAGGACAAAGTTTTGTGTGATGTAATGCCCATGGATGTGTGTCATATACTGCTGGGTAGACCTTGGCAGTTTGACAAAGCAGCAGCGCATGATGGCAAGAAGAACAATTACAAGTTCTTCAAAGATGGGGTGCATCATATATTGATTTCCATGGAAGAAGGAGAGCCATCCAGCAGAGTGACTGATCCAAAGACCTTGTTGCTGAGCGGGAAGGAATATCTGCAGCAGATAGAAGAAGAGGAGGTAAGCTTTGCTTTAGTTTGTAAGCCTAAAGTAGTTCTTACTTCCACAAAGATTTCTGATTTACCAGTAGAAATTCAAGAGATGCTAGACAATTATTGTGACATTGTTGTGGATGATTTACCTGATGAGCTGCCACCTTTGAGAAAGATCAGCCATCAGATAGATTTTATCCCTGGTTCAAATCTGCCAAACAAGGCAGCCTACAGAGTGACTCCCAAAGAAAATGAAGAAATCAGGAGACAAGTACAGGAGTTGGTGGACAAAGGACTGATCAGAGAAAGCCTGAGTCCATGTGTAGTACCAACAGTACTGAGCCCAAAGAAAGACGGAGGCTGGAGGATGTGTACTGATTCCAGAGAAATTAATAAGATCACAATCAGGTACAGATTCCCTTTGCCCAGAATTGAGGATTTAATGGATTGTTTGAGTGGTGCTAAATATTTCTCAAAGATAGATTTGAAGAGTGGATACCATCAGATTAGAATAAGAGAGAGTGATGAGTGGAAAACTGCCTTTAAAACAAATGAAGGACTGTATGAATGGATGGTAATGCCTTTTGGGTTGTCAAATGCACCTAGTAATTTTATGAGACTCATGAATGAAGTATTGAGGGAATTCTTTGGTAAATTTGTGATAGTGTATTTGGATGATATATTAGTTTTCAGCAGAACTAAAGAGGAACATTTGAGGCATCTTAATCATGTCTTGAAGAAGCTGCACCAAGAGAAATTGCTGATAAATTTGAAGAAATGTTCATTCATGAAGGAAGAGTTGGTGTATTTGGGTTTTGTTGTTTCTGCAGAAGGACTGAAGATGGACCCAGAAAAGGTTAAGGCAATTGTGGAGTGGCCTTCACCCAGGAATGTTTTTGAGGTAAGAAGTTTCCATGGACTTGCTAGTTTTTACAGAAAGTTCATAAGAAACTTCAACAATATTAATGCACCCATCATTGAGACCATAAAGAAGAGAAAACATCCATTTAAGTGGACTGCTGAAGCAGAGAGAAATTTTAAAGTTTTGAAGCAAAAGATAACAGAGAAGCCTGTTTTAATTCTGCCTAATTTCACCAAACCATTTCAAGTAAAATGTGATGCCAGTGGGGAGGTCATTGGAGCTGTTTTGAGTCAGGATGATAGGCCTGTAGCCTATTTCAGTGAGAAGTTGAATGATACCAGGAGAAATTATTCCTCTTATGAGAAGGAATTCTATGCAATTGTTTAAGCACTGAAGAAGTGGAGACATTATTTGATGTCCAGGGAGTTTGTATTGTATTCTGACAATCATGCTTTGCAGTATATTGTACAGCAGCCCAAGTTGAAGCATAAGCATGCTAAATGGGTTGAGTATCTCCAAATTTTTAATTCTTTTTTGAAACATATAAGTGGCCAAGCCAATAAAGTAGCTGATGCTTTGAGTAGGAGACATTTTCTTGTTCAAGAGACTAATTTTGAAGTTGTAGGATTCGATTTTCTCAAAGAATTGTATAAAACAGATCCTGATTTTAAAGAAGCATTTGAAGCATGTAGTAACCCTGTTCTAACAGATAGAAGTCAGTGGCTGGATTATTTTCTGCAGGAAGACTTGTTATTCAGAAAGAACCAACTGTGTATACCAAAATGTTCCATGAGAGAAAATTTGGTAAAAGAAAAGCATAGTGGTGGACTTGCTGGACACTTTGGTACAGATAAGACTTGTGAGCAGCTGAGTCACTTCTATTTCTGGCCCAGGATGAGAACAAAAGTGGATAAGTTTGTGAAGAATTGCAAGATCTGTCAATATGCTAAAGGAAGGAGCCAGAATGCAGGATTGTATACTCCCTTGCCTATTGTAGACAGGCCTTGGGATATGGTGAGTATGGATTTTGTTTTAGGATTGCCCAAGACTCAGAGAGGGAATGATGCAGTCTTTGTTGTGGTAGACAGATTCTCCAAAATGGCACATTTTATTCCATGCTATAAAACTAGTGATGCTACCCATGTTTCTAACTTGTTTGTCAAAGAAGTTGTTAGATTGCATGGGTTGCCCAAGAGTATTGTTTCAGACAGAGACACCAGATTTGTGGGTCATTTTTGGAGAAAACTATGGAAGAAACTTGGCACTAAACTGAGTTTCAGCTCAGCTTATCATCCCCAGACTGATGGACAAACTGAGGTAGTGAAAAGGAGTTTGGGAAATTTGTTGAGGAGTCTTGCGGGAGAACATCCCAAGCAGTGGGATCATATTTTGCCTCAGGCAGAATATGCATATAATGATTCACCAAACAGAAGCACAGGGCAGAGTCCATTTCATATTGTTTATGGAATGCACCCCAGAGTAATATCAGAATTAAGAAATCTGGGAAGGGCAGAGTTAAGGAGTGCAGATGGTGAAGAATTTGCTTCAGAGATCCAGGCCATACATGAACAAGTGAAATAGCAACTACAAGGCAGCAGCGTCAAATACAAAAACAGAGCAAACTTGAGCAGAAAAGAAGTTCACTTTGAAGTGGGGGACTTGGTTTTGGCACACTTGAGGAAGGAGAGGTTCCCAAAGAAGCAGTACAACAAATTAAAGTTCAAAAAGATTGGGCCATGCAAGATACTTAGAAAGTTTTTTGCAAATGCTTATGAGATTGAATTGCCACCTGATGTTGGAATATCTCCCATTTTTAATGTTGCATATTTGTACAAATATGAAAATGATGGTGCATAGGACAGATCAGCAGACAAGGAGCAGATTGAGTGGAAGGAGCAGCTACCTCCAGCACAACCATTGCAGCCAGAGAAGATATTGGACAAAAGAGTGTTCAAAAGGTCCAGAGGACAAGAGTACTTCCAGTACTTGATCAAATGGAAGGATAAACCAGAGGAAGATGCCACTTGGATGACTGAAGGAATGTTGCAGAAGATAGGCAGATCAGTGGAGGAGCTCATGGACAGGAGCCCATGAAGAAAATTTCCCTCAGGAGTCTGATGCAGGGGCATTATGCAATAGCCAACAATGTAGGAGTTTTGTCCACATGTTGTGGCTATTGAGGGTTCGAAATTCATCAGATTGTAACAGCCAGGTGTCAATACCTCGGCTGACTGTTTTAATTAGATCAGTTAGAGTCATAAGAAGTCGAATAGCTTAGTTTCTAGCTGTCATACTTCAGTTAATTGAATTATTATGGTTAGACTGTTGGTTTCTAGAACGGTCCTCTCAGAGGAACCAAAGAGTCATCAATATATGCATATAATTGTAAAACCTCGAATGTATGAGGGGAGATAGACGAGCAGAGAAAGAATAGAGAAATTCTGCAGTAACTCTGTGTATTTCAAATCGCTTCCAGTTAAATAGTTCTGTGCATTTCCTCCGTATTGTGCCAAATCATTAAGTGTGGAGAGATTGCCTAATCGAGAAGTGATGAACTTCCGCATGATTTCCCCTATCTCTGTAGTTTGATTTCCAAATCTATTTGAATAATCCCTGCGCAATTAAGAAAAACCTGTGGCGTGCTCTGTATAGAAAATCATGGTTAATATTGGTGACTTTCCCGTATAAAAGAATAACCCTGTTTTATTGCATAGTGGCATCAATTTCTATAGAATACAATGTGTTGAAACCCGGATTTAATCGATACAATGGAGCTCGAACCCCGACGGAACCGTATTTTATTACTGTAGCAGAAAAACAGGAAGGATTTGCAAAGGCGGGTTTCCCCGATTCCGCACCACCTTTGGCACGGAGGCGGTATTACCGGAGTGTGGAGCGATTCCATACAGGAATCGACACGTAGCGGATTCGACTTCCGACGAAACCACCTTTTCGTATATATTTCGCGTGTTAACGACAGGATCGAAGTCGCCGAGTGGAATGAGTTCGGGCCGTTGATTCAAGAGGAGGTCATTGAACGGGACTAGTTCGACGGAGATGCACGATATTTAGTCAGGTACGACGCCCACGTTGATTGGTCCACAGAATATAGGTGGGGCCGGAACCACACGCAATTACAAAGCCAATTGATTATAATTGTTGAATTATTTATTCGGGTTATAAACCAAATATCAAAGGTTTATTATAAAGTTTACAAAAGGTTGAAATAGTCATAAAAAGTTCGAGAACAATTATATAAGGCTGAAGGTGTAACCATTGACTATAGGGTTCAGATATATATATATATATATATGTGTGTGTGTGTGTGTGTGTGTGTGTGTGTAATCTAGAAGATACAATTGGAAATCTGTTGTGAAATTATTTATTCGTCAATTTCTTTGAAATTGACAAATAAAAACGAAAAGGGAATGTGACAGAGCCACACAGTGTTGACCATCCCTCCATTGGGTGTTGACTTTCGGTGTTGCTGTGTCAAAAAGGAATCTCAATGAGTATGTTCAAGACTTTACAGCTAGTTTTAATAAAATATATGGTTCAATTCCTGAGAATATTAAGCCTCCTCCATGCCTTGATTTACTTCATTATCCTAAAATTTTCAATCCCGGCATGGCCTATCAGTTGAGGGAAAGAAACCCATCAAATCTTGAAGAAATGCAGAGAAACATAGTGAGCGTGGAAGCCAATTTGATCATCAAGAAGTCTAAAATCAAGATGGAAAAAAGAGTCAATATCAAAGAAGAAACATCCACTTCATCAGAAAGAAAGTTAGATATATTGATCAAGACCATGGAGAATATGATGGTTAAAATTTCCATCGTTGATTGACAAGATGAACCCTCTATTATAAATCCCAATTTTAGGGGTCAAAATCGGTAGCCTCAATACATGACTAAGAAAATGGAACAGAGGGGTTAAGATCCACAAAGTCGCCAGAAAATTCGCACTCCATTTTAGCAAAATTATACTAAAGGCCCTCATGAAGATGATGAAGAAGAAATTTCTGGCGAGAACCATTTATTTGAGGAAAATCAACATCCTATTTTCCTCACTGAAGAAGATCAATTTTCTACAAAAAATTGTGCACCGAATGATCATCAATTTTTCTTGTCAAGTGATGACATGTTATCAATGTGCACGGAAGATTATCAGAGGGGATATCGGAATTCTCTTTCTGAAATGCAGAGACAGTATGGCTTGAGGAATAGGAATGTTCCTATAACCTCTAATAATAAAAAACAGAACGCTCAAGCAGATGCTCATCACAAAGAATTTGTTGCCCCAAATCAAAGTAATGACAAAGGACCTATTGTTCCTAATCATGCTAAAGTAAATGAGGCTTCTTCCAGCAATAAAAAAAAACACAATGAATCCCAAGAAGGAGGAAAAAATAAAGAGTCTTCACACAAAGATCAACCCGAGAAGAAAGATGCACCCTTGAAAGAGGTAGAAAAACATTCTGCACTTTTTTATCTTTAAAATGAAATTTCCAAATTGAAAGTCTCAATTCCTCTAATTAAAATAGTTAAGAATAATGAGTACACAGTTCAAGTTGCTAAGTTTCTTAGAGTTGATCAAATTTCTGACATGATTAATGTGAGTGATGATCACCCTGAGCTTCTTTGTGGTCCTATTGTTGATGGCGTTTAGAAGATAGTGAAGTCCCTCCATTTTATTTGAGCCTCCAAATCCATGAATTTATCCTCCATAATGCCATGCTTGATCTGAGAGCCTCTCAAAACCTCATTCCCAAGGCCATTATCGATAGATTAGGACTGGATATCACAAGAGCTTATCATGATATTTACTCATTTGATTAAGGGAGGATGAAATGTCTTGGCCTCATCAAGGACTTAGTGATGTCATTAGAGAAAATCCTAGCCAAGAATGTCCTCATGGATGTTGTTGTGGTTGATATCCCACCCAAATATGGAATGATTATTTCTCGGTCATGGGGGACGAAGCTTAGAGGTACATTGCAGATTGAATTTTCATATGCTACCATTCCTGTCTTTGGACAACTTAGGAAAATATACCAGGAAAGTAAGATGAAGTACATGATCAATAACCGAGAAAAGCCAAATAACCATCCTACACATTTTTTTCATACAAATTTAGAGTCCTTTATCTTGTTCAATGATGAATGTTCAACATCTTCCGAAGTTTTGATTGAAGAAAAAGTAGAAAAATCTGAATTTTCAAATTCTGTTTTAGAATTGGGAAATGCAGAAATTTGTAAAAAAGTGCCAAATGATTTGGAAATAGGTGCATCACCTCAAAAAACTGATGAAACAGTGAAAGAAACAAAAAAAATTGGTACAATATAAGTCTCTCAAACAACAACCAAAGTTTAGCCATCTGATTTGCAGTTTCCGGATGAGGAAAGTATTTTGTGGACTATGGACTTCGATGGAGCTTTGGGAAAAGAAGGGGCTGGTATTGCAGTATGGATTCACAACCCTGTAAATCAGTCATTAAAAATTCCTCCCAATGTTTGAATGTCCTCCTACAATCTAGCTATCGAATGTTCAAACAATGAAGTTGAGTATGAGGCTTTGATAGCCGATTTGAAAATTCTCAAAAAGTTAGGTGCCAAGAAAATTTCTATATATGGCGACTCTAGGTTAGTAATAAAACAAGTCAAAGGGGAATACTAGGCCAAGAATCCAAGGATACAAGCTTATCTAAATGCAATGCTATAAATCCTAAAGACATTCTCTTAGTACACTTTATCATTGATCCCAAGCGACAACAATGTTATTGTTGATTCTCTTACAGCTACTTCGGCCAACATGTTCAAAATTCCATTGTATCCTAATAAGAAGTATGAGATAAATGTAAAACACCGCCCTGCTATCCCAGATAATTTTCAGTATTGGCAAGTCTTTCAATATGATAAACATATCAACAACTTCTTATAGACAGAAGAAGAGTTTGTGAATTCTCAAATAGACAACCAGTGCTATGAAGATGACTAAGAAATCCATGCAGCAGAGATGCAAGTGCTTTAGCTAAAAGATAAATACATTCCAAGAGGTTTGGTACCTTTGGAAGATATTTTTGATCAAGATGATGTTGAACAAAAATCGACCATGTTACCAACAGAAGTGGGAGTGGAAGTTCTAAATGTTGGCACTCTCGAAAAACCAAAGATGGTAAAAATTTCAAAATATTTGAGTGCAGAAATGTAAGTTAAATATTTATCGTTTATGTCTCAGTTTGCTGATGTATTTTCTTGGGAATATTTTGATTTGAAATTCTATGATAAGAGCATAATTCAACATATCATTCCCTTGAAGCCAGATGATAAACCATTCCACCAAAATTTAATAAGAATGAATCACAAGTTTTTGCCCTCCATTCAGAAGGAGGTAAATAGATTATTTACAGCAGATATCATAGTGCCTCTTCACTTTTCAAATTATATTTATAATCTAGTACCAGTGAGGAAGAAGATAGGATAGATTCGTTTGTTCATTGATTTAAAAAATCTTAACAAAGTGTCATTGAAGGATAATTACCCACTACTGAAGATGGACCATATTATGCAAAGGGTAGTTGGATATTCTAGACTTCCATTGCTGGAAGGATACTCTGGCTATATTCAGATTCTTGTCCATCTGGATGATCAAGAAAATACATCCTTCACAACACCTTGGGGTACCTTCATGTATGCCAAAATTCCTTTCAGATTGAAGAATTAAGGGGCCACTTTTCAGCGAGAAATGGACATTTCTTTCACCAATGAAAACGATGTATTTTTGGTCATTTATCTTGATGATATCACTATTTTTTCCAAGACATATAAGCAACACGTGAAAAACTTGAAAACAAATTTTCAGAGATGTAGAAATTTTAGCATATCGCTGAACCCAAAGAAGAGTCTTTTCGCTATGGAGGAAGGTAAGTTGGTGGCCATATGATATAAAAATATGGAATTAGGATATATCCTTCAAGGATTGAAGGAATTCATACCTTGGACTATCCTAGGATCAAAAATGAAATCCAGTCATTCAATGGAAAAATCAATTTTTTGGGAAGGTTTGTTCCCAATCTTGCTGAACACTTAAGGCAAATTACTCACATGTTGAAGAAAGATAGTGAAGTAAAATGGTATGAAAATGTGAAGAAATCATTCAATCAAGTTAAGTTGGCTTTATCTAATGCTCCTATTCTTATTAGTCCAAATTACACACTTGATTTTATAATTTTTTCATTTCCCTCAGAGTATACCCTTCCTGATGTCCTCATGCAAAATAAAAATCAGAACATGGAGCAGCCCATTTCCTTCTTTAGTAGAAATATAAGAGACACAACCTTGAAGTAAAAAATATTTGAGAAACATGCCTTGGAATTAGTCAAACTATTTAAGGACTTCTGGGTCTACATTCTCCACTCTCATGTTATTGCATATGTTCCAAATGATGCTATCAAATATGTGCTTACACAAAATGATCTTAAAGGGTGGCGAGGTAAATGGATTGCAACTATGTTAGAATATGACTTGGATATAAAGCCCACAAAGCTAATCAAAGGAAAATTCCTAGCGAAGCTTATGGTAGATTCAAACCTCCATGCCTTGGACATAAATTGTATTGATGCATTATCCAAAGAATAAGATGTTGAAACATTACCTGAGGTATCTGAATTTTTCTCTCTATCACCTCGGTATGCTGATATAGTACATGTTTTGCAACACTTGAATCCTCCTCTCGCCTTTCCAAGTAGCAAGGCTAGAAATTTGAAGTTAAGAGCTCTTAAATATTGCATTCTCAATGGTGTCTTGTATTGGAAAGATCTCAGTGGATTTTGCTGAATTGTTTGGTTGAAGGAGAAGTTAAAAAAGTAATGAAAGATTTTCATAAGGGTGATTATGGGGGTCATGTTTATTGGAAGACTATAGCTAATAAGATCTTGAGGGTGGTATTCTATTGGCCAAGTTTATTTTTTGATGTTTATAAAACAATCATGCGCTGTTATGAATGCCAAATATTTTAGGAAAATAGGAAGCTCTTGCCTTTTCCTTTAAAACCAATTGAAGTGCAAGTACCATTCCAACAGTGGGGACTTAACTTCATTGAAGAGATCCATCCTCCATCATCATATCATCACAAATGGATACTCACTGCCACAAATTATTTCACCAAATGTATTGAAGCCATCCCCACGAGGCAAGCTACTGACACTGTTATCATTCAATTTCTTGAGAACAATATTATGTCTCATTTTCTCTATCCACACAAGATCATCATTGATAATGTAGCTGCCTTCAAGTCCAAGAAAATGATTGATTTTGTGACAATTATCACATTAGGATTGGTCATTCAATAGCATACTATCCTCAGGGCAATGAGCTTAATGAATCATCAAATAAATCTTTGGTGAACATAATCAAGAATATGTTGCAAGAAAACAAGAGGAATTGGCACAAAAAGCTCACCAATGCTCTATGGGCGGATAGAGTTAGCACGAAGAGATCAATCAACATATCACCTTTCTAGCTCATGTATGGTGTTGACACAGTGTTCCCTACTTCTCTAGCTGTATCGGTGATGAAAATTCTACAAGGGATCGACAGTGAGCCTAATGAAATTCAACGAAGAATTAGCCAAATGATCCACCTATATAAGTCAAGAGATGAAGTCTTCAATCATACTTCAAAGCTTCATGAGAAAATAAAAAATATTTATGATAGGAAGACCAAAGTTGATGATTTCAAGCTTGGAGTTGTTGTTCTTCGTTGGGATTCCCGGAATGAAGACAAGAGTAAGCATGGAAAGTTTGACAATCTATGGAAAGGAACTTACAAGATCATTGCATTCAAAGGTAACAAAGCATTTCTACTAGAGGATCTTGAAGGGAAAGAAGTGTTGGGAAGACCAATCAATGGTAGGTTTATCAAACACTATCCAACTTGATCATTGAAGAATAAATCCACTTTCATTATACATATCATTTTAAATTTGATGTCCCAGCATAAGGAAGTTGTTGCAGAAGTTTGAAGCCCGAGGAGAAGGCCATGAGTGATCCGAAAGGAAAATGGCATCAATCCATGGTATTCATCTACCCATGTTATCCACCCACCCATGGAATTTACCCATGGTATTGTAAATGGCATCGACCCATGGTATTAATCCACCCATGATATTTATTTTCCCATGGTATTGTAAGTGACCCATGGTATGTATCCACCCATGATATTCATCCACTCATGGGATTCACCCATGGTATTGTAAGTGGTATCTACCAATGGTATTGGCCTATGGTATCTACACATGGTATTGTAACTCAAAAAAGGCTATAAATAACAAGCCTCAGTTTGTAAAAGGATAGATTTTCCACCACAATATAGCTTCTAAATTTATTCTCCGTTTTAATAAAACAAGTTTCTTTGTGGTTTTATTTTCTTTTTGCTCTCTCTCTTTTCTGGCATTCTAATTTTGCAGATATTGTGAGATCCATTTCAATTTTTTTAGATCTTGAGGGCCTCCCCCCAAGATCTGGATCAGTGGTATCAGATTCAGGTTATGCCTCCATGGGAATGAGGGTTTGAAACATATTTCAGTTTCAATGTTTTGCAGTAATCTTTAGCAAAATCCATGATTTTTTTTGGGCGACGAGTTTTCAGATCAGATATGAAACTATTGGTGAAAATTTTACAAAAAAAAAAAAGACCAGATCTGGATTCCTTGAAAAAAAATACTCAAATTCAAAAAAAAAATCGACCAAATTGGAGTTTGGATGAGGGAGATATTGCTGATTCAAAATCAACAATCTTGAAACAATTTTTCTGATGACAATTCATGGAAGGCAGCTCTCCTGTCATTTTTCACAGCTTTCAGTGAAAAATTTCAGAAGAATGGATATATATCTAAGCTCCTCTTGAAAAATCACCAAAATTCAAAAAAAAAAATCAGTCGAATCGGAGGCTGGATGTGGGAGTTATCATTGATTTAAAATCAACTATTTTTTCAGAAATTTTGTGATGGGGAGACAGTTCCAGCGTGAATACGAGAGTCTAGAGTCTCCAGATAGTCGTTTCAAGTACACGAGAAGATGCAAAATGATCATTCCATTTCCAAAAACAATTTATAATAAATATTCTGAGTTATATTGACCGAGTTATGCTCATTTTAAATCTGGAGCAGCATTCGAAGCGGGTTCCCTTTGGAGACGTGCCCTCCCACCCCGCTTTAGTAGGCACCTGCTTCACATTCATCACTTTCATCATAGCAGTGTTTGGCTTGGGTTATTTGGAGACGTGCCCTCCCACCCCAAGCTATGTAGGCACCACCTGCTACTTCATCAACAATCAGCATCACGGTTATGGGTCAACCGCACAAAATATTTTTTCATCGAAGTCCATTTGCTAGGCCGCACACTATTAGTCACACAGTTGGTCACAAGCATTACATGGTATCTCTATCCTTAGATCTTCTTTTGTCATGGTTTTGGTTCATCCACAAACCCAGACTTCATCGAATTCCATTTTCTAGGCCACACACTGTCAATATCACAGTTGGTCACAAGCATTACAGGGTATCTCTATCCTCGGATCTTCGTTCATCATGGTTATGGGTTAACTACACAAAAACCTTCTCTTCAATGGCTCTTCATATTCAAAAAAGGCTTCTCAAGAGGGAACTTCATGCAATGGGGACCATTGCTTCTTAAGGAGGGAGGAATGATCCGAATGGAAAATGGCATCAACCCATGGTATTCATCTACCCATGTTATCCATCCACCCATGGAATTTACCCATGGTATTGTAAATGGTATCGACCCATGGTATTAATCCACCCATGATATTTATTCGCCCATGGTATTGTAAGTGACCCATGGTATGTATCCACCCATGGTATTCATCCACTCATGGGATTTACCCATGGTATTGTAAGTGGTATCTACCCATGGTATTGGCCTATGGTATCTATACATGGTATTGTAACTCAAAAAAGGCTATAAATAACAAGCCTCAGTTTGTAAAAGGACAGATTGTCCACCACAATGTACCTTATAAAGTTATTCTCTATTTTAATAAAACAAGTTTCTTTGTGGTTTTATTTTCTTGTGCTCTCTCTCTTTTCTGGCATTATAATTTTGTAGATATTGTGAGATCCATTTCAATTTTTTTAGATCTTGGGGGCCTCCCCCCAAGATCTGAATCAATGAGACTTCTACATACAACTCATGATTTCTTTCAAAAATTTCAAAAAATTTTAGTCAGTTATCAAGTCAGTGTCAAGTCAGTTTTTTCTAGTCAAAGTCATTTCCAGATTCAGTTCATCGTTTCCAGTTTGTCGAAGTTTTTCAAAGTCCATTTTGACTCCATCGCCCAATGGTAAGGCTACCTAATATATGGTGTTATTGAAACCTCCTAAAGGAGTTTCCATCCTCAGCTGGAGCTAATGTTAGCTTAGGTATGTCACTAATCAAATAACTCTTTCAATTTTCTTCCACAAAGTCATAGGTCAATTTTTTTTTACTTTTTCGAAAAAGTTCTCAGAAAATAATTTTGGTCACTGAAGAGGTCTAAATCATGTATGCTACTCCTTCATTTCATTCATCACCACCATCATTTCAAGGTCATCGCCATCATAAATCAGTTTCAAGGTCACCATATCCATCATCATCATTTAAGAGGTCTAGGTTTATGTCACTCCATTTCATATAGGTCACTGTCTAGGTTCATCTCTACCTTTGAAAAATCTTCAAGTTTTCACTTAAAACAAGGAAATACCCTCCATTCCACTCATAAAAACATAAGTAAGAAAAAATCATGTTTATGAAGATGAAATAAAAGGCACCTATCTTGTTTCATATGGTTCAAGTTCCAAAAAAGTTCCAAATAACTCCATTCTATTTCACTATCTCGTGAAAAATAGAAATTGTGTCTCACTTCTTATTTAAGAACCAAAAAAGTCATCTTGATTGTTAGAGCTTCAAAAGAGGTCATTTTGACCTACTGTCCAAGTCAAATACATAAGGGGTCATTTCAAATCTTCAAATACTCCTTATCTGTATTGAAAGAGTCATATCCAAAATGAGAAAATTTCAAAGGTTTTAAAAAAGTTGTCTCGTTATCTCATTTAAAAGGAGAAGTTTATCTCATTGTTTCATTAAAGGTCAGAAAGTCACCTTAAGTGTCAAAGGTTAAAGGGGCATTTAAAAGTTTATAAAAGGTCAAGGTAAACTTTATTTCATTCATATTTACCCTTTTGATGTATGTGAGAGTAGCTCTTCACGTTATTTTCCCTCCATAATCTCTAAAATGCAAAGTCCAACGTTTAAATTCCTCTAAACTAACTTGCAAACCCTTTAAAAACATCCTTGTTACACTTCTAGGATTTCTATTACACTTTTGGACCCCATTGTTACCCTTCTATGGACGTTGTGCAACACATTATTACCCTTTGGAGCGTTGCGCAAGTGCTACGCATCCCATTCTTATGCTCATGTAAGTGGATGTTACGTTGTTGTAACATTGTGTTACACTATTGTAGAGCGTTGTTATGTTTATGTTAGGTGGCATTTTCCAGTGTTTTGAGCTCGAATAACCCTCCAACACTTAAATATCGTGCCCCCATTCTTTGGTGTGGCCTCTATACAACACAAGCTTCCATCCTTTGCTAGTTTTTGGATTGAATGTTGAATATTTTGAAACATTTCATGCTCATTTAATGTTGTCCCATAATGTTCACTATCATACATATAAAAATTTTATTATGAAAAACCTTAACCTACCCATTAACTAAACCCTGACCCCATCACATAAACCCTAAACCATACATCCTATGCTTCACCACCACACTCCTATCATCTACACTACCATTCCTAACATGCCTAATACAATCAAACCCTAAGTCTAAGATATTTCCCACAGTGAAAACCTTGGGGTTGAATGTGTTTTAGGCTTTTGACCATCCCACACCCATCCATTTTCCCTCATTCCACTTTCACTGTGGAGCTAAGGTGCCATACTCCTCACTGAATTTTTATCAAAATTTTTACACTAGTTAGCTCCATAGCCCTTGTTTCACCTTCTTAACCCAAAAAAAAAATTTACACTAGTTTTTCCCACAATCTAAATTGGGAATTTCCTGTGTTTTGAGGTTTTGACCACCCTACCCATCTATCTTCATTCCACTTTCATTGTGGATTTAATACACTACCCTATCCACTCAAGTTTTATCAAAATTTTTACTTAACCCCATGACCCCCATTTAATGTTACCAACTTACCATACTATTGCATAAGAAATTCTCACAGAAAACATTGGGAATTTATTGTGTTTTAAACATTTTGAAACCTTCCTCACATTCATTTTCTCTCATTCCACCTAAAACTTGAAGCTAACACACAAAATAACCTACGCATATTTTTCCAAAAAATTTCTCACCTTCAAGAACCTTCAGTTCATCCACCAAACTCACACTTTCCTACACTTTGTCTTTCCGGATTTCCATTCATTCACTCATTTCATTAACACCCTAGGGTTTTCATCATTCCATTGAAAAATACAATTAAAATTGACAAGAAGAGCTTCAAAGGATGGCGCCACCTTGGGCTTGAACCATTCACCATGCATGAGATTAATGCTTCGACATTGGCCAAAAGGTGCTTTGAAAGAGCTCAATGTTTGACATTTTGTGAAAGGCTTATGGAAGGGGGGTATCATCTTTAATTGTCCAACCTATTTGCAACAAGCTACAGTATGGGAAATGTGACTCTTGCAGGTATTGAGATAATTCTATCATCTGAACTAATTGCTTCAGCTACAGGTATCCCTTCTCATGAAGAGAAGTGGTTCAAAGCCATGGACCTAGAAATTGAAAATTACAAGGAATTCCTCAAGCCTCATGCTAGAGAGGAGCCATAATTTATTTTTCCTTTCAAACACCTCAGAAACGAGTATGCTCCTAGGATGATGTTCATTATGAATTATTTCACTGTGAAGGAAGATTCTCTATGTTGTATAGGTATCACATCAGGCTTTTGATGCATTTTACCTCTGTCAAAACACTTGATTTGCCTCATTATTTTTATAGGAGCTTGATAAGATGGTTGATAAGGTTTAGAGTAGAAGAAAATATCATCACACTAGTATTTTTCATCATGGCCTAATTAAGCTCATTGGGTTGCATCACTTGTCCTCCATAAACATGACTTGGGAAAAAATCTTGGAGAGATTGTCAGAAACGCTTTCTGTCTTTCCTATTAAATCATCAGTACAACAAATGGATATTGGCTCTTCTATCATGCCTACTTAGCTTTCAGATGTTTCTAGGGTTGTGGAATATTCTCACACATAGGAGAGGGGGAAGAGACAGGTATTTGTGCCTAACTCTACTAAGAGTTTTCTTACATTTGGCACCATTGTTGAACAATGTCAAATAGAGGAGTAGCATCTCTTGCGTCAGCATAATGATTCAGTGTCATTGGAGGCTGAGGCATTAGAGCATGTGGAGGTCAGATCAATTGAAGAAATCATCAAATAGAAAGATAAAGAAATAACAGAATTGAAAGAGGCCTTCTCCATTGCCCAATCCCAAATCACTTTCCTTTAGTGGGAAAATTTTGAATTGCAAGTGAATCAGCTCCTACAAAGAAAGTACAAATCAAGCATAGAGGAAAATAGAGGCAAAGGCAAGAATATTATTTTTTTTGACCAAATGCAGGACGTGGAGGCTGAAAAAAAAACAAGAAGACCAAGAACAAGAGGCCTCAAAAGGGTGCTGGAGCGAGAAAGACAGTCAATTCATCAATTTGAAGAGTTGACTTTAGATGAGCTTATTGCTATGGAGATCAATGAGGATTGAGAGATTTGGTTATCAAGAGTTAATGAGAATTTGGAAAATATTTTGAACAAGGCTAAAAGGGATAACAAGCTACAAAGACACATGGAAAGCCACTATTGCACCAGGGACACCATTTCTCAAATAAGGCTGAAACAAGTGGAGAAAAGGCTTAAAGAGGCACAAATGAAGCTCGAGGAGATGGAAAAATTGGAATTATTGGTTGAAGCTTCTTTAGCTATGTAACCCATCTCTCATGGGTGCCATAGAACCAATTTTGAGAAATTTTGATCAATTTTGGTATTTTTTTTATGATTTTTTGTAGAATTCTGGAAATTTCCCATTGTAGAAGGGTAAAATACTTTTGTTAATTTTATTTTGGAGGCATCCAAATGGTGATTTATTTGCATGGATGGATGTATTTTGATGATTAATGTAATTAATGTAAGGGAAAAACACTCCTAGTTTATAGCTAAAATTCATGGAATGGTTTCTAACCTCCCTAGAAACTAGGAAATGACTCATCTTTTGCATTTATGATCCATTTTGGATGGGTATTCGACTTGCTGAGGTGTCATAGTATATATTTTATATAAGTAGACTCTCTTTAGTCTTCTGTGGGGTTGGATAGTCTCATATTGCAGTGGAGCTCTTGTAATAAGCTTTTGGAATGAAATCAGAGACATATTTGCAGGAATTGTGTTGAGATACTTGTGGTATGCTTTGTAGCATCTATTTTTCTCATGTATTTTTATCATTTCATGCTTAATACCATGTCTTCTTATTCATATATGTTTATCTTGTAATTTTGAGAGCAGAAATAATGTTTATGCATCCTCTTTTTTAGACAAGATTTACCATATTATGTTTATTTGCTTCTAAACATAATGAATTCACCTCAGTGCTCATTCAAACTCTCCTCCATTTCATCCTATAATCAATGACTTATTAAAATTATTTCAAGCTACCTATCTTGCCTCACATATTCTCTGTAGGTTCACCTTGAAGTTCATACCTAAAAATCTCATACACAGTTCACTCACTGAATTTTCTATCTATAATTCAAAACGTCAAACAAATTATATTTATTAAGCTTACATACCTAGCCTAAAATCATTAGATACTCAACCATTCATTTGACTACTAAAAGTGACAACAAGAGAGCCCTCTCTGGTCTGGGTAGAGCTAGCTACCTGACCTAAAGTTTGGTATGTGGTTACATTTCACCAATCCTAATGTCAGCCTTGGGAAGTTGGGGAGAGTGATAACATTCTTGGCGTTGTTGCGAGGGATCGATTGCTAAACATTCCCTGGGAATTTTTATTTCATCCTCTAAAAGTTAGAATTGTAGGTGATGTTAGAGTCGGTCTTTACAGCCCTCCGTCAGAGATCATTTCTCTTATTGCATTTCATTGTTTAGGTGTCTCATTCTGCTCATTCATCTGCATTCCGTTAGGGGGCATGCCATTGACTGACGGAAGGGTTTGGTTTTTTCTTGTTTCCCTCATGTTTGTACCTGCTGGGTTGGTCAAATTTTTTCCAAAATCATCAAAGTTCATTTCAAGTCATTTGCAGTAACAGATGCCATTTTGGTCAAAAAGAGTCATTTAGTTTCTGAGTCTAGGGTTTAGTCTTCTGAGATGTTAAATAATGCCCGTAGGCCATGAGGAGGTTTTCCATAAGTTTTCAGTTCAAAATTTTTATTATCAAACATGCTCGAGGACATTTCTTGTTCAAAACTCTATTTTGAATAAGAAATTGTCAAAATTTGTTTTTGTAATAATATGTATTTTTCCACCATGAAATTCTTCACCATGCAAACTCTGGTCCTCCTTTGCCAAGGATCAATGCCACCAGCCCTGCAAAAATCAACCAATTTCATCATTTAAAACTCAGAAAGTCAGTAGGAAAATAAAGGGACAAAGTTGTATTAAATGAAAAGTGCCAAAGGTAAAAAAACATTACAAAATGGGTTTTGAAGAAGTAAAAATCAAAACCATCTCTATATGAGATATTTCCCAAGATTATTCATTCATTTGCAACAAGTGTTATTGAGAAAATCTCAGAGAGAAGTCGAGTTTGAAAGTTGAAGAGCAAAATTGTCATTTGAGAAGAGGCCGACTGTGTGTTAAGTTGCGCGCGACGCATAGACCCGACGCGACGCATAGAGCCGGAAGACATAGTGCAAATTCCTAAGGGCGCGGTGCACCCATTGAGCACGGCGCATTGGGCTTGTGCGCGGCGCACAGAGCCCCCAAGGCTAAAATCATCTTCACTCCATAAAAACTCGATTTGTTTCAGCTCGAATTTCACCAAGTAAGTTTGATAAATCCTGCTTAATGATTTTTAGTTATGGTGCTATAGGTTTAGGAGGGAAGACATTAAAGAATTGAAATGGTGAAATGTAACCCTATATCCCCATCAAAATTTGCTCTTAGGGTTTGAAAAGAGGTGGTTAAAACTTGAAACATTGGTGCTTAAACTCTCATTCTATTGTCATTTGTGCTCTTGTCATTGTTATCATTGTTCTCACTGCTATCACTGTCACACTATTATATCACGATCCCTTCTCCTATACCCACTGTCCCATATCCCTTATACCCTTTGTCCCAATGATTTGGAATCCCCAAACCCTATCACTTTTCACCATTTCCCTTCATTGATAAAATCGTAATTTCCACAAGATTCAAGGGCCGCCTTTATGTCTTTGACTGCACTTATATGTTTCCATTTCATTAACTCTTTTTCCTAAACTACCCCCCATCACTATCACCTATTCAACATCACTTATAAATCCCCAAATCCCTAAATTCCCCAAACAGTGACTGTCCTCACACTTATATCTCATTTGACAAGTCCTTTTCCCACTGTGATATTTCTTCATAGCACCTTATTGTATATGTGGCACACTTGGTCTTGACAAACAAACTCTTATTTTCACCATACATATATCAGCGCATATTTGTCAAACATCTGGTTTTCAGCATCATGTCAGAGACAAATTCATCATATGAGTAGGGATATGAGCATGACAGTGATTCAACCGCAGAGCTAAATGTACCAAGGAGGTCTCATAAGAGTGGCAGGCACGTCAGGGAGGAGCCTACTTCTTTGGCTCAATTGCAAGCCTCCCCTCTTACAATGACATGCTTTCAGCAACATTCATGTTTTCGGTATTGTGAAATGAGATCTCAGATTTAGCACCATCCAGAGTTGGTTCGCTTATTTGTCCTACATTTGCGTGATGGTCATGTAAATCTTGCTGGAGTGAACTTCACTTTGACACCAAAGGATATTTCTGAGGCGACCAGGATACTGAACATTGGTGAGGAGTGGAATAAGAGACAGCAGCTGGATAGAGCATATTATGAACCTTACATCAGGCCTGGATATTTGAGGCAGTTGAGTAGGGTATTCCCGTTCCGGTTTCTGAAGGAGTCCTATGCGCCATTAATGAAGCTCATCATTAGATACTTCAGCTGTGAGGGTAGATTATCGTGCCTTTATGCATATCATATCAGACTTTTGATGCATTTCACGAGAGTGCGAATGATGAATATTCCATACTTCATGTGCCGAAACATAGAGTAGATGACTACCCTCATGCAAAAGAAGACTCTAGAGCAGCAACATAACAACATTTATCATTATGCGCTCATCAAAATCATTGTGGTACATCAGCTTGGTTTGCAGGGCATCACATGGGATGAGTTCATTTCCCGTGACTTATTTTCAGCCCCCCAGCCTCCTCCCAAGATTGTTCATGATGATGCAGATCCTTCGCATCAGTTTGAGATTCCTGAGACAAAGCATATCAGTGTTCCAGTGTGTGTGACATATCAGAGAGGCCACAGATCCTTATTTACAGCAGCACGACGAGTACTATCTCCACCAGGGGTGGAAGGGGTCTCGTTACCTTCATCAGCAGCACGAGTACTATCTCCACATGGCGTGGAAGGGGTCTCACCTTCTACATCAGCACAGGTACAGGACAGAGGCAAGAAGCCTATGCATGATGAGGGCCCCTCGGGTGGCCAAGATAGTGATTTTATTTTGATCGATGTTGATTCGAGCTATCCTAGCTCAAAACTGAAGGAAATCATCCAGGAGCATAAGGCTGAGATTAACACTTTGACCGTGAAATTTCATAGATATCATTGGATTATAGATTACTTGGAGCAGCGGAATAAACAACTGGAGGATCAGAAGACACTCATATAGTTGCGGCAAATCCGTGAAGACCGTGAATTGGCTCGGAAGAGACCAGGTGACATGACACCATTTGAGTGAGAGACCTGCCTTACGCACGTCAACATTCATCTAGAGAAGCTCTTGGCGAAGGTCAATATGGACAAAGACATGCTCAGACATATGGAAAACCACTATTGCGCCCACACACACGTTTGCAGAGCAAAAATGAAGATCCTGAAGGCGAGGCTGAGAAAAGCACTGAAACATCGGAAAAGGCCGGGTCCACTCTGAATCTTGGCCGAAGCTTCCTTGGCTGAGCATGAGACATGATGGGAGACCTTCACTCCAAATTTCAGCAAATTTGGAGAAGATTTTGTCATTTTGAAATTTTTTGGTTGCAAAACAGGTTTTTCCGCCCGACGTGTCGCGCCACCCAACGCACGCTTATGTTTGGGACATCTTCTGGAGGAAAAATTTGCATTTTTGGGTTTTTCATGATATATTATGTATGTTCAGGAATGGCCGAAGCATTTCATCAAATTCTGGGCTGCCTAAAGGGCCAAAAACACCTTGAAAATGGCCTTTCTGCCACTTTTTGCACCAGCAACAACCAGTCTTGGGAGATTGTAGTTTTGGAGGGGCAAATGACATCAAAATTGAAAAATTCCACTTGGGTTGGATAGCAGACATCTAGGGATTTCCAAAGATCTATCATGAGCTCAATTTGGACTTCGGAAAGTGCCCCCAAAATAGGTCCAAAGTGGCGCGACACATAGAGAATTTGAGTGCGGCGCATAGAGAAATTTTGCCTCATTTTCACTCTTCAGCTCAGAAATTCACCCAGTTTTGACTGGTTTTACTTTTTCATGTGATGATTGACCTACCATGATGTAATTTGATGACTATGATTTAAATTTGGCATGTTTTTACTTGTTCTAGAGGATTCATTCACTAAAAAGTGAAAATTGAGTGAATGGATCAGTTTCCTAGCATATAGAGGCAAGTTGTTTCACTACCTACATTTTAGCTCCATGTTTAGAATTGGTTGAAACAGCTCCTAGAAGCATGAGCTAGACCCCTAGAGGCATGGGATGGGGTTAGGATGGTCTATATATTGTATTTTCTGAGACCTTTTCAGGGTTGGATACTTGGGAAAAGTTTGGCACCTCATTGTACATCCATTTTTAGTTTTTGGCAAAGGAAAGACCAGAGTTTTGCAGCACTTGTTGGGATCCTTGTGGCTTCTGATTTTTGATGATGTTTCTTCTCATGTTATTGTAAGTTTCATTAATTTTATATGTATGCCATTTCCCTTCTCTATGCTTCTGAATTAAAAAAATGAGTATTTGAGGTAGAATTCATTGATTTGTTGGTGCTCTGCCTTAAGCTTTTGTTTAGTTTTACGTGTTTTTCGTTAGTTTGAAGAGGATAATTGCACTCTCTTACCCTCTTTAGCTCCTCAGCAGTCTTTTCCATCCATTCATTCGATCTAAGACATCAAATCTGCTGCCTACCTCGCCCCAACTTGAACTCTGCAAGAATTTGGCCTCATCCCCAAGCCCAAAATTGTTTTTCTCTTTTTCCAACAAAAAACCCCTAAAAATAAAAATCAAACCCTCCTATTTTGTTTTATCTAGCCTAAGATCAGTTGTTGTTTTAGTCATCTCAAGCCCCTTTGAATATTTTCATTGAGATTGACCCGGAGAGATCCCTCTCCTGTCCTCGTAGGGCTAGCTACGAGGCTGAGCGTGGTTTGGTGTTGTCCTTCTTCTGCCTTATTTCAGCCTAAGGTGGATTTGGGAACTAATATAGTGGCGACCATAATGGGGAAGAAAATGGTTTGCTTATTGATGTTATTTGTTTCATAAGTTACAGACGGAGTCTGAAGTCACGCCAGGTAGCTTTCGAAACGCTTTTGCTTTGCATTAGCGGAAGTAGATACACGCTGCTTCAGTCGATCTCCAGTTTAGCTTGTGAATGTGACATTTGCCTTGCGAATTACCCCAGTATATTACATCGTTATGGAATTTTAGGTGATTGAGTCTAGAATTTGATAGGCTGAATAGATCATTTTGTCCTTTGATTTTTTAATAGATCAACACATTGGCTTCCAGAAGACATACTAGATCAAATCCCGATCCTGATCCACCTCCAGTGTATGAGAATCCTAATCTGATTTCAAGAATCCTCCGTCGTGAAAGTCCCGTGATCCCTTTGTTGAAATCTCATTCATGCCTGACTGTATTTGAGTTCCTTGAAGATATTGAGTTTGATGATCAATTCGAGTTGTCATTATTCAAAACTAAATCTGAAAGTGCTACTGGTTCTACCGTCATAAATCCTGAGTTTATCAAGTACCTTGAGGTTGAACAAGCTAATAGATCTATTGATAATTACATTATGAACCTTCAAAACTCTATTGTGGCAACGAATATTCCTGAGTTTATCGAATATGCTTCTGAAACTCTTGGTCCATTAGCAGTTACTTCTGATACACAAGTTCATGCTGAGCCTTCTTTTATTCCTACCATTCCAGTGCAACCATCGATATCTGATCAGCAATCAGCAGTAGTTCCTCCTCGATCTCCACCACATACGCCTCGAACACCTACTGCTCCTACTCCACTCGTTTCTCCAAGACAAATCATAAATCCACCAAGAGCCATGGCTGCTAGATTTGCACCTCTTGTTTTGCCAACAAACTTGGATCCCATGCCCGTTGATTATCAGAGTAAAATTCCTTTGTTTGATGGTACTCCTCAAAGTGTGCCCGCTCAGCAGCATATTGACAGAATGACAGACATTTTGGACCTGCATGAAATTGATGAAGAGAATGTCTCCATGAGATTGTTTGTCCAAACTTTTGGAGGAGAGGTACGCAAGTGGTTCAGAGCTTTACAACCTAGAAGTATTAATACATTAGAAGAGCTTTAGAGACAGTTTCTAGATCGGTGGGAGATGAAGAAAGATCCACTTCAAATCACTTCTGAGTATACTAAGATCAAGCGTAATCCTGGTGAGTCTGTCCAAGACTATATTATCAGATTTAATACGGTTTATAATGCAATTCCTAATGACTTGAGGCCTTCTAAGAAATCAGCTTTGTTAAAATTCCCAGATGGTTTTGATCCGGAGATGGCCTATTCATTACGAGATAGAGATCCGCCTACTTTAGAGGACATGCAAAAGATTGTTGTGAGTGTTGAGGCAAACTTGAATGATAAGAGAGCTAGACTGAAGCAGAGAAGAAAGTTGTGATAAAGGAAGAAGCTTCTACATCTATAGATCAGATACTTCGCAAAGTGGAAAATATGTTCGAAAGATTCACTCTTGATAAGCCCGAACCACAAGTTCGAAATCCTAACTTCCGTGGTCAGCAACAGCCACAATTCAGGATTAAGCAACGAGAACAACGAGCACAAGAACTAGCAGTCCAGCAGCAAGTAAAGACACCTCTTCAGCAGAATTTTGTTGGTCAGGATTTAGATGATGAAGATGATGCAGTGGGGGAGGAAAATCATTTCTTTACTCCTGATGATTTGCCCATTTATATCACTGAAGATGAAGAATATGCAGAAAGTTCAGCGGTACAAAGAGATGAGGATTTTATCCTAGCTAACGATGCAGCCCTTGAGGAAGAGTCGGATGAGTATCAGAGAGGATATATGAATGCATTATTAGCCCAGCAGAAGAAATATTCTCTTAGAAATAGAGATGTACCAGTCAATCCAATTCAGAAGAGGAAAGAAGTTTCAGCACCTAAAAACGATTCACTTGTTGCACAAAAGAAAGCAAAAGAGGTAGTTGATCCCGATGCCACTAAGTCGTCATCAGCAGAAAAATCAAATCAGCCGATTACATCGAGAGAGAAGGTTGAAAAGAAAGATGTTCCAACCAAAGAGATCGAAAAGACTTCAGCCTTTAGTTTGGAGAACGAGATTTCAAAATTAAAGGTATCCATTCCCTTGACTGAACTAATGAGGAACAGCAGTTATAAAGATCAAGTTTCTAGAATTTTGAATTTCGATCCCATGTCTGATATGGTGAATATTGAAGATGATCAACCGGAACTGATATTTGGACCAGCTTTAGATGGTGAGTCTCCGGACAGCGAAGTACCTCCATTTTATATCAGCCTTCGATTGCATGAGTTTGTATTGCATAATTCCATGTTCGATTCTGGTGCTTCCCATAACCTTATGCCGAAAGAAATCATGGAGAAGTTGGGTTTAGACATTACAAGGAAGTACCATGATCTTTATTCATTTGATTCTAGCAGAGTGAGATGTATTGGGCTCATTAAAGACTTGGTTGTAAGTTTGGATCAGATTCCTACAAAGAATGTTTTGATGGACGTTGTTGTAGCAGACATTCCTCCCAGATTTGGTATGTTGCTTTCCAGATCTTGGGGAGCAAAATTGAAAGGGACATTACAATTAGATTTCTCCTATGCGACGATTCCCATGTTTGGCCAAATGAGAAAGTTGTATCGGGAACAAAAAATGAAGTATATGATTACAACCAAGGAGAAACCAGTTAATCATCTGATTAATTATGTACATACAGATCTAGACTCTTTTGTTTTGTTTGCTGATAGTTTCAATGATGTAGATAGTCAGTTAGTTCAAGCAGAAGATATTCCAGAGATTACCGAGAATTTCAGAGAAGTTTTACAGAAGGAAAGGCAGCTACCGGAAAGCACAGTTGAGAAATCAGCTAAAGATAGTGGACATCAAGCAGAAAAAACAGAGCTAGCACAATTTCAGCATTTAGAGGATGATGAAGAGGGTCTATGGACCATGGATTTTGATGGTGCAGGGATTGGTATTTGGGTACGCAGTCCTTTTTCCGCTCCTAACAAGGTACCAAGCAATGTACGAGTATGTTATTACAAGTTGGCATTTGATTGTTCAAACAATGAGGCTGATTATGAAGCTCTGATTGCTGGCCTAAAGATTCTTAGAAAGCTGAATGCTAAAAGAATTGCAGTCTATGGCGACTCTGAATTGGTGATTAAGCAGGTAAAGGGTGAATATCAAACGAAACATCCCCGGATGCGGGCTTACCAGAACGCTATCCTTGATATTCTGAAGCAATTTTCAGATTATACCTTGACTTGTATTCCTCGCATTCAAAATGGAATTGCAGATGCACTTGCTAAGGCAGGAAGTAACTTGAAGATCCCAATGAATTCAAGTAATAAGTTCGAAATCCATGTGAAGCACCGTCCTACCATCCCGGATAATAAAAGATGTTGGCAAGTTTTCCAAGATGATGATGAGATTAATGATTTTCTGCAAAGCAAAGGTAAGTTCAAAGATACCTCAATCGATCTAGAATATGATGATGGCGATGATGTTCAAATTAATCAAATGGAAGTGTTGCATCTGAAATATAACATTATTCCTAAAGGTTTGATACCTTTAGAAGAACTCTTCGATTAGGATGATGTGGCCAAGAAACCAACTTTACGACCGAATGAAAAAGGAGTAGAGGATGTAAATATTGGGACAGCTGAAGACCCCAAAATGGTAAAGTTATCCAAATCATTGCCACCGGAGGTAAAAGCTAAATATATGAGTTTTTTGTCTTCATTTTTTGATGCTTTCGCTTGGGATTACTCAGATTTAAAGACATATGACACCAATATAATCCAGCATACTATCCCAATTAAGCCTAATCAGAAGCCTTTCAGACAAAAGCTAAGAAGAATCAATCTGAAGTTGTTGCCATCGATTGAGAAGGAGGTAAACAGGTTGTACAAAGCAGGAATCATTGTTCCCATCAGATTTTCTGATTGGATTTCCAACTTAGTGCCAGTGCGGAAAAAGACAGGTGAGATTAGATTGTGTATTGATTTCTGAAATCTGAACAAGGTGTCATTGAAGGACAATTATCCATTGCCTAAGATGGATCATATATTGCAGCGAGTAGTGGGTGCATCTCGGATTTCATTACTCGACGGTTATTCTGGATATAACCAAATTTTGGTTCATGAGGACGACCACGACAAGACAGCGTTCACCACTCCGTGGGGGATATTTCACTATGCCAAGATGCCATTTGGTTTGAAGAATGCTGGTGCAACTTTCCAGCGGGCGCTGGACATGGCTTTTGCGAATGAAAAATATGTTTTCCTTGTTATATACCTTGATGATTTGACGGTTTTTTCCAATTCAGATGAAGAGCATATGTATCACTTGAAAGTTGTTTTTCAGAAGTGCAGAAAATATGGTGTCTTGCTTAATCCTAAAAAGAGCTTTTTCGCCATGGATGAAGGTAGATTACTTGGTCACATTATTTCCAAAGATGGCATTCGTATTGATCCGGCACGTGTTGAAGCAATCCAGCAAATTGACCCTCCTAGGAACAAGAAAAAGATTCAGTCTTTTAATGGTAAGATGAAATTTTTGCGTCGTTTTGTCCCTAACCTTGCTTAGCACTTAAGAGAAATAAAAAATATGCTGAAAAACGACAGCCAAGTGAAGTGGACTGAAGATGCGGTAAAGTCCTTTAATTTGGTAAAGTTGGCACTATCTTCAGCTTCGGTGTTAATCAGCCCAGATTACACCCAAGACTTTATTTTGTTTTCCTTTGCTTCAGAACATACCATGGCAGCTGTGTTAATGCAGAAAAGAGATGGACATGAGAATCCCATAGCATTTTTCAGTCGAAATATTAGAGACGCAACCCTGAAATACAACATCATTGAGAAACAAGCTCTGGCACTGGTAAAGGCATTGAAGGATTTCTGGGTATACATTTTGCATTCCCATATTTTAGCTTATGTTCCTAACGCTGCTGTGAAGGATGTTTTAGTACAAACTGATCCGGAAGGAAGACGTGGTAAGTGGATCGCAGCTTTGCTGGAATATGACGTGGAAATAAAGCCCACGAAGCTTATCAAGGGACAGGGGCTGGCGAAACTTATGGCTGAATCGAATTTGCACGCATTAGAAATAAATCTGATTGCTGCTATGTCTGATGAAGATGAGGAGAATTCACCACTTCAGGTATCGGAATTTTTTTTTGATTCCCCATGGTATCCAGATATCGTCTATGTTCTTCAAAATTTGTCATCACCGCCCGGTATGACTAGAAACAAAGGTAGGACTTTGAAACTGAAGGCTGTAAAATTTTGTATTTTGAATTCTGCACTTTATTGGAAAGACCCAGGTGGTGTGTTATTGAATTGTTTGGTGGAGGAAGAAGCGAAGAAGGCAATGGAGAATTTCCACAAAGGAGATTGCGGCGGTCATCATTTTTGGAAAACCACTGCAAATAAGGTTTTGAGAGTAGGGTGCTATTGGCCGACATTGTTTGCTGATGTCTATAAAACAGTAAAAGACTGCCATGAGTGCCATATTTTTGAAGGAAGACAGAAATTACAACCATTGCCACTCAAGCCTATTGAGGTAAGCGCCCCTTTCCAGCAGTGGGGTTTGGATTTCATTGGGGAAATCCATCGTTCTTCCTCAGGTCAGCATAGATGGATTCTAACAGCCACCGATTACTTTACGAAATGGATCGAAGCAGTGCCCACAAGACAAGCCACCAATTCGGTAATTATTTATTTCCTTGAGAACAACATTTTGTCTCGTTTTGGTTGCCCGGGTAAATTGATCACAGATAATGCAGCGGCTTTTAAATCAAGAAACATGATTGAGTTTTGTGAAAAGTATAAAATCATTTTGGGGCATTCAACTGCCTATCATCCGCAAGGTAACGGTTTGGCGAAATCTTCCAATAAGTCTCTAGTCAATATCATTAAAAAGTTGCTGGACATCAATAAGAAGAGTTGGCATAAGAAGATGGTGAATGCGCTATGGGCTGATCGGGTAAGCCAAAAGAAGTCAATTGGTATGTCTCCCTTCGAGTTGGTTTATGGAGTAGATACAGTCTTTCCTACTTCACTTGCTGTTTCAGTAGTCAAGCTTCTTCAGGAAGCTGGTAGTGAAGAAAGCCATATGCAGAGAAGGATAAATCAGATGATTCATTTGCAGCAAACAAGATAAGAGGTCTTCCATAACACATTTAAGTTGCAGGAGAGAATCAAAAAGATCTATGACAGGAAAGCGAAGGCAGATAAATTCCAGTTGGAGGAAGTGGTACTGAAGTGGGATGCTAGGAATGAGGACAACAGTAAACACGGTAAGTTTGAAAACCTCTGGAAAGGTCCATTCAAGATTGCAGCATATCGAGGTCAGAACGCCTTTCTGTTGAAGGAGATGAATGGTGAAGACTGTCCAGGAGGGCCGGTCAATGGCCGGCTGCTCAAGCACTACCATTTCTAAGATGTTTTCTTCTGATCATATGGTCATTGTACATATCATGTATTTCAATTTCATTGTAAGTGTGCACTGTAGTCTTTTCTTCAGTCTGGGGCCCGAAGGGAAGGCTATAATTCTGAAGAAGGATTTCAGTTTTCATTTGAGTTTGTTTAGTCAGTTTGGTTCAGTCATTTCTGTTTTAAAATTGAGTCGTTTCGAAGTCAAAGTTTCAGTCAATAAATTGAGTTATCAGTCTTTTGTCGATTTGTTAAATAAATTCAGTCAAAAGTCTTGAGTTGTTTTGTCAAAATAATGGACTCCATAGCCCAATGGATGAAGGCACTGGTCTGATCTCCCAAAGATCTGCCGTTCTTGGCACCTCCAAGGAGCTACCATCCCCATGGGAGCCAATGTTAGAGTCGGTCTTTACAGCCCTCCGTCAGAGATCATTTCTCTTATTGCATTTCATTGTTTAGGTGTCTCATTCCACTCATTCATCTGCATTTCCTTAGGGGGCATGCCATTGACTGATGGAAGGGTTTGGTTTTTTCTTGTTTCCCTCATGTTTGTACCTGCTGAGTTGGTCAATTTTTTTCCAAAATCATTAAAGTTCATTTCAAGTCATTTGCAGTAATAGATGCCATTTTGGTCAAAAAGAGTCATTTAGTTTCTGAGTCTAGGGTTTAGTCTTATGAGATGTTAAATAATGCTAGCAGGCCATGAGGAGGTTTTCCATAAGTTTTCAGTTCAAAATTTTTATTATCAAACATGCTCGAGGACATTTCTTGTTCAAAACTCTGTTTTGAATAAGAAATTGTCAAAATTTGTTTTTGTAATAATATGTATTTTTCCACCATGAAATTCTTCACCATGCAAACTCTGGTCCTCCTTTGCCAAGGATCAATGCCACCAGCCCTGCAAAAATCAACCAATTTCATCATTTAAAACTCATAAAGTCAGTAGGAAAACAAAGGGACAAATTTGTATTAAATGAAAAGTGCCAAAGGTAAAAAAACATTACAAAATGGGTTTTGAAGAAGTAAAAATCAAAACCATCTCTATATGAGATATTTCCCAATATTATTCATTCATTTGCAACAAGTGTTATTGAGAAAATCTCAGAGAGAAGTCAAGTTTGAAAGTTGAAGAGAAAAACTGTCATTTGAGAAGAGGTCGACTGTGTGTTAAGTTGCGCGCGGCGCATTGGGCATAGGCGCGGCGCATAGAGCCAGAAGACACAGTGAAAATTCCTAAGGGCGTGGTGCACCCATTGAGCGCGACGCATTCCCCAAGGCTAAAATCCTCTTCACTCCATAAAAACTCGATTTGTTTCAGCTCGAATTTCACCAAGTAAGTTTGATAAAGCCTGCTTAATAATTTTTAGTTATGGTGCTGTAGGTTTAGGAGCGAAGACATCAAATAATTCAAATGGTGAAATGTAACCCTATATCCCCATCAAAATTTGCTCTTAGGGTTTGAAAAGAGGTGGTTAAAACTCGAAACGTTGGTGCTTAAACTCTCATTCTATTATCATTTGTGCTCTTGTCATTGTTATCATTGTTCTCACTGCTATCACTGTCACACTATTATATCACGATCCCTTCTCCTATACCCACTGTCCCATATCCCTTCTACCCTTTGTCCCAATGTTTTTGAATCCCTAAACCCTATCACTTGTCACCATTTCCCTTCATTGATAAAATCATAATTTCCACAAGATTCAAGGGCTGCCTTTATGTCTTTGACTGCACTTATATGTTGCCATTTCATTAACTCTTGTTCCTAAACTACCCCCCATCACTATCACCTATTCCACATCACTTATAAATCCCCAAATCCCTAAATTCCCCAAACAGTGACTGTCCTCACACTTATATCTCATTTGACAAGTCCTTTTCCCACTGTGATATTTCTTCATAGCACCTTATTGTATATGTGGCACACTTGGTCTTGACAAACAAACTCTTGTTTTCACCATACATATATCAGCGCATATTTGTCAAACATCTAGTTTTCAGCATCATGTCAGAGACAAATTCATCATATGAGCAGGGATATGAGCAGGACAGTGATTCAACTGCAGAGCTAAATGTACCAAGGAGGTCTCATAAGAGTGGCAGGCACGTCAGGGAGGAGCCTACTTCTTTGGCTCAATTGCATGCCTGCCTGCTTGCAATGACATGCTTTTAGCAACATTCATGTTTTCGGTATTGTGAAATGATATCTCAGATTCAGCACCATCCAGAGTTGGTTCGCTTATTTGTCCTACATTTGCGTGATGGTCATGTAAATCTTGCTGTAGTGAACTTCACTTTGACACCAAAGGCTATTTCTGAGGCGACCGGGATACCGAACATTGGTGAGGAGTGGAATAAGAGACAGCAGCTGGATAGAGCATATTATGAACCTTACATCAGGCCTGGATATTTGAGGCAGTTGAGCAGGGTATTCCCATTCCGGTTTCTGAAGGAGTCCTATGCGCCATTAATGAAGCTCATCATTAGATACTTCAGCTGTGAGGGTAGATTCTCGCGCCTTTATGCATATCATATCAGACTTTTGATGCATTTCACGAGAGTGCGAATGATGAATATTCCATACTTCATGTGCTGAAACATAGAGCGGATTACTACCCTCGTGCAGAAGAAGACTCCAGAGCAACAACATAACAACATTTATCATTATGTGCTCATCAAAATCATTGTGGTACATCAGCTTGGTTTGCAGGGCATCACATGGGATGAGTTCATTTCCCGTGACTTCTTTGCAGCCCCCCAGCCTCCTCCCGAGATTGTTCATGATGAGGCAGAGCCTTCGCATCAGTTTGAGATTCCTGAGACAGAGCATATCATTGTTCCAGTGTGTGTGACATATCAGAGAGGCCACAGAGCCTTATTTGCAGCAGCACGACGAGTACTATCTCCACCAGGGGTGGTGTTAGGTCTCTGTAATTTATTAGCAAGATTGGGAGAGTCCAATCACAGAGTTAACATCGTTTCAACCAACTTTGGGATTCTAGGATCTAGCCCTCTTGAATCTAGAGAGGGATCTCTCCAATATGTACAAAGATGGATATTGTCTTTGAAAAGCTTAAGGTAATGATATTAGGCTAGTTATGAAGGCCAAGGGTTTTATTTTGTTTTGGATGGTTGTGCATGAAATGTTACTTGAGGGGAAAGTCCTAAGTGCAAAAAGTTTCAAAAGTGAGAAGTTGCAAGCAAATAGAACAATTTTAGCAGATAGATAGATACAACGCTGGTTTTTAGTCCATTGGGCTATGGAGTCATATCTGGGCTTTAATTGAGCAACAACATCAAGAGTGATCCAAGGGGCAAGTCATCCATACCATAAGATTTTTTGAGTTTTAAATGATGGAATGGAACAATAAAGTTTTGGAGGGATGGAAACTGATAATAATTTCCCAGAGGATTTATAGTCAGTCCAAACAAGAAAATCCTCTTAAGTAACTGTTTAAAACCAACCAAGGATAGGGCTAATCATAGACTTCTTGGGTAAGTTCTTATTAAAGCAGCTTAATTGACAAACAATCCAGTGATCCACATAATCACCTTCAGAAAGTATGAAAACATATAAGAGAAACGAAGTGTAACTTAAGATCAGATAAAGTACTTTTAAACCTAGTCTGCTTTCAGTCAACGCCAAGGGAAACTTTCAGAATCTGCCTTTGGAGAAAAAGATCTAGGAATCGGGGCAAACCATATCTTCTCTAGTATAACTTTAATAGCAAATAATGGAAATAACATTCGAGAACAATGTTTGAGCAAACAGAAGGACGAGGAACGCCAACATTCCTAACTGTTTAAACTGTATTGAATCATTCTTAAATAAACAAATCTGAAGAAAACATCAAGATAAAGATTTCTCAGCCAGAGAAGGTTACTGATATACAGTAGATCCTAACCCTGTTTATACTGTTCTTTACAGCAGAATATGAACAATATGGCATACATAGAAGGAAAAACAATTAACAAAGAAAGAGGCACTTCACCAGTAATATAGACCAGGATCCCAAGAAACAGCTTGTTATTGATGTCAAACCAGTTACAGTCTTCAAGTCCAATGTTTCAGTTCAACAATCATCTTCACTATTCAGCCTAACTACTCTATCACAAACAGAGCTTCAAGGGCCAGTGAACACTATGTACAAATATAAGTCTCTAGCTCAAGTGTATTTCAAAGTTCTGCAACCAACAATTTCTCATCTTCTTCTGAGGTATTTATAGAAGAATGAGAAGGTGATCTGAGAAAAGATCTCTCAGGATAATTAATACAGGTTCAAGACTTCTCGGCCTTTTGAGGGGCTCGAGGGAGAAATTTATAGGTGGATCACTGCATTAACTTTTTACAATAAATATCAAAGCTCAGTGGGAACTTTATTTGACTTTGAGGCTCTGTACGCTGTGTGGAGTAACTTCTTGGCTGCGATGGAGGCAAATATAAGATTTTCTTCAATAACTTTGGCATATGTTTGAATGCTTTGAGGCAACAGGTGGCTCGGTGCTAGCTGAGGAATCAATTTGCCTCAGATGGGGCAGTGGAGGCTTTCTGTCTGATAAAACACTTTAGGTTTTCTTTTAAACTGTGTTTTAGATTGGGGATTAGGCTTTTGATAACTGTCTTAGCCGTAATCCCCGTAAACTGTCTTCGATCTTCATCTGCTGTGCTTTGTCTTCAAAAACTGATACTCTTTAACTGTTCTCTCGAATAAAACAGTGTCTTGTCGATGTGCAGGGCCGCGCAGGGCATCTTTAGGTTATCAATGCTCATGAAACATTGATAAATCATTTGATACAGAGCCTGTGAATGGTTCTTTTAGATAGCTCGAAGGCACCGGAAACGTCTTTCCCAACCCTCGACTTTCCTTCATTCTATAATGGAGAACCATTAAAACACCTGCAAAACACAAAAAAAGTTAAGAAATCCTGCGGGAATAGGTTTAAACTGCTTCGGGTGGCGGGGGAGGAGTGTAGCCGTCGGATAATAATATCTAACGGTGTAGATCGACACAGAACAGATAAAGGAGAGCGGGGAGAAGAAATAAGGCGGGGTGGTTTTGGACTGTCCGATCTGGACACGTGGATGGTCCAGATCTAATCGGAGGAGCGCAATTGGGGGGGAGCGAGTAAATGGAGCGATTGAATCACACGACGCGATTATGCGCGGACCGTTGATCTAAAACTCAAATCAACGGTGGGAATTGAATCGGGGTAATCACAATTGGAGGTGGTAGGTAGGTGCATGCGATTGCGCAGTCAGGGAAAGTTGCGATGCGATGATCGGGGGACTGCGATTAGCGCTCCACCGTCGGATCGGGACCATAGATCGACAGTGTAAAACATATCGCGGGACTTAACGTTATAAAAAATCGCATCGGGGTTTTTTGATATTTACAAAGGAAAATTCACCCGCCCGACCTTCCGATTGCGATTAGCGCTCGGGACTTAAGCGCTTGGTCCCAGTGCACGGGCATGTGGGGGAAGTGGTTTAGGACTTAGCCCAAAGGGGCTTAAGTCCATGGTCATAATACTTGTATTTTTATGAAAAATTTCAAGGTTTTTAAATGGATTTGGGGGTTTCGACACAGCTGAAAAAGAAGTTTCAAACCATGTCAGGAGGATTTTCATGAATGGAAGGAGAAACTTATGAAAAGTAGAGGAGTAATATGGAGAAAAAGGGGGAGAAAATGAAGGTTAGCTATGAGTGGGAGAAAAGGAAAAAATGATGGTTTCTTCAGTAGTTTCTTACATGAAATTAGCAGAATTAAGAGGAACAATAATGAGGATTTTGGACAGAGGCATGAGGCCTACAAGGAGTCTTCAAGAGACAACAATTTTTAGTGATAAAATTTGTTCCTTGGAGGCTCAAAAATATTTAGCCACCTATTGGTATAACAAAATATTACAGGTGGCTAACAGTGGCTCCACTTGGGGATGGTGTCTTCTTGAAGGCATCAAGAATTCAGACTTGATTTCTCTGGGATGCTGACTTGCGCCTGATCCATTGTTCTCTCTAGGATGCTGACCAGGTGCTTCATCCATTGGGATGATCTTCCTTTGCTAGGTGGTCTTGTTTGAAAACATATTCAGCAACTATGAAGACAGTGGTCCTTCATCCATACAAACTTTCTACCTACCCAATCCTACTGATCTAGCATTTTTTCTTCATCAGAGTGCACTTGGATTGGCAAACTCTATTCACAACATTTTATTCTTTTGAAAGCAGGAAATCTAATTTATTTCTACTCCTTATTTCTCCCTAAACTCAGATTAAACAGTTGAGCTCAGATATTTCTCTACCTAATCTACTGTCTGTTGGGATTAAACTGTCCAACAGACTTTCATTCTCTAAATTCTACAACAAAAATTTAAAAATAGTCAAGTCAAGATTGAGCTATTTGACTTGCTATGATCTATGGCATAAGAACAAGCTGCACATAGATTATTATTTTGCAGAAATTTAACATCAAAAATTGAAGGCTTAAGATCTGAAAGCTTCTTATTATGGCCTTCTTTCTTCTTTTCATAGCTCTGATTTTTCTTTTTTCTGTGAGCTATCTTTGCCTTTCCTCTGGTTCAAGTTTTGAGCGGATTAGAACCAGGTCTTCATATCTCTAGACTCAATAAAAATTTTTTTTTGAGTCATCTCTCTTTGGAAACTTTGGTTCAGATTTTGAGTTTGTTTGAACCTTCATTTCTATCCTAATCTATCTACTGATAAGCCAAGATTGAATAGTTTGGCAAATCGAATTCACTATCCTATCGGTAGAAAATTTAAAGCTAATTAGTCAAGATTAGGCAGTTTGACTAACTAGAAGTGTGTTTTGAGGAGTGGCATTTGAGCTTGCACACTTTCAGATTTATTTCTCTTTTTGGCATGGGGCTATGCCTTTCCTGTTTTCCTTCTGCCCTCTTTTCATTTTCTTTGTTTTTGTATTTTTGATTTTTACAACTTGAATGCAATGGTGGATGACATATTTATAATGGAGAAAGAAAAAGGAAGGATTTAAAACCTATCACGAATCAAGAGAAGTAATGCTTGAGTATCCTGCCATTGACAGGACTCCCAAACAATTCTGACCCATCCAACTGCTGTAAGAAAAATGCGTTATTACCAGCAATTGAATGAATAGAGTAAGGGCCAAGCCATAGATGGTCAAAATTTCCATGCTTGCCCTTTTCTTCCCTTCTTGAGTCCCACTTTAAAACTTTGTCCCCAATCTTGAAATTGCTAGCCTTTGTTCTTCTATCAAATATCTTCTTGATACTGTCTTACTTCTGCAATGCTTTGTTATACACTTCCTCTCTGGTTTGTTGAAGATGAATGGTCTGGTTTATCCTTCTGATTATGTCATTCTCTTCAGTCTGCAACTCTTGTGTTATCTTCATAACTGGTACACCAAGGCTATTAGGAAAAATTGCATCTGTACCATACACAAGCTGGAAGGGTGACATACCAATAGATTTCTTCAAAGTTAATCTGTCAGCCCAGAGTGCATGGATCAACTTGGTGTGCCAAGACTTTTTATTGACCTCCAACAGTTTCTTGATTATGTTCACTAAGCTTTTGTTGGAAGATTCTGCAAGTCCATTACCTTGAGGTTAATAGGCGGTAGAGTGTCCCAATGTTATCTGATACTTGTGACAGAATTCAACCATTTTCTTTGATCCAAATGCTGCTGCATTATCTGTGATGATCTTGGTAGGATAGCCAAATATGGAAAGGATATTGGTTTCTATGAACTTTATAATAACTGAATCATTGGCTTGCCTACAAGGAATGGCTTCTATCCACTTAGTGAAGTAGTCTGTGGCAGTAAGAATCCACCTATGCTGGGCAGAGGATGGTGGATGAATCTCTCCTATGAAGTCAATACCCCACTGTTGAAAAGGAGATTCAACAGTGATTGGATGCAGAGGAAGGGGTAATAATTTTCTCTTGCCCTCAAACAATTGGCATTTATGGCAAGTAGTAGGATGGTGGATGAATCTCTCCTATGAAGTCAAGACCCCACTGTTGAAAAGGAGC
Organism: Pinus albicaulis; assembly: GCA_034641835.2. Taxonomy (NCBI): domain Eukaryota; kingdom Viridiplantae; phylum Streptophyta; class Pinopsida; order Pinales; family Pinaceae; genus Pinus; species Pinus albicaulis. The sequence goes on from JAXQQM020086137.1 coordinate 59,906, forward strand.
TTCAACAGTGATTGGATGCAGAGGAAGGGGTAATAATTTTCTCTTGCCCTCAAACAATTGGCATTTATGGCAAGTAGTTGTCATTTTGTGAACATCATGAAATAGAGTAGGCCAATAGAAACCAGCCCTCAGAATTTTGTTGGCTGTTGACTTCCAGTACAAATGACCTCCACACTCTCCTTCATGGAATTCGCGCTTAACCTTTTCTGTATCAAACTCAGGCAAACATTTAAGCAATAGACCGCTTGCATTTTTCCAGTACAGACATTTATCAATAATGCAATAATTTACAGCCTTTAATTTTAAGAACCTTGCCTTTGTTTTTGATAAACCAGGAGGTGCATTTAAATTAAGCAAAACAAAAACAATATCCGCATACCAAGGAGAATTCATAAAATGATCTTCAACAATGGGAGTTGAGAATTATTCTTGGTTATCCAAAGCATTAATCATGTTAATATCAAGAACTTCATAATTTGATTCGGCCATTAATTTAGCTAGACCTTGGCCTTTGATGAGCTTAGTGGGTTTTATCTCTAAATCATATTCAAGAATAACAGCAATCCACTTACCTCTTTTACCATTCGGATCCTGGGTCAGAATGTCTTTAACAACTGAATTCGGGACAAAGGCAATGACATGTGAGTGAAGGATGTATACTCTGAAGTCTTTCAATGCTTTAACCAAAGCAAAAGCTTGCTTTTCCATAATGTTATACTTCAAAGGGGCATCCCTCAATGCCTTGCTAAAAAATGCAATAGGTTGCTCTTGTCCTTGTGGAATTTTCTGTAAAAGGACAGCAGCAATAGTATGTTCTGATGCAAATGAGAAGATATAAAAATCTTTTGAAAAATCAGGGCTTATGAGAACTGGTGTTTTGGTTAATGCTTGTTTCACCAGCTCAAAAGATGTCTTTGCTTCCAAGGTCCATTTTATCCCTTGCTCCTTCTTCAACATGTTTGTGATATTTCTAAGGAGCTCTACCAAGTTAGGGATGAACCTTCTCAAAAAGTTAATCTTTCCAATGAAAGACTGCAACTCTTTGATATTTCGAGGATGAGAGATTTGCAATATAGCCTCAATCCTCTTTGGATCTATCTTTATACCCTCTTTTGAAATAATGTGTCCAAGAAGCTTACCTTCTTGGAGACAAAATAGTGTCTTCTTAGGGTTTAAAGATATTCCAAACCTTCTGCACTTCTCGAAAACTTTTCTTTAATGTTCTAAATGTTCTTCATTTGTTTTTGAAAACACAGTGACATCATCTAGATAGATAATGATGAAGAAGCCCAATTCTTCCGAGAATGCTATGTCCATGGCTCTCTGAAAGGTTGCTCCAGCGTTCATTAGACCAAAAGGCATCTTCACATACATGAAAGTGCCCCATGGAGTAGTGAAAGCTATCTTTAATTGATCAGCAGGGTGAACTAAAATCTGATTATACCCTGAATAGCCATCAAGCAACGAAATCCTTTTAGACCCCACCACCCTTTGTAAAATGTGATCCATTTTTGGTAAAGGGTAGTTATCCTTCAACGAAGCTTTGTTTAAATCTCTAAAGTCTATACAAAGCCTGATTTCTCCAGTCTTCTTCCTAACAGACACCAGATTAGATACCCACTCAGAATATCTAATAGGGACAATAATACCAGCATCGTGCATCTTCATGATTTCCTTCTTAACCAATGGCAACTAGACAGGGTTTATTCTGCGCAGTTTCTGTTTGAATGGTTTTTGGTTCTCTTTAAGAGGAATTTTGTGCTATATTATTTCAGTGTCATAGGATTTAAGATCTTCATAACTCCACGCAAAAACATCAGAAAACTCTTTGAATAGCTCTATGTATTTGAGTTTAATGTGAGCTGGCAAAGTTTTGGACAGTTTGATCATTTTCAGTTTTTTCTCACTGCCTATATTGCACTCCTCTACTTCAGTCTCTACAGGTTCTAGTTTTGGTTTATTGGCCACATCGTTAAAATCAAACAACTCCTCTAAAGGTGTTAGACCACTCGACAAACTTTCACCTTCAGAATGCAGAGTTTGTAATTCTTTCGTTTCTAACTCTGCACTCAATTTTGTTTTGTTTCTAAGTTTGCTAGAAAATAGGTTAATATTGGAAGGTTGAGGAGACGATTCTTCTTCACCAAGAAAGTTTTCTTCACTGCAGTCTGTATCATAATCTGAATCTGAACTGTGCAGTTCGAACTCATTTCTGAATTGCATAAAGTCTTCTATTTGTTTGTCATTGTCAAACACTTGCCAATATTTTTCGTTATCAGGCACTGCTGGTCTAAATTTTATCGGAGTTGTGTTGTCTCCAGTCTCATATGGCGTTAGACATGTCCTGGCCACAAAAGCTAAATTGTGGGCCGCAATGTTCTTTTTCCTTAGGATGAAAGTCAGGTTTGACTCCTCAAATGTTGTCAAAAGATCCATGACATCATTACGATAGGCTCTAAGCCTGGGATGATTCACATTATACTCCCCATTGACTTGCCTAACGATTAACTCAGAATCCCCGTACACTTTAATTCTTCTGGCTCCTAATTTCTTCAAGAGATGCAAGCCTAAGAGAAGGGATTCATATTCTGCTATGTTGTTGGAACACTGAAAGTTTAATTTGCATGAGATGCATTCTATGTGGTTGTTTTCAGTGTTAGTGATCCAAACACCTGCACCAGCATTATTTCTAGTGCATGACCCATCAAAATACATACTCCATAAAGGATTGTCTTCGGTTTCATCTGTTTGGCGATTGTCCTTTTTAACTACGGTGCCTTCTGACTGTTCATGATTAGCAGCACCCAATTGAATTTGTTTTGACTCCTCAAATTCTTCAATAGATTGAGGGATGATGCTAGAAATGTTAGGGGTATTTTCTGGGTTGTTAAGTTCTAAAAATAATGGACTCATGAGCGGTAAATCAAGACCTATGCTTTGTTTACTAATGTTTTCACATGTAGCAAACTGTTTGGACACTTCTGCGTTATTATACTCTTCTTCCCTGTCGGCCTTTAATTCTGTTAAAGTGACTTGCTCACTAGGAGTTTCATTGTTAAACATGATAAAATAATCAAGGCCTGTATTGACAGAATATATAGGAGAGTTTCGTGGTCTGTCTTGACTTGTAACCGTGTATTGCATATGAGACTCCCTGTAAAGTCTTCTGGTCTGATTGAAAACCGGGATGGTCGCATATGTCATGTCCATCTGCATAGTCCCCTGTAACTTAGCTCCCCAAGATCTTGATAAAAGCATTCTATACTTTGGGGGAACATCAGCCACAACAATGTCCATGAGTAAACATTTGGCTGGAATCTGGGCTAGGTTAACACGGAGGTCTTTGATCAATCCTAGACATTTTACTCTGTTTGAGTCAAAGGAGTATAGGTCTTTGTAGGGTCTGGTAATTTCTAAACCAAGGCTCTCCATCACAGCTTTAGGCATTAAATTATGAGAAGCCCCGGAATCATGCATAGCGTTGTGTAGAGTTTTGTCATGAATGTTCAAACTTACATAAAAGGGAGGAACTGGTCCTTCTTGAAACTTCCCTTCAATCTTAGGGCCAAAAATCAACTCTGGTTGGTCGTCACTAAGATTAATTGTATCTCCATTTTCCTCTATATTTAAAGCCTTCAAAATTTGGTTCCTATATACATGTTGGGCAGCTAACTCAGTTAATGGAACAAAGATTTTGATCTTTAAGATTTCCTGTTCAAGGCTGAAAGGGGTTTGATTCTTTGAAGCACTTGTTTCAACCTTATTAGCTGTCACTCTATCAACAATTACAGCTTGCTGATTTGTTTTATTTGACACAACTATTGTAGAAGGAGTACTAGCTGAAGTGTTAGTACTGCTGATGTCTGCACTCTGTTTTTCAGAATTTTGAGTGTTTTTCTCTTTATCCTTACCAGAATTATCAGCCACTGTTTTGTCTTTTTGTTTGGCTATTTTGGGCTTGGCTGCAGTGTTGCTTTGAGAGGATTTGTCAGAGGTTTTGGTGTTGGGGGCTTGTTGACTGGTCTTGCTTCTAAGGTCATATTCTCTTTGAGGTTCTATGACGACATTTTCCATGTCTTGATAATCATTTTCATTACCATCTCTTTTGTCATCATAAGGAGTGTAAAGACCTTGTTTTCTATCATAATGAACTTCCAAGTCATCATCCTCTTCCCCAAACATGTTGATATCCTCTTCCTCTGTTATGTCTTCTATTTCTTCAACCTCACTTACATAGTTTTGATGAAAGGGAGGGGTGATCTGCTGATCATCTTCCCTGGGTCTGTTTGGAGGTTGGTTCCTTCTAACATTCCGATTCTAGTTCTGGTTTCTATTTTGAGGAGAAGTTTGATTTTGATTTTCTTGTGCTCTCTTAATTATGCTCATCTCTTTCATCATTTCTTCCATCATTCTCTCCATTTTTGAGTTGGAAGTAGAAGGTGTGGATTCCTCTCTAAAAGATACTCTCTTTTCAGATTTCATTCTTGCTCTCTTCTCCATTAGGTTGACTTCCACAGAAAGAGCACCCCTTTGCATATCTTCGAGAGTTGCAAAATCTCTTTCTCTTAAAGAATAGGTCATGTCAGCGTCAAACCCTTCAGAAAATTTGTTTAAAGCAGAGCCTTGTGGAGGTTTTAGTTCTAGGGAGAGTGCATTATATACACTGTTAAATCTGGTACAATAAGCTTGTACACTTTCCCCTGGATTCCTACGAAGGTTGTTGTAATCAACAAGAACTTGGAGAGGATTCTTCTTCACTTCCCATTTGTTCAGGAAAGTTTGATGAAAGGCCTGAAGATCATTAATAGTACGGGGGGCCAAACCTTTAAACCATTTTCTCACTTCTCCCCCTAAGCTCTGAGAAAATAATCTAAGTTTGACAGAATCATCATCAATTTCATTTCGGTCAAAATAGTCATTCATCTTATCCACATGCTGTGATGCAGTTGTAGCATTATTAGCATCATACAATGGAATATTGGACTGGTAGTCCTGTGGGAGATTGACTAATGGTGCGGGAAGAACTAGGGGAGCATACCATGCAGCCATGGCAGGAGGTGGAGGTGGATTTACAGAAGGGAAAGTGGGCTGAGGTGTAGTGGTTTGAACAGTGGATGTAGGGTGAGTAGAAGTGGATGGACTAGGAGTAGACTGTTGAGATGATCTTGGATGAGAGACACCTAAATTGTGAAGGAAATGTAAATCAGGAGGTGTTGTTTCTCTGCCACCAGGATGTTCACTTGTTTCGGGAGATGAAAGTGAAGATTCAGAGTCTAACTGGATTATATCATCAAATGACCTAGTCCTAAATGGATTCACTAAGTCAGCTTGTGATTGTTGCAGAGCTGAAAGATTTTCAGGGACTGAATTAGCTCTCAAGGGTGATCTGAAAACAGTTAATAATTTAACCTTAGGAGACTTCCAAAGGATATTTTCTGGATTATCAACTATCTTAGGTGGGTTAGGGTCTGGATGGGCTCTATTGCGAATCCTTTTAGAAGCCACTATGCTATGTTGTTTAGACCCAAATAAACAAGAAAATTTCAACCAGATATGACAATCTTGGAGAGGTTAACTAATCTGTTTTCACAATTTTAATCCTACAGTCCTCTAACTGAATTTGAATGATACTATAATGATAAGGGTTCTTCCCAGTGGAGTCTTGAGGTATGTTTAAGGATTGTGGAGTCGCCAAGTGGAAATTTTTAGCTCCTTTCAGAGGTAAAAGGTCTTATGGTCCACCACCATGTTTATTTAATTCCAATCTGAAATATTTTTAGGTTTTTCTAAGTCATTTTTCAGTTTTGTGGTTGTTAAGAATATCCTAAATTTGTTTCAAAACTTAGCTAAGGTTGCAAGACAAAGGCAGTCTACTCTTATGGCTAAGCCAACTGATTTTTCAAGGTTAGACAAAGTCTTAAGAGAAACCTAGGGTTTACCTAGTTTGTCACTGATTCAAACAAGTTTCATCATAATTACCTATCTTAGGCAGTGCTTGAAAAGGCTGCTTTTTACTCTCAAAGTGTTCTTGAATAAAGGGTTTTCTGAGGTATTAAAAACACTCAGTTTCCCCAGCGGAGTCGCCAGAAATTTTAGGTTTTGGTGGCTCAAGCTGGTTAATAAGGAAAGCGCTCTATGAACCCAACCGCAAGCTTCTTTATGAATGAATTTGAATGTAAAAAACTCTGAGTTTTGAGTTCCCCAGTATGTTCGCCAGAAATGTTAGGTCTCTGTAATTTATTAGCAAGATTGGGAGATTCCAATCACAGAGTTAACATCGTTTCAACCAACTTTGGGATTCTAGGATCTAGCCCTCCTGAATCCGGAGAGGGATCTCTCCAATATGCACAAAGATGGATATTGTCTTTGAAAAGCTTAAGGTAATGATATTAGGCTAGTTATGAAGGCCAAGGGTTTTGTTTTGTTTTGGATGGTTGAGCATGAAATGTTACTTGAGGGGAAAGTCCTAAGTGTAAAAAGTTTCAAAAGTGAGAAGTTGCAAGAAAATAGAACAGTTTTGGCAGATAGATAGATATAATGCTGGTTTTTAGTCCATTGGGCTATGGAGTCATATCTGGGCTTTAATTGAGCAAAAAAATCAAGAGTGATCCAAGGGGCAAGTCATCTATACCACAAGATTGTTGAGTTTAAAATGATGGAATGGAAACATTAGAGTGTTGGAGGGGTGGAAACTGATAATAATTTCTCAGAGGATTTATAGTCAGTCCAAACAAGAAAATCCTCTTAAGTAACTGTTTAAAACCAACCAAGGACAGGGCTAACCATAGAATTCTTGGGCAAGTTCTTATTAAAGTAGCTTAATTGACAAACAATCCAGTGATCCACATAATCACCTTCAGAAAGTATGAAAACATATAAGAGAAACGAAGTGTAACTTAAGATCAGATAAAGTACTTTTAAACCTAGTCTGCTTTCAGTCAACACCAAGGGAAACTTTCAGAATCTGCCTTTGGAGAAAAAGATCTAGGAATCAGGGAAAACCATATCTCCTCTAGTCTAACTTTAATAGCAAATAATGGAAATAACGTTCGAGAACAATGTTTGAGCAAACAGAAGGACAAGGGAACGCCAACATTCCTAACTGTTTAAACTGTATTGAATCATTCTTAAATAAACAAATTTGAAGAAAACATCAAGATAAAGATTTCTCAGCCAGAGAAGGTTACTGATATACAGTAGGTCCTAACCCTGTTTATACTATTCTTTACAGCAGAATATGAACAATATGGCATACGTAGAAGGAAAAACAATTAACAAAGAAAGAGGCACTTCACCAGTAATATAGACCAGGATCCCAAAAAACAGCTTGTTATTGATGTCAAACCAGTTACAGTCTTCAAGTCCAATGTTTCAGTTCAGAAATCATCTTCACTATTCAGCCTAACTACTCTATCACAAATAGAGCTTCAAGGGCCAGTGAACACTATGTACAAATATAAGTCTCCAGCTCAAGTGTATTTCAAAGTTCTGCAACCAACAATTTCTCATCTTCTTTTGAGGTATTTATAGAAGAATGAGGAGGTGATCTGAGAAAATATCTCTCAGGATAATTAATACAGGTTCAAGACTTCTCGGCCTTTTGAGGGGCTCGAGGGAGAAATTTACAGGTGGATCACTGTATTAACTTTTTACAATAAATATCAAAGCTCAATGGGAACTTTATTTGACTTTGAGGCTCTGTACGCTGTGTGGAGTAACTCCTTGGCTGTGCTGGAGGCGAATATCAGATTTTCTTCAATAACTTTGGCCTCTGTTTGAATGCTTTGAGGCAACAGGTGGCTCGGTGGTAGATGAGGAATCAATTTGCCTCAGATGGGGCGGTGGAGGCTTTCTGTCTGATAAAACACTTTAGGTTTTCTTTTAAACTGTGTTTTAGATTGGGGATTAGGCTTTTGATAACTGTCTTAGCCGTAATCCCTATAAAAACTGTCTTCGATCTTCATCTGCTGTGCTTTGTTTTCAAAAACTGATACTCTTTAACTGTTCTCTTGAATAAAACAGTGTCTTGTCGATGTGCAGGGCCGCGCAGGGAATCTTTAGGTTATCAATGCTTATGAAACATTGATAAATCATTTGATACAGAGCCTGTGAATGGTTCTTTTAGATAGCTCGAAAGCACAGGAAACGTCTTTCCCAACCCTCGGCTTTCCTTCATTCTATAATGGAGAACCATTAAAACACCTGCAAAACACAAAAACAGTTAAGAAATCCTGCGGGAATAGGTTTAAACTGCTTCGGGTGGCGGGGGAGGAGCGTAGCCGTCGGATAAAAATATCTAACGGTGTAGATCGGCGCAGAACAGGTAAAGGAGAGCGGGGAGAAGAAATAAGGCGGGGTGGTTTTGGACTGTCCGATCTGGACACGTGGACGGTCCAGATCTAATCGGAGGAGCGCAATCGGGGGGGAGCGAGTAAATGGAGCGATTGAATCACGTGACGCGATTATGCACGGACCGTTGATCTAAAACTCAGATCAACGGTGGGAATTGAATCGGGGTAATCGCAATCGGAGGTGGCAGGTAGGTGCATGCGATTGCGCAGTCAGGGAAAGTTGCGATGCGATGATCGGGGGACTGCGATTAGCGCTCCACCGTCGGATCGGGACCATAGATCGACGGTGTAAAACATATCGCGGGACTTAACGTTATAAAAAATCGCATCGGGGTTTTTTGATATTACAAAGGAAAATTCACCCGCCCGACCTTCCGATTGCGATTAGCGCTCGGGACTTAAGCGCTTGGTCCCAGCGCACGGGAATGAGGGGGAAGTGGTTTAGGACTTAGCCCAAAGGGGCTTAAGTCCATGGTCATAATACTTGTATTTTTATGAAAAATTTCAAGGTTTTTAAATGGATTTGGGGGTTTCGGCACAGCTCAAAAAGAAGTTTCAAACCATGTTAGGAGGATTTTCATGAATGGAAGGAGAAACTTATGAAAAGTAGAGGAGTAATATGGAGAAAAAAGGGGGAGAAAATGAAGGTTAGCTATGAGTGGGAGAAAAGGAAAAAATGATGGTTTCTTCAGCAGTTTCTTACATGAAATTAGCAGAATTAAGAGGAATAGTAATGAGGATTTTGGACAGAGGCATGAGGCCTACAAGGAGTCTTCAAGAGCCAACAATTTTTAGTGATAAAATTTTTTCCTTGGAGGCTCAAAAATATTTAGCCACCTATTGGTATATAAAATAATGCAATTGGCTAACCATGAGCTTACACCTCATTGTAAGAATGGGCAATATCTTTCAATATTAGAAGCCAAGCGAGCTTTCCTTTTTGTATAATGTGTTTTAAAAAACAAACCCTTCAATGTTTTAATTAGTTTTACTTGTCAACCGTGTAGTTTTATTTAGATGATAATCACGATTATTCCTTTATTCTTCGAGGTATTTTAATTTGTTCTATCGGAGTGAATTTCCACGAAAGCATATTCAAGATGTTTGATTGAAAACTACATTAAACAACCTTTGCACGGTTTTGTAATGATATTAAGAAAAATGCCTTGGAGATATACATGTACGAACTTCGGGAAGGCATGCAATTATATATATATAGAAGAGGATTTTGCTTCAACGCTCAATATACTACTGCCCAGAGTGCAGCAAGTTAATGTTATTTTTTCTCTCTTTCTTGACCTTTTTCATGTTTTGATCTTGATATCTGAGAATATTATCTTATAGCTCTTTGATCCTGTGGACTTTTGTTTATGCTTCCCTTTGCTTGTTGATTTCCTTTAGGAATGATATTTTCATTTACTGCTCTCCCCCTGAGACTCTACTTTCTCTTCATATTAGAGATTAGTATCTATGAGATACTACCCTAGTTTATCTCTCAAATATTGAAATGATTCTCTAGCAAAGTTTGGTAAATATATCAGTACATCACATTCTTTTGTTGGCACATACTCCAGCTTTACTATCTTATGAGCTACTTGTTCTCGGAGAGAAAATGATACTTGATTGGGATATCCTTAGTTTTTGAGTGAAGCACGAGGATTTTTTGATATACTTATAGTGCTTGTATTATCACATTTATTGAGATAGGTTCATTAATGGTTACCTTCATGTCTTGTATAGTATGCTTCATCCACATGACTTGTGTACAACATCTTTACTCTTTTATTGCCTCAATGCCTTGAGTTGTGAAGCAGAGAGATGGATGTTTGTTTCTTGCTTAACCATGCCTGTTTTCTCCTAGATAGAAGATACCTCCACTTATTACTTTTCATGTCATCAACCTGCAGCCAGCCCAATCTGCATCGTATCTTTGTTAAGTGAAGCTTTTGCCTTTAGGATACCAAAGTCCATATTGTGTTGTTTCATGTAGATATCTGGTATTCTTTTCTGCTAGAGAATGGTTTTGTTTAGGTGTTGCTTGATATCTTGCCACTAGTCCTCTTGCTCGCATGATGTACAGTGCGATCTTTGTCCAAATACGGCGGCTTCCCTATCATGGATACGTAGATTTTTGATCTACATCTACGGTCCCATCATCCCGGCCTACGGCTGCATCCGTGATCATGGGTGTTGTCACGGGTTTGCGATCCTCCATTTTGAATTTTTTCGGCGTTTCTTTTGGTATTTTTCTTGAGAGATAGGGAGGGGGGGTATGTTCTTTGTTCAGAATTTGCGATCCCAAGTAGAAGCTGAGCTCTCCAATCATAGACAGTACTAAAACTCTGTTTTCATCTCATCGAAAAGCAAACCCTTTTGCTAGTTCATCTTCTGTTGCTTAGAACATAATGTCGTCATAACATACACTACAACGATCGAGTTCATTTTCATGGGCTTTTATGTATAGATTGTTGTCTACTCCACCTCTCTTAAAACTACTGTTTTTTGCAAATATTTATCCGGTCTTGAGTACCAAGCACGAGGGCACATTTCGGTCCATATGGGCCTTCTTCGGTCTGCTGCATAGTCTTCTTTGTGCAGCTCGATGAGAAACCTTATGGTTGTTCCATGTACACTTCTTCTTCTAGATCTTCATTAAGAAAAACTGAGACTTTACATCCATTTGACATACCTTGAAGTCTTGGCGCATGCAAATGCTAGGAACATTACGATAGCTTCCATTCGCTACGAGGGCAAATGTTTCTCCATAATCAAGTCCTTCAATTTGTGAGTATCCTTTGTGAACTTGACTGGTTATTCATTCTTGTCTATGCTCATTCATTTTGTTTTTGAATACCCATTTTGAACCAATGATATTCTTCTCAATTGAATTAGGAACTAGTTCACGAGGTATTGTTCTTCTCTCAATTTGGTCCAATTCTTCGTTCATTGCTTTTTACCCAATACTTGTCCTTGCTAGCTTCTTCAAAGCTGCTTTGGCTCTATTTGTGATAACATTGCTATGTATACTTCTTATGTATGTTCGGTTAAATGTTTGCCTTCTTGTTTGCCTCCTACACTCTTGTCTCATTTATGATTTGATCTTACGGATGGTTTTTTTGAGTGTATCTTGAGGGGGTTTTGAGTTCGGAGTTCAGCATTTTATGATGTTTGCTTGTATCTTCATCATCTTGGTCCTCTTCTTCATGATTTCGGGATGGCTACGCAATCTATCTCTTGTCTTATTTTGGAAGTTCTTCATCAAATCTTACATCAATACTTTCTACAATTTTTCAAAGAGTCTTTTTGTAAGCATCTGTATCCTTTACCTCTTGGATGCATATCCTAAGAGTATTCATATTTGCTCTTGCATCAAACTTCCCAGTTTTCATCATTATTCTTTATGTAGCACTTGTTGCCAAAGACTCTAAAGTGCTTGATTGATGCGGGTTTACCATGTCATAGCTCATAAGGTGTCTTGTCACTTTATTGGGTCTTAAATAGCTTTGTTTTAGAATATGCTAGCTGTGTGTACGGCTTACGCAAAGTTTTGAGCAATATTATTCTCTAGCATCATGGCTCTAGCAATTTGTTGAACAAATCTGTTTTTGTCTCTCACCCTTTCTCCATTCTGCTTTGAGGTGTTCTATGATAGTAAATTGTTGTTTTATGCCATGTTCATTGCATGAGTCTGCAAAGTCATAATCGATGAATTCTCCTCCTCTATACGTCTGATAAATTTTAGCTTGCATCAGTTTGATTTTCTACTAATGCTTTGAATGTATTAAACTTTTCTAGTGCTTCGATTTGTTCTTGAGAAAAGAAACCCATGTCATTCGGAGAAATCATCGACGTATCGACATGAAGTAGGATTCTCCACTTGGTGTTTTAGTTCTTGGGGTCCTATGATCCATGTGCACAAGATGGAGTGGTCTTCTTGTTGATATCTCATTTTTAGATTTAAAGGATGTGCAAGTGTTTCCCCGATTGACAAGATTTGCATATGGTATTTGAAGGCCTTTTTATTTACGGCATATCTCTTACAACTTTCTTCTTGCTCGGTCGATGATATGGTTGAAGCTGAGATGTCCCAATCTCCTATGCCATAACCATGACTCCTCAAGTTTGCTTAGATGGTAGAGCTTCATTCTCCTCTTTACTATGTAAACATTACTACGTGTTCGAACACCTTTGAGCGAGTCTTTCTGTTGTGCTTGATCGACTTCACAATCTTGTGCTCTAAAAGAGAACTTCATAGCCTTTGTCACACATACGTGACACTCGGTAAATTTGCTTTCGGCCCATCTACAAATAGTACATCTTGAGCCTTTCCTCTTCCATTATCTATCTTGGTAAGACCTTTTCCCTTGATCTTACGATTTATCATTGCCAAAAGTAACATTGCCGGTTCTTTTCATCAAGAGTTATAAACTTGCTTTTGTCTCCGAGTCATATGTTTTGAGCGACCTTGTCCGGTACCACTCGCTTTTCGAGGTCTTGGCTTCGGTTAGGGCAGGTCACATTTATTCACCTTTTTATCCTTTGGAAGCACCTTTTGTTTGGTATCTTTTGTGGGATGATGGACTACATTTTCTTAGAGGACATTTATAAGGTATATGTCCAACTTGATTGCATACACAACATTTGATCATAATTTTTGTAGAGTTATGAGTATGAACAAAATTTCTTTGAATCATAAACTTCCTTGAGGTGTTAAACATCAATCTTTGTTCATACTTTCTACATTCAATGATTTTATGACCAAATTCCTTACAAATAAAGCGATAACCATAGAAGCCATTTGCATGCACAGTACAAAGGTTGTCTCTTCCATTTTGTTTTCTTGAGGCGATATCTTCAATGTTTGCATCTTTTCTTCTGGTTTGAATTACTCCTTCTTGCATGAAAATATCGACAATGTGTCCCAACTTGTAGGCGGTTATAACGGGTAGCATTCTTCATTGGAGGAAGAATCTTCTTTGATGGTTTCCAACTTTTACATATTCGGGGGTCTTAGTATTTATTACATTCTTTGCTCTTGGTGGTTTCTTCTAATCTCTTGTCTTCACTTATTGCTAATTTCTTCTTTTGTAGGAATTGTTTGAGCTACTTCATCATTCTTCTTTGCTTTTACAAAAATAATATTTTGTTTTTCCTTTCTTTGCCTTTACTCGATTCTCCTTCATAGCCTATTCCTATTTTTATCGTGGGGATCTTTGAGCAACCAATTTCATTCAACTTACTAGAGCTTGTTTGAGAAGAGTTTATAATAACGTACTTTGAGCATTTTCTAGTTTCTTCTGAGACATACTACTTCTTCTTCCGGTTCTCTTGTTCTCGGGTTTTATCCTTGATTTGCTGAAGTAACATGTATTATATCTTCTTGGCTTCTTCAAGCTCTACCTTTAGGCTTGTATGAGGACTTCGAGGTTTTGTTTCTTCTCTTACATACTTAAGAAGAATTTCCTTTTGTTTTACTGCACTTCGGTTTGAGACTCAAAATTCGACTTCCCCTTCTTCTTCTTCGCTACAGCGAAAGTCTTGCTTCAAGATCTTCTATGGCCATCGATAAGAATTCGGAGGTTCCTTCTTCTCGCCGAGGGTTCATACGAGATCTTAGGATGTAATCTTTGTCTTGTTGAGCATAGAAGGATTTTACTTGCTCAACTTCTTTCCTTTATACCGGTTCTTTGATTTTATTTTTCTCGACTCTTGAGCACGATTCCTTATTTTCTTGTGAGGATGCTTAGCGGCCTGGTGTCCCACTCTTCCACACAATTAAAGCATTTGAAGGAGTTTACCTTTGTATTTACTGAACCTCTAACTAATTTCTTGACAAACTTTGCCTCTTCTTCATACGAAGACGAGAGCATATGTCTCCCCTCTTCTTCTTTCTTATTTTACGGTTTTAAAGGCTACTTCCTCGTACTTGCTTCTTTTGTGGGAGCCTCATTTCATAAGCTGAGTAGATTTCCAAGTATTTGGTTCATGGTCAAAGTCTCTGTCAGTTGTTTCTTCTATTACGGACACCTTTGGATTAAACCTAGATGGAAGAGATCTTAGAATCTTTTGCACAATTATACTTTTCAGCATTTTTTCTCCAAGAGCTTTCATATTGTTAATAATTTTGCGGCTTTTAGGAAGAAGGCGGCAATGTCTTCATCATCATTCATTTTTAAGTTTTCAAGCTGGGCTCTATAGACTTGAAGTTTGGCGAGTCTTTGCCTTCTGGTCTCCCTCATGTATGTTTTCAAGAGTATCCCATATTTTTTTGGCGGTGTCTTTGTGCATTGCTTTAATAAACTACGCTACACAATCCATTCAAGATGGCATTCATGGCTTTAGCATTAGCACAAATCTTGTTTTGATTATTTTTGTGTCGATTGCCTTCGGGGCATATCCCTAATTCCACGAGCGGCCAGGGCCCACATTTCTAGAGACATTATGTATGTCCTCATTCGATTTTCCCGAGAGAAAACATAATTTTCACCGGTGAAGAAAAGGCTTTATTGGTTGAGCATCCTTCTTTACTAGCCATCTTGGGAACCTAGGATCTCCTTTCGGTTGTTAGACTTGAACAAAGGAACACCTTACGTACCAATTGTTGAACCTTTAATTAAGGCGAGAGGGGGGGGGGGTGAATCAATTGAATACATTCTCACAGTCTTTTAAAACTTTCATTAAACTTATTTACACCTTCATTTCATATCCAATTTAATGTGAGAGTAATATTCAAATGTAGCGACGGAGTGTTAGTATAATATAGCGAGTAAACTTAATATGAGAGCGTAATTATTAATGAGATGATACATATCAGTCAATACATAAATATCATGCACGAGAGACACCCGGATATAAGTGGAAACCCATAAAGGAGAAAACCACATCTTATTATTGTTTTTTGATGCAAAGGCAAGCTCCAACTCCCTCTCTGCTTGTTTTACGCAGGCACCTACCTATAGGAGGCTCGCGACCTCAATTACTATGCTTCACAACTTGCGGAAGCACCAACTCCTTCAATTTTCTATAGGCACCAACCTACGGAGGCTTCAACCTCGATCGACTACAGCGCGGCTATCAGATGCAACTTGATAGGGGAAGCTCCAACTTCCTCAAATTAAAAAGCTGAATGTTTGTCTATTTACCTCAAATATCGGCTGCAATTGCAGCAGCTTCTCTTTACTTGCTCTTCTTTTAGTCTTCTCTGCCTTACACTTCTATACTCTTGCCTTCTCTCGTTACTCTCTCTCACTTTTTTTTTTTTTTTTTTTGCATATCTAGATGATATTACTTATAAATTTTCTTGTAGTAATTAGCATTCCTCAAAGAATTTGGAATGGACGACCATACCCCTCTTCTTTCTTCCTTTTCATTTCTTTTCTGACTCACTCCAAAAAAATGTAGCTGTAGGTGCTTATTTTAATATTACGAGTGGGATCTTTGTTTTTTCTTCGGGGGCTTGCAGTATCACAAAAATACAAATCAATTAAAAATATTTACATGTAATTACAATAGAGCTCCGGCTCACTCATATAGCCTTTTGGATCCTTTGCGCATTTGTCTTTTCTTGTTGTGCTTTATCTCTTTTACTGCTCATTTGCTTTTACGTCCTCTGGCGAGGAATTATACTTCTTTGCCTTTTAAATACGAGCCTATTCCAATGCCTTTCATACAATAAGTGTCTTGTTGATGTGGAATTTCCGCAAGCGGAACGGAGACATATATCACTATCGTTGTATATTAGTAATCATCCTCTTCGGTAAAGTCCCACTCGCCGATCTTTCCGATCGATGTATACTCCTCAACTTCTTCCGATTGCGATTGCCGCAATTTCCATTTGAAAGCATCGATGTCTTAATGCTCCTATTACGATTTATTCAACATTATGACGAAACTTCAAACATATATCGATCGTGGCTTATAAACCCATCGGGTCCGATCTTTCAATCGCGGCAAGTCTTTGTTAACATGTTCTAAAACTCAAACCTATCGAGTTACGGTTATAAGTCCATCGGATACCGAATCTCAATCACAATGCGCTTTACATTGTGATGTTTTGATGCTCCACTTTAACTCCGTCGTTGACCACTTTTTACGCATTTTGCGTGCGATTGGAACATGGGCGAGCTATATATGAGTTGTATTTTATATACCAATCGGGTCCGGACTTCCAATCGCAATCGCAACTCTTATATTCTCCGATGTGATTGACCGATGCCGATGCGATTAGACCTGGAACTCCAAGCTATATATGAGTTGTAGTTTATATACCAATCGGGTCCGGGACTTCCAATCGCAATCGCAACTCTTTGTTGCATGTTAGATGCTCTCATAATCTCCAATGCGATTATCTTGGACTTCAAATATGTATTAACCACCATTTATACACCCATCGGGTCCGGACTCACATCGCAATCGCAACTTTCTGTTGGTTACATCATTGTTGCCCTTGCGATCTCCCGTTGCGATTGGGGAGGGTCCCACCCAAATATAAAGCTTGGTTCTTATAATAAAGAGCTCCACTTATATAACTGATATATATGTATACTTTTCCAATGGGTTATGCGATTCCTAGAATAATTTTTGTATATATATATATATATATATATATATATATATATATATATATATATATATAGATATATGTGTGTGTATATATACACACACACACACACACACACACACACACACACACACACACACACACACACACACATATATATATATACTTTTTCGTTGGAGTTAAGTGATTCCTGGAATAATGTTTGTGTTATATTAAATGTATAACGCCAGTTGGAGTGTGCGATTCCCGAAATATGGTTTTGTATTATATGCATTACATTGCTGCTAGAGTTAAGCGATTCTCTCTTTGCTCGACCGTTTCGCTGTGCCTCTGTATTCGAATGTTATAATTTTAGCCTATCTCCTTTTGTTTTACCTTATTGTTGCTCGACCTACGCAATACCTTTGTACATATTATTCCCTACTTACATTTCTTTGCTTTCTTTGCCATCAATGACAATATTTCTAACGGTTCTTTGATATCTTGACAAAACCATTGGGATATAAAAGTTTTAATTACTTGAGAAAATGTCTAGGTATGGAAGAAAATCACTTGATTGCAATTAAGGGAGTGTTTGAATTTAATTCAAGCACGTAGAGTAGAGACGGAAAAATTAAACGGCGATGGAAATCTGAAGGACCACGGGAGCGGCAAATCCCCGAGTTACGATCTTCACACAAGCTGCATACTTATTTGCAACACCCACCGAAATGAATTCTCCACCTAACTCATTAAACGCACGACCAAAAACATATTACGGGGGTAGAAGGCATGAGGAGCAAAGAGGGGAGATGTCCCACGAGGAGATGGTGATGTCATCACTTCTGAATCAACTAAAAGTCATTCCGGGGGGATAAGAGTGTTGGAGTGAATGTTTACCAACCAACCCCCGAAAATTATAAAGGAATGTTTCTTTTAATGTTTTTATTATTTACATTTTACCACGGCACATTTTGATTTTTAACTTTGGTTTATGTTTTTTATAAGAGCCGCAACATAAGTTTTATGTTTTTGTTTTAAAGTTTGGTCATATATATTTTTATATACATATATATTATAAATATGGAATATTTATAATATATATTTATACATATAATGTAATATGCCATGTGCATTAAAAAAGAGAGTGTGGGTTTGTGTATTAAAAAACGAAACGGTACACGGTGTATTGTGAGAAAAAAAAGTCCGAAGAGCGAAAAGACGAGAGATGAAAACATGTGTGTAGCGGTGGAAAAACGACGGAAATTTGAATAACCTTGCGTGTGTAGTAGTCATAAAGTTTTTTGTAAATATAGGAAAGCACAATTCTGAAGATATCATTTTGTAACAGTCCAGTTTTTATTAATGAAATATATGTTCTGCACATCTTTGTCCGCATTTTTAATTAAATCTCTGTGTTAGAATGAGGAATTTTATTTCCTATGTGTGTTAAGGAATTGTTCATAAATTCCAACAAGCATGAGTCTACATCAGGTCGTGCTTTGGTTTAGTAGTGTTGAATAAAAGGGCTTTGTATTGGAAGAACTAGTGTCAGCCATTGAGACAACGAATAAAAAGGCTGAAAAATAAAAAGAAAAATCACGTTGTCATGGTTGTCATAGATGAAAAAAATCATGTTAACGGTTTTGATTGGATACGAATTACCATAATGCTTTGATTCCCTTACACTCGTAGGGAGACAAGGGTGATGAGCATTCCAAAAAATTTCATGTGGGAAATTCAGCTTTTCTCACGAGCCTCTGAACCTACAAGTAGCCTCATCGTAAGCACGAGCAGCCTGCTCTGCGGTATCAGGTGCGGGCTAGAACCGAGAAAACCTTGTTTGAGTTGAGATCCACTTGGCCATTGTTCTAGATGATTGCGACTCTTCGAGTTCTAGGAGTCACCACCAATCAACATTGAGAAGGATTAAGGTTATAAAGGAGGGATCTCCATGGTAATCTACCATTAACGCTTTTGAAATAAGTCGAAGAGACAGAGAACAAATCCTTGCATATCGGTGAGATTGCATATATGAATTTATGCATTGAGGAGATATCTAGACATGGAATTAGAGCTATATTGTCCTACGGTGTAGGAGTTCCTGAGTTTTTGACGGAGATGTTTTCTTATTTGAACAAGTATAAGCAAATCCTTAGCAGGGACAAACCTCTGCCAAAGTGGACCGATGCTGATGTGGAGGATTTCATCCAATCAGATCCCATTTCTAGCCCATCTCAGCTAAAGCCGCAAATTTGCAACAAAATTTGGTATCGCATTTGTGGGTATTCAACAACCTCATCTGGTTATGGAACTTCAAGAGTCATTCCATGAGGAGCCTTAATTGCTATAAGAGTTTCATTCGAAAGTAGGCGTCGAGAAAACACGTCATGGACGTAAGAATCCGAAGTGTAATAACATCGATGCTAGTTGTTGCCTTGATAGTTGAACTAGTTAACAATTACGTGTGGCACTGCTCACTACTTGCTAATTCGATCTAGTGTAATATTGGATACCTAATGCGCGAGGGTTAAGGGTTAAGGTGTGGGAATCAAAGGGAGTCTAATAGAGGTTGGAATATAAATCCAATAGTCACATCAATGTATTATAAATGTACATTTGGGGTAATAGGAAACTCGTTTCATTGTTTTATCATTCATGTATGTTTGGATTTCATGTGTTTCTAACATGATATCGAAGCCATGTGTACTCCTAACCATTGCCCAAATATATGAGCAAGGAATTGCATTAAGAATTCCATAGTTGGTGTTCATCCTTAAACCAACGTGGATTGAACCCTCCTTTTTCACGTTGAGGCTCTCTCTTTTTTATGCAAGTTGTAGACCTCCCTTTTGCAGGTTGAAGGTCGCCCTCTTCAAAGCATTAGGAGCACTACCTCTAGCGAGAAGGCCTCAACTTCTTGCAAATTTGGAAGAGTGTCGGGAATTTCACTAAGAGTTCTAGTGTTGGTGGTCATCCTTAAACCACCTCTTTATACCAGCATTTCAAAGAGCACATTCAACCTAGTCTTTGCAATGCATATTTTGGGCATTTTTTCTTACAAGTCTCTTTTTGGACTCTTGCATACCCCTTGGATTGCAGGGGACATTGGACACCTAATCCACCAAGGGTTAAGGTGTGGGAGTTGAACACTCAAAAGGATTCCCAAAGACATGGGAGTCCAAGAGACATTAAAATATGAATTCAACAGTCACACAATGTATTATAAATGTACATATATAATTTATATAAATGTAATTCAATGTTTTATCATTCATTTATATTTGTATTCTATGTGTTTCTAACATCTATAATAAAATTTCAAGGAAAAAAAGAGTAAACTAGAAAGTTGAGTAAGTATAAAAGAAAAGAAAATTGCCTCAAGGTGAAATCACAAATGAAGGCATAGCTATCAAAGGAAACAAGGACAAAATTAAAGATGACAATTTCTTTTTTTTTTTTTAAAACCATTGCTACCAAAAGTACATAGGAAACTCAGAAGAGAGTGAAAAATCCATTCTCCTAAGCAAAGGCATGCAATGCACCCACACATGCAAGCTCACACAAAGTAAAAAAAAGAAAATATGTATATTGAGAATCAGTCAAAGATCTTATCTTACACCCTTATTTTATGAGTAATAAAATAAACTAAAATAAATATATGTCAACCACATATTTTTTAAGTGATGAAACGTTGTATTTATGTTTTTTAAAATCCTTTACAAATAAACCATAATAAATATAATAATAAATCTACTTTAAGTAAAAAAAATTAAACAATGAAGGAAATGTTTTTAGTTTTCTTTCCTATCCCTTCTAATGCTTCATAGTTGGGGGATAAATGGATTTATGCAAGTAAAACAAATTAAACAATGAAAGAGACGTTTTTAATTTTATTTTCTATCCCTTCTAATGCTTCATAGTTTGCGGATAAATGGATTTATATTTGTAATATGTAATTGGGATGCTTCATTTTAAAAGAAGATTTATCATTATGCCCACTAATGTTTCCCTTTAGGTTTTTTTTTTCTATTTTTTTTAAGTTATTGTAAAAAACAAAATATGGATGAAAAAAATATGTAAAATCTTTACATTGATTTTATAGATATTTATTTAATGTTAATTTAAAATTAGATATTCATTATATTTTTATGGTTTATTTTTAAAGAATGTGAAATTCTTGTTATGTTAATATGGTGTTTAATATTATTCATTGGGAGTGGCTTGTTGGTTTTAGCTAGATTTAGTTCTTGCTAGGCATAAAATTCAAAACTCAATGGGAAAAGGGTTAATGATGAAAGTCCTTTTGAAGATCAAACTATTTCAACAAATTTGTTAAATTTAACTTAAACTTGGCCTAATTACATATCTAATTACCAAAAAAACAAATGTTCAACATTTAAAAAAACTAATATTAATTTTAAATAGAAACAACTTATATTATTTATATATATTTTTAATAATACTACATTGATTTGTCATAATGTCTCAAAATAAACCGATCACATTTATTTAAAAAATGAATATATGAATATATTAAAGTAAAAATAAATTACAAATAAAAATGCTAAAATTAGTCTCCTCTAGTGTAATATGGAAGAGTATTTGTAATGTCATATTATATTATGCCATATAAACATTATGACTTGGTCAAATAACATAAAAATAAAAATAAAATTATATATATATATATATATATATATATATATATATATATATGAACCATTTTAATTTGTGAGTTATCAAGTGATGCTAGGGATTAAATCTCTCAAGATGTAAATTTTTTCTCAAGTTTTATAGTAAAAAAGAGATTTGTATTTTGAGAGATTTGATCCTTTTCCGACATTGATAGATGAAATTAAAATCAATCTAAAATAATACTAAATTAATAATATATATATATATATATATATATATATATATATATATATATATATATTCAATTTTAATTTTCATAATAGTTGCATGTATTGTGAACATGTTGAAGTCTATATTTACTTTACATGTATCACACGTCAACGACCAAATCATTAGTGACATTTATTTGCAATAGGGGGTGGAAACAAATAAAGTTGAACCTTATCTTTAATTTGGTTCTACAACTCAACCAGTACAAACACCTTGTAGACTTTTCACGTTAAATGTTTCTAACTTACTTTCAGTGTTTCAAAACATTCATTGTTTCTAACTTTGATCGAGGGAGTCTTGCAAATAGTTTATGGGTTTCAAGGTGAGTAATGATCTTTAATTAATATAAACATGAATTAATAAGTAGATTTGATCTAATATTGCCAATGAATCGTGCACCAAAAATTCACAATCTTTTCATAATTTAAATGCTACATACTATAGAATTTATTAGTTTTATTTTGACCAAGAAAAAATATTAAACATTACAACATCTCTACGCATACTAGGCTAGAGATTCATAGTCTTTTCATAGTATAAATGTGGCATACTACACAATCTATTAGTTTTATTTTAACCAAGACAAAATGTTAAACATTACAATATCTCTAGCATACTAGGCTAGAGCTCATCTCTCCGCTCAATTAGTTTTGATGGGAAACATACCAAAATTGGAATAAAGAAGAATCATTAAAAAAAAAAGACGTCTCACTTTTCACCCAAAAAAAAATAATAAAAATAAAAAAATACCCTACATCTTTTTATCAAATTTTTTATCTATTTTCAAAATAAATACAATAAAATAAATTATAGTTTTATGTCATCGCAATTTGTCAAGGACGGAACGCTTAATTTCTTATCTTGTCTTGCACTCCACAGTGCATTCAATTTTGTGTTTAAATCACTGCCAAAACAAAGTTTTTTCTTTGATAGGTTGTAGCCCTTTCCGGTTCACAAATCGTAATTACGCAGCCACGTTACCTCCCGCCTTGACACCATTCAACAACCATTATAAAACCCACACCTTGTTTTGAATTTAAAACCTCCACGCAAGTTCTATGGACCTGACTCCCGTCGCCACCAGCGCAGCCAATGGGCACTTATCGCAAGCCCACGAAGCACAACGTCACCACCTCCCACAACCACGTGACAAACATGACCCCACCATGGCCACGTCAAATCCTACGACCAATCGGGAGCGTATCGCACAATTTCGTGCTTATGTCGTGACCCTTTGCAAGCTGCACAATAAGGTCGACCCCACCGGCGCCAACTCATTGGTACCAGTAGTGCATCATCGCACAACTTGAATGCCCAGTCAGTGGGTTTGTTAATCGATGCAATAAAGCCCATCGTATTGTTTCGAAAATGTTTGCGTTATATTTTTTTTATATGTTGCGATATGACAAGTTTAAAATTTGGTTTTAATGATTTATTTCATATAGTTTTATATTATGAACACGATATTTTTATGTTAAAAATTAGGTTAATGTTTTATCTTATATATTTTAAACATGTATGTTTACAATATATATAGACAACAAGTTATGTAATGCAGCATGTGCCAATGTATGCTGAGAGCAGAAGAAAAGTTGTGTGGGAACGATGAGAGAGTTTGTATGTGTAGCGATAGGAGTGAAGCGAAATTTTTTGGAAAACTTGAGCAGTGGGTCTGAAGAAGACTTTGTTAAGTTATTTTGTTAATGAAAAGGCAGTGTTTATTTTCACTTGTGTGTATGTTTTATGCTTCACACCCAAGTTTGTTTTATTCAAATCTCTATGTTGACGAGAGGAAAATTATTCCTCATTGTTTTTTAAGGAATCATTAGAAATTCCAACATGGTATTAGAGCTAGTCCGGGCTCTCGGCGATTCTTTGAAAGCGTAAGGAAGAAAAAGATTGTTGAAGATTTTCTCCGGCGATTTGAAAGTTCGGTAAGTCGATGTTATCGGAAAAACGAGTTGTTGTTTGTTTTTAAGATTATAATCGAGGAGAGCACGTAAAGAAGTCTTAAGAGTTTTAAAGAGCTGATTTTATCTATCGGCGATTGAAGAAAGTTTGTTTAAGATACATAATCAAGTTTTATCATAGTTCTATAAGGCTAGCAATGGTAGGAGCCGGACACAAGCATGAGTATGAGAAATGCCTCAACTCCCATTGATTTATGAGAAGATGGTTTAGAAGAACTAGCGGATGAACAAGCATTTAATTCCTTAACACATGCGATTGAAGGATTTATTTGAAGAGTAATAATAAGAAGGACTCAAAAATCCCTTTTATATCTCTATCGGGTAGTGCATAAAATCATATTTCCAGGAATTGCAGCAACAAAGAAGTCCAAGGATGCATGGGATACCCTCCAGACAACCTATCAAGGTATGGAGAAGGTAAAGACAACAAAGTTTCAATTAATGAGAAGAGATTTTGAAGTCATTTGCATGAAAGAGTCTAATACAATAGACTCATTCTTCACATTGTTGATTGGGTTGGTTACCCAAATGAGATCTCATGGAGAGGAAATAGAAGAAAGAATAATAGTGGAGAAAGTATTGAGGAGCTTACCCCCGAGATTTGATGTGATAGTAACAACCATTGAAGAGACATAAGATATCTCAATGTTTACTATTGATGAGCTTCATGCATCATTGATGACACATGAAAAAAGATTGAGCAGAACAACAAACTCATCTTTGGAGCATGCCTTCAAGACCTAAATTTCCTTTGGAAGAGGAAGAGGTCAAGTCAGATCAAACTACAGAGGAAAAGGTAGAGGCGAGAAACGGAACGGAGAAAAAGCAACCTACTTAGTACTAGTGGAAGGGGTGACAACCAAAGTCGAGAATCAAAGCCAAGGCAACAACGAAAAGGTGGAAAAAATCAAGCACATGGACAAAGTTATGATAAATCCCAAGTCCAATGTCATTATTGTAAGAAGTATGGGCACTATGCCAATAAATGTAGGAAGAAATAGAGTGACATGGGTAATAGACTGAGTACTAACTTTACTAAAGAAACTTTGAGTCAAGAGAATTTATTTTTAGCATGTAATATGGCTAAAGAGAAGAATAAAGATATATGGTTCCTAGATTCAAGATGTATCAACCATATATTTGAAACATTTGATGTTTTCCGTGTTAGATGAAAATGTGACTTCTCAAGTAACATTAGGGAATGAATAGTAAAGTCTCTTGTCATGGGGGAAAACAGTGATGTTTTTGAAAAAATAAAGGAGAAAGGAGATCCATATAAGATGTATATTATGTACCTGGTATGAAGTGTAACCTTTTGAGCATTGGACAACTCATTCAGAAAGGCTACAATTTATTCTTTGAGGATGATGTATGTAGGAAGAAACAGAGTGACATGGGTAATAGACTGAGTACTAACTTTACTAAAGAAATTTTGAGTCAAGAGAATTTATTTTTAGCATGTAATATGGCTAAAGAGAAGAATAAAGATATATGGTTCCTAGATTCAAGATGTAGCAACCATATGATGAGAACATTCCGGTGTTTTTTCCATGTTAGATGAAAATGTGACTTCTCAAGTAACATTAGGGGACGAATAGTAAAGTCTCGTTGTCATGGGGAAGACGAGTAAGTGTTTTGAAAAATAAAGGAGAAAGTCCATATCAGATGTATATTATGTGCACGGTATGAAGTGTAACCTTTTGAGCATTGGACAACTCATTCGAAGGCTACAATTTATTCTTGAGGATGATGTATGTACCATCATGTACATACCACCAAGAAAATAGAGAGGATTTCACAAGTGAAGATGAAAAGAAACAAAATGTTTCCTCTCAAGATGAGAGCGATTTGAAGAAAGGAGAGCAATGGAAGTAGTGACACAAAGAGACTTACCAAAGAAGAAAAAGATGGCCGGATTTATGGCACTTGAAGTTTGGACATCTCAACTTTGGAGGCCTAAATTTGTTGCACAGAAAAGGAATGGTAAATGGATTACCATTGATTGAGAAGCCAGACAGCCTATGTGAAGGTTGTATCTTGGGCAAACAACAGACAGAAAGCTTTCCATCAGGAAAGAGCATAAGGGCAAAAGAATCCTTAGAAATAGTCCATTCTGATTTGTGTGGACCAGTGCAAAAACCATCATTAGTAGGCAACCACTATATGCTAACCTTTATTGATGGTTACACAAGAAAAACATGGGTATATTTCTTGAAGTTAAAGAGTGAAGTATTTGAGAAGTTCTACCACTTTAAAGCTCTTGTTGAGAATCAAAGTGGGCATCACATAAAATTTCTTAGAGCTGATAGAGGAGGAGAATATATCTCCAAATATTTTCTACGTTTTGCGGAAGAGAAAATGGAATTCACATAGAAATTCTGACAAGGTATACACCACGGCAAAATGGAGTTTCCGAAAGGAAAAACACAACCATCATGGATATGGTAAGAATCATGTTGAGAGGCAAAAAATTTGCCAAATGAATATTAGACTGATTTTACATTGTACAACATATGTTTTGAATAGATGCCCAACAAAGAGTGTGATGAAAAAAAGAGTTCCGAAAGAAGCATGGAGTGGTTGTAATATCCGAAATGGGAATATGCAACAATACTAAATAGTCATGCATTAAAATAATAGATTTCATCTAAATAAAATTAGGAGGCCAATAAAAATGCTTTTCAATAATATTTACAGCAGAAATATCGATGTATAATGAGGCCCATAAGATGCATAGCTAGAAATACAAGACATTAACATAAGAAAATCCTTCAAAAAGGTGTTGTAATCACATGTATGGAATGAAACTGCCTTGAAAACGTTATTTTATTGAGGCAAATTGTTGTTGGTTACATATCAAATCTAGAGTAGATCTATGCATGAAAGATCGGATCCATAATAGATCCATGCAGAAAGGCTCTCTTCCCCGGATCCCCTTGGGGTTTAAATTACACCATCTACAAGTAGTAGATGCGAGATCTAAGAATGAAGATGTTCGAAATATTTAGAGATTCGGAAGTATTCGAAACATGCGGAGTCGGATACGAAATATACAATATGTATATCTCCTCCGATGGATCTCAAAGTGAAGGGTAGATCCCAACACCCGAGAAACCAACTCTCTCCAAATGGTGTACCCAAACTCCCTGCAACCACACCTATGGGAATAACACGGATACGGAATGAAAATACATTTTAGGGTATAGATAACGATTGGCCGGATACCCAAGATCAAGAATTGATGCCCAATAACTCCAATACACTTCCCTTAATAGAGCGAGAAAAACTCCTCCGAAAAAGGGCATTGGAAATGTCCTAGATATGAATAGATCTAGCCTCCACTTTAACACGGATTGCAAAGACAACCAAACCCTCAACGAGGATCTGAGTTGTAGTTGAAAGGAGAAGCTTGGCCTCAAGCAGATAGTGGACATTGAAATACAAGAATCTCCCCGAGCTACTCAATGGGAAGAGGTACAAATTCTTAAACGGGAGATCCCAATGCTAAACATCATTTGCAATCTAGGCTAAATAGCCAAAGAAAGATATATGGTCTAAATAGACAATATATCAAAATATGATATCATTTAACAACCTCTTCATCTTTGTCATCCCCTTATTTATATAGATTAAGAGCTTGTAATCCCTAAACCACCTTCAATTAAATCTTCTCTTCCATATGATATCATTGGTCTTCTCAAGGCATGAGAAATGATAAATGATGGGTGATTAAACCCTCATGAGACACTCCATTGTCCATGCTATCATCCAAAAAAATTGAGCCATCCTTGGTAGCTCGTAGAAACAATCACCAATGCCCTCCTTATGCAATGAATAGGGGCTGCATGGATGGAAATGAGAGGTAAGAATACTCAACTTACGTTATCTCTCTCTCCATTTATGATAAATTTAGTGTTGTTGATCTTTTGTCTTTGCCAATAATATAGTCCTCCCATGAAGCAGATACTTGGAACCTCATGATTCCCTTCATTAATTCTAGGGACCCTTCTTTCCCAATCTTCCATGCATATAGTGAATAAAGTATCATCACCATATGTGCTCCAAAAGAAACATGGACTAAGTGTCATATGATATGTTTGGATGAGCAATAGTCCCTCCATTGAGACCGGCGTTGTTCTTCTTCTTGCGCACTCAAATCAAAGTAAAACAAGTGGCCATCCAACCACCTTCTTGCTGCCATAAGCTTCTCAAAGCTTGAAAATAGTAGAGAATAAGAAGTGTTAAGTGAATATGATTGAAGCAACACATGTCTTGCCACAAATTCTCCCATGTGAGAGGTTTCTCCCAAAGACATGAGTCACACGTATGGCCTTTTGCATAAAGAAACAAAAGATATAGTGTAGCGGCCTTATGATGTTCTATACTCCTCTTGAAGCATGAATAAATATGGAAGTTTAATTCCCAATGGACACACTCAGCAATGTGTCACCCCTCCTATCATGTCGCCAACAAAGATCAGAGCATCATCATCATGTGGGATCAAATCAGCAATAGATAAACAATTAAACACAATGATGGAGGTGGATCAAAGGCCTGAAAGTGGAACCGGCCACTGATGGAACACGAGCGCATCGGATCTAGATGTGGTAAGTGATTTTCCCACCACTTACTTGCTACCCATAACATCTCACCATGGGCGAAGTGGGAGATATATTTGGTGCCTTAGGAAGGCACCCAACATACTGCAAAATATCCCTTTGTTCACCAAGGGAGTGGCCATAATCGAAATAGTTTTGGCCCAAAGTTGGTCATGAAGTTTATAAGGTATGACACTCCCTCTTTGGAGTCATGGCTTGCATATATATTGTAAAAGAATGCATACAATCAGAAAATAATACATGATTTACATAAGTATGCTCTTCACCAATAGTCCTCCTTAAACAAATGAAGTGGTGCATAGATGTATCCCCTTCCTCAAAAAGAGAAGGAGAGGGTTGAATTAACTCCTCCATAGAGTTGTGTTACTGCTCCATATATGGTGCATGCATATTTGATAATGCTGATATAAATCTTCTTCAAATCCTTCCCACATGAATCCATTCAAGATAATATGGTGTGTTCTAATGAAGTCAGCGGGGGTAGAAAAGCAAAGATCATAGGTGCATATAAGTAATTTATCTTTAGCCTTGATTCTTTAGTCAAATAGATCTAATCATGAAATTAAATGACTCCATCAACCACTCTATACCTCCTATCTCCCATTTTCCCCTCCAAGAACCTTACATGTGAAGAGGTTCTTGGAATATTCTACCAAGTGTTGAGACTCCCAATATGGATCTGAGCTTCTCAACAATGATGCTGTAAAATTACGAAATGGTATTGTCACATCGACGTGCAACTCTTTGACATGCTCAATGCCAAAGTTACATGTTGGATTGTTGTAGCTCCTCTTTTGTTGCCTCTCTTACAACTGATATTTCTCAAGACATGATTGAAGTTCATGGAAGTCAACCTCCCTTTGAAAGGTCTCTTTCTTCCAAAACTTCCATAGTTTGGCCCATGCATACAAGATTGTTGATACCCTCTTTTCATATTCAGAAATTTTCCTTTTGTGTAGAGATATCATTTGGTTCCCCAAGACTATGAATTGGCCATTTGAAATTATGCTAATATCATCATAGATTTCTAAATTCTTCTTTTCTAGTGCAAATATATGAGTGGAATATGGAAAAGTCAATTTCAGAAAATTGCTCAGCTATCCTTGGAATCCATCAATAGATCTCAACGCTGTGGTAGCTCCCCTCAAGGCTCCTTCCTTGGCCAAATATGTCTCTGCTGCACATAGTTGAGAGAACACTTTATTCTTCTTCCAATTAGGGGGTCTCTCTGGTGGAATGCCTCCATGTAAAGAGACATCAAGATCTGAAGTAGACTATATGAATGAGTGGATTGATTTGTACCTGTCTTTGCTGCATAAATCAGTTTCCATCTCATGAATAGAAACCCATTTAAATAAACAAGGGTGCATGCTCCTCATCATTGGATGATGATCCATCCTTCCTCCTCCTCCTTGGAGCAAGGTCTTATTGCTCAACAAGACCGTCACTTGATGCTCCTTGGGAACCATTTTCAAGGATGCAAAAGCTCCTTCCCTTGAAGTAATAACTCCATGTCCATCTCCATGTGGTGATGGTTCTTCTTCTGAAGTGACAACGTTGTTCTTACACCCTCTTTTCTTCCTCCTCATCAACAATTGAAAACACCTCCTTATCAATGAGATACCTTAGATCTTGGTCTTCCTTTGGAGAAAGGGAATCTCCGCAGCTTCCCTTTGAGAAGAAATATCTTCATACGTGGGGTCTTGCCCTTGGAAAAAAACCACACAAATTTTTATCCCCCTCAACAAAAATATGAATTGGAGTTGGCATAACGGATCTTTCAATTCATGCAAGGGTTTATGCTCATGCTTTTCTAGCTCAATCAAAGATGTTTCGAGTTTGTTTAACATCAAATCTCTTCACTAATCTCCTAGTGAATCTTGCATAAGTAGATATATTTTTCATTCTTTAATGAAAAGGATTCAAATAACCACCAAGCATGGCTTTACCTTTAAGATGCGGCGCGGCTACCTTAAGGGCTTCCTTTTACCGAAACTTGATGTAGATCCGGATATGAGTCTAGCTAATCTATCGATCCTTGGTTTTGTGCATGTGGAGGATCCATCGAAATTTGGCGGAAAGAATCTACCTCTTATTTTTCTATTATACTTGTTGGATCTTCTTTCCTCCTTGGTGGAAAAACTCTTGGAAGCTCAAGTGCTCCTTGATTTTACAAGATTTAGATTCATACTCCACGAAGATAATCACTCAAAGTCTCCTCCTTTGGTGCATCTTCTTCCTTCATATCTCTTTACTAGGTAAATTTGGGCATAGAATAACATTGTAGATATGATTGTGTATTTGAGTTCTTGCACATATAATATGAAGAACTGAATTTGTCTGTAAATATCTTCTTGAGGGACCTTCATGTCTTTCCTCTTCATTTCTTTGATTTCTCCTTTAAGCTCATACGGAGAGTTTGGAGCGGAGTTTTTTGCAGAACTCTTTCCCTTTCATTCTTCCGGTTAAAGGGGTTTGAACCTTGTCTTCTTTGTCTTATTAATCAACCCTCTTATTCGGTCTTTTATTTTCATGAAAAGACAATAATGGCTCTTAGAATTCACGGGTTGTGCCGAAGATGATGCTCGATACCTTATAATATCCCAAATGGGAATATACTGACAATACTAAACAATCATGCATTAAAATAACGTAGTTCATCTAAAGCAAATCATGAGGCCAATAAAAATTCTCTTCCAATAGTTCTGACAACAATATAGATGTATAATGAGGCCCATAATATTCATAGTTAGGTATCTGAAGACATTAACGGAAAAAAATCCCCCCGAAAGGAGTCTCTTTGCAACCACGTATGGACTAAAAAACTTCCTTGAAAATATTATTTTATTAAGTGCATAAGCTGTTGTTGGTTACATATCATATTTAGAGCGGTCTGTGCATGAAATATCAGATCCATAACGGTCCATGCACTAGAAGAGCTCCTCTTTTAGATCCCCTTGGGGTTTTGAAATTACACCAAGTACAAGCACTAGATCTATAAGATCTGGAAATACGATCTATGAGAAATATTCAAAGATTTAGAAGTATTCACAAACATGCAGATTAGATCTGAAATATACAATATGTAGATCGCCTCTAATGGATCTCAAAGTGAAGGGAAGATCCCTAACACTTAGAAACTAGCTCTCCAAATGGTGCACCCAAACTCTCTGCAAACACACCTATAGGAATAACACAGATTTGGAATAGAAACTACGTTGTAGGGTAAAGATAATAGTTGGCCACATGTTAAGATCAAGAATTGATGCCCAATCACTCCAATACACTTCCCTCAATAGATAAAAAGACTCCTCCACTTCCAGAAAAGACATTTGAAATTTCCTAGATCTGAATAGATCTAGCGTCCACTGCTATAGCTTGCAAAGACAACCAAACCCTCAATAGGATACGAGTTGTAGTTGAAAGGAGAATCTTGGCCTCAAGCCGGATAGTGGACTATACTGTACAAGACTCTTCCAAGAGCTACTCAATGGGAAGATGTGGAATTCCTAAATAGGAGATCCCAATGCTAAACAACATTTGCAATCTAGGCTAAACAACCAAAGAAAGCTATATGTTCTAAACAAACAATATATCAAAATATAATATCATTCAACAATGTCTTCATGCTGCCATCCCCTTCCTTATATAGATTAAGAGCTTGTAAACCCTAAACCACCTTCAATGAAATCTTCTCTTTCACACAAACCATCTCCTTCTAGAACTTCACTGTGCCTCACGAATTACCTCTTTCTTAGACGGCGTTGTAGATTTGGTCAAGGTTGACCCAATCCAATAATGCAGCCCCTTTCACACCTAAGGGTGTTTGTTTACATAGCCAAGATTTATCCTTTTTCACATTTGGCATTGATTTATTTTTATTAGGAGTTTCATAGACCTCCTTTACACATTTATTCTTCCATGAAAAAATTTAAAGAAAAAAGTGGATATTCCAATTAACCAAGGACTAATTAGGAATATTACGATCAGCACAAAAACAGTTTGTCACCCACATGATATTATTTGGTTGTGCACTTATACACATAATCCAGATCAGCTAAGGAAGAAGTTGGAGAGTAAGGGGGAGAAGTGCATATTTGTAGGTTACAGTGATGAATCAAAGACTTACAGACTATATAACCTATCCACCAAGAAGTTTATGATAAGCAGAGATGTGCAGTTTATTGAGGAAGAAGCTTGGGTTGGAAACTTTGAGAAAACAATGAATTTAAAAACCTGTTTGTCTCATGATGAAGATGAGGAAGAAAGGGCTGGAAGAAATCCGTCGCCAACGGCACCACACTGCACCAACACAAGGACAACAGGGACACCACAAAATGGTATGAGAACACCCTTGAGAAGTGATGTGATGCTTTTCCAAGCACATTGCAAGGAGAATATTTGAGTGCTTCTACAAGCACAAGTTGAGAAAGTGAAAGAAGAACCAAATTCGAGAGGTACGAATGAAATCTACATGAAGCGAGAGGAAAATAATGAAGGTATGAACTCTTTATTTGCATTGTATTGTCATGTAGAAGATCCTACTCATCTTTAAGAAGAAATAAAAGATAAGAAATTGATAGATGCTATGTATGAAGAAATAAATGCAATAGAGAAGAACAATACATGGAAATTATTTGATCTCCTAAAAAGCAAAGAAGTGATTGTAGTAAAATGGGTTTATAAAACCAAAAGAAATGTTGAAGGTAAGATTGAAAGGCACAAGGCCAAACTTGTTGTCAAAGGCTACAAGTAGCAAAAAGGAAGAGAATATGAGGAAAATTTTGCACCAGTTGCAAGAATGGAAACAATAAGAGCAGTGTTGTCCATAGCAGTACAACATAAGTGGAAGGTTTACCAAATGGATGTGAAATCAACATTCCTAAATGGAGTATTGATGGAAGAGGTTTATGTTGAACAACCTCTGGGCTATGAGAAACAAGGCCAAGAACAAAAGGTATTTAAATTGAAGAAAGCTTGGTATGGGCTGAAACAAGCACCAGAGCATGGTACGGTAGGATAGATGCATATCTGCGGAAAATGGGTTTGCAAAATGTGAAGGAGAACCACATTTTACATCAAAAGAAAGGATGGTAAGATGCTCATTGATGTTTTGTATGTTGATGATGTGATATTCACAAGTAATGATGCTTACCTTATTGAAAATTTTAAGACAATCATGAAAGAAGAATTTGAGATGACTGATATGGGATTGTTGAGATACTTCCTAGGAATAGAAGTAAAGAAAAATGAAAATAAAATTTTTATTTCTCAAGCAAAATATGTGAAAGAAGTTTTGGAAGATTTAACATACCCGAGGATTGCAAAAGCGACGATTACTCCTATAGTGATGGGATTGAAATTAAGCGAAGACAACAACAAGGATTTTGATCCAAGTTTGTATAAGAGCATAGATGGCCAGGCTTATGTATTTGAGAACGACTAGGTCGGATATTATGCATGCTATAATTTTAATCTCTAGATTTATGGAAAGGCCAAAGGAGGCACATTAGAAAGAAGCAAAAATAATTTTATGGTATGTGAAAGGAACAAAGAGGTATGGTTTTTTATACAACTTCAGAAAATTTTGAATTAATTGGATATAATGACAATGATTGAAATTTTGAAAGTATGAATAACGGAAAAAAACACCTTTGGATATGTTTTCCATATGGGATCGGGGAGTCATCTCATGGGATTCTAAGAAACAGCCAATTGTGGATTTATCAATAGCAGAGACAGAGTATGTGGCAGCTACAGTAGCAGCATGTTAAACAGTACATATGAGGAGATTGTTAAGAAATTTGTGTCATGAATAGGCAAAAGGCACAATAGTTTACTTTGTGATATGCTTCCGTGATAACTTTATCCAAGAATTCGAGTGTTTCATAAGAGGACAAAACACATTGATGCAAAATATCACTACATTGAAAATTAGAAAATAATGGAGAAATTGTTGAGGCATTGCGGGGGCAAGGGTGTTTGCTAATATTTTGACAAAATCATTGGGCGAGAAAAGTTTTACAATTATCTCGAAATGCACAGGAATGCATGAAAAAATCAGTTGTGATTAAGGGGGAATGTTGGAGATAACCCCAGCGCTGTCATGGCAAAAGAGGATGGAAACTTAAATTTTATTTAATTTGTGAAGGATAGGAGCATCGATTTCTTATCTTGTCTTGCACTCCCGAGTGCATTCAATTTTGTGTTTAAATTCTGCCAAAACAAAGTTTTCTTTTACACGTCGTATCCTTTAGGATTCACAGAAATCGTGGTTTGAAACCACGTTATCTCCTACCTTAACACCATTCACCAACCATTATGAAACCCGTGCCTTGTTTTGAATTTAAAATCTCCCTACAAAGTTGGCATGTGGACCCCACGAAGCTCCACATCACCACCAAGCTGCCTGACCAATGAGGCGGCGATCACAAGCCACGGCCCTCGTACACTCCCTCGCAACCTTCAAACCAAACATGACCCCACCATGGACACGTCAAATCCTCGACCAATCGGGAGCGTATAGTAGGATTTTAGGCTTACGTCGACAAGCCTCCACAACTACGCTATAAGGCCAACCCCACCAACACCAACTCATTTTGTCTCGGCCAATGGTGCATCATCGCACAACTTGAATGCCCAATCAGCAGGCAAGTTAATCGATGCGATAAAAGCCCATCCCATTACTGAAAAAAAATTTGCGTTATATTTTTTTATACGCCGCGATATGACAAAGTTTTAACTTTGGTTTTAATGATTTATGTCATATAGTTTTATATTATGCACACGATAGTTTTATGTTAAAAACTTAGGTTAATGTTTTATCATATATATTGTAAACATGTATGTTTGTAATATATATATATAGACAATAAGTTATATAATGCGGCGTGTGCGAATGTATGCGAGTATAAGAAAAAGGAATTTGTGTGAGACGGTAGGAGAGTTGTGTGTAGCCGGCCAGGTAGACGAAATTTTTGTAAAACCAGAACAATAGATTTTGAAGAAGACTTTGTTAAGTTCTTTTTGTTAATGAAAAGATAGTGTTTTTTTTTTCACCGTGTATGTTTTACGCTTCACCTGCAAGTTTGTTTGTTTTAAATCTCTGTGTTGACAGAGGAAATTTATTCTTCATTGTTTGTTAAGAAATCATCAAAAATTCCAACAAGAATTACGAAGATGAAAGGCTCAAGGTGTTAATATTTTGAAGTATCATGAAGCCGTTTGGAAGACAAACGGGGTCTCTCAGGGAAGTGAGACTATTTTTACGGGAATGGATTTGTAAGTCTTCTTAGAACGGAAGAAAGTGCGACCCAAAATGCATAATCCGATGTTGAAGATTCTCAAGTATCTACCCGGGAACGGGGCATTTTGTTGCAAAAATATTTTTTAAAAGCTGGGAATTAGGGGTCAATGGTGTTGTTTTCCTTCGTGGGAGGCATTTATTAGGTGCGGTGGCTAGACTCCCCAAAACTAATTTTCACGAGAACGGCCCCTCATTATTAAAATTGGTCGTTGGTTGCGAGGGATTTTTCATGAATTACCTCAAATCTCTTTTGCCTAGGGGGAAATTTTTGCAAAAAGTCTGAGAATGATATCAGAGGCAATGGATAAGGACATCCACAAGGCTTCGACTCTAGGAAAAACCAGAATTCTCTGATGAAGTATTATGAGTTGGAGAGAGGGTTTGAAGGTACAGAGGAATTTGCTTTCGAAAATGCTTAGGAGTTTGAAAGGGGTCTAGAATATTAGCAGCTGTATTTGAATTTTTATTCACTAAGATGGGCCCAATGTCATTGGACATGTTGATTGTGTAGACGTGGCGGAGTTCTCATGATGAGAAGCATTGGACGTGGAATCCATTGCCTTAATATTATCTTGATTCAAATAGAGTGCAAGTTGCTTATGTATTACTAAAATATAATCAAATCAACCGCGGAAAAAATGACATGTAGCTATAAGCAACGATAGAAAATGTGTGGCTAGAACCAACGAGAAGAAAATGAAAAAGGTACACAAAAGTCGGTCTTTAGCGAGCTCTTTCAAAAGAGAACGGTAGGTGTAATTACATTTTATGAAAAAAACATATTTTATTGAAAGAATGTTTGTCCCGTATATTCGATCGGCCTGATTTTCCTAGATATATTAGATTAACATAAAGAAGAGAAGCTATCGGATTAGCATAAAGAATAAAATGGAAAAACAGAGTTTTACAGATTAAACTATGGATCATTAATGGTTACTTTTTGTGTGCCTTTTGGCTATTTATCTACTTTTGTAAATACAAAATATGGATTGCTCAATTATGTTAAGTGTAACACATTTGTTTTCAATAAAAAGACGACATCTAATCCACAAAACACACGAAACTTTCCATATGGCGAATCTAGATTGCACGAGTTATGTTATGTTACATGTAATATATTTTCTCACACACGAAAAGAGAAATATCAATTAATCCACAAAGACACGGGGAGGAATTTTTCATGCCTCACGAGGAGAGTGACATTCACTTGAATATAAAAGAAGCATCAATTGGTCCAAAAAACATAGAAAGAAATTTGTCATACCTCGGGTTGAAAGAGCGATAGTGATACTACCCCATTTTACTGTAGGTGCTCATAAGGCGATCATAGAGGGAGGACGGCTCATCCAAGGGCTTATTCTGGACGGTTGATATGTATTTGTTGAATGTCTGACCCCCCAGTGTGAAATCTCCCATCTGTAGGTGGTTCGACAACCTTATGGAGGCCGTTTAATTGGTGAAAATGTGTGAGACAACCGGTGGCTTTAATATTCTTCCCGGGTTCATGCTTCAATACCAAATGCCCACTAACACATAACGGAAGGAAAAATTAGAGAAGCTATCTTCAAAACATGTATCCCCATTAAGATGCCATGATCCTTCATTGGGTGTTGATGAGCAATTTGAAGGGATTTTCCGAGTACTTCCCGTGTTTCAACTTTCACTTGGGTTAGGCACGCGTGGAGTCGAGCTAACGAAATCGGACGAAAGGCACTTTAGAGGGGTTGACACAGACTTGACTAAATACGAATGGCTAAAATCTGATTCAAAGAAACCCGAAAATGTGACACGGTTAGCATTACCTATCATTACAACTTCTCTATTTATTTATTTTTTTTCAAATTTTTTTTTTTTAATTCTTAATTTTTAATTTTATTTTAAGGGTAATTCAAAAATACCTACAAATTTGTTCGGAAAATAACAGAAATTGCAGCGAGATTATGACAAAATTTGGCATTTTTTTTTGAAAATCTGAGTTATAGTTGTCAAACTTTGCAAGTTTTTTAGGTGGCCTAGGTTCTTGATAATGCTAAATCTATTTCCACCTAAAAATAAAATTCAAACACTTCAACTTTACGATTTTTGAATTTTTTTTACTAGCAATGTCTTCTACCCAATTTGCCAATTTTTAGCGAGTTTTTTTTTTTTTAATTAAGATTATTCGTTTTGGAATAGACATCTACTTGCTTGTGATATGTGATACTAGTTGTCTTTAATGAGACTTTTTTAATTTAATTTGTTTAGAATCGGATAGAAATTCATTGAAATCACAAGTTTATGGGTAAACTATGTACGATCCAAGTGCCCTACGAGGTTTTGGGTGTTGAATCCATATATGCGGTAAAAAAAACCAGTTTAAATAACACAAATCAAAGTTTCACCTCAAATTTTACTCCTATGTGATATATATTCTGAGACATCTACTTTCTTGTGATACTAGTTTCCTTTAATGAAACATTTTGAATCTAATTTGTGTTGAATCAGAAAGAATTCATTGAAATCACAAGTTTGATGGGTAAACTTTGTACGATCAGATGCCCTATGGTTTGAGGTGTTGAATCCATATATGCATTAAAAAAGCAGTTTAAATAACACGAATCAAAGTTTCACCTCAAATTTTACTCCTATGTGATACATATTCCTGATAAATGATCATTTTTTTTTAATTAAGATTAGTAGTTTGGAATAGACATCTACTTTCTTGTGATATGTGATAGTAGTTGTCTTTAATGAGACTTTTTGAATCTAGTTTGTGTAGAATCATGCATGAATTCTTTGAAATCACAAGTTTGATGGGTAAACTTTGTACAATCCAAGTAATCTACTGGATTTTCAGGGTGTTGAATCCATATATGCAGAAAAAAAACCAGTTTAAATAACACAAATCAAGATTTCACATCAAATTTTACTCCTATGTGATATATATTTACAATAAATGATTAACTAGGGATCAAAATATTCAAATATTAGATATATGAAACCATATTATATGAAAATTTATTGTTTTTTTTAATTTGCTCAAAGTTTATTAAAGTTTTGAAGACAATAAATATTCAAAATATTTTGAAAATTAAAAAATGTTTTTATTTTTTTTTAAATATAGAATGTTTCTTTATAATAGGTTGATGACTATTTTTATATAGTTTTGAATTGAATTGTCAAATATAAAAATTATATTAAAAAAATAAAAAATCTAATTTGTTTTTATTGACCAATTGTCATAATAATTTAGACTTTGTTATAATTTGATGTATGTAGCCATATTATTTGGATATTATAAGGATCTTATATGTTTTTTTATTTATTTTTTGGTCAAGGTTTATTAAAGTTTTGAAAAAATTAAATATTGAAGTGAATATTTTGAAAATTAAAAAATATTTTAAAAATTTTTAGAATATAATTGTTCTATAATAATAAGTTGATGACTATTTTATATGGTTTTCAATTGAATTGTCAAATATAAAAATTATAATGGAAATAAAAAATCTAAAAAAGTTTCTATTAGCTAAATGCAACCATTACCTTGACTTATGAATACCACTTGCAAACCATAAGTCATTTCAAGATCAAATTATTTTCTTTTAATATATATATATATATATATCAATTTGTCATCGTCCTATTGATTCATATTAAGGACTTATTTCCACTTTCATGACACATGCATTGGAGAATAATGAAAGACTCATTCTTTTGACTGATTCTATGCCACTCCTAAGATTTGTGCAACTCTCATCACTATAATTACTCTCAATCATTCTTTCCACCCAATTCTTCTGGCAAGTGTCAACCAACCCTATAACCCTAATTCTGTTGGATAACAAATTAACACAATCATGTGACAATAAAAATAATGTGCTATCACATTTTGTAGGAGATAAATCATTTTTGTTCTTTTTCATTATTATGATAGGTACGATATTTGGAAGAGGATACTACTAAACTTCTTACAAAGTTGATATTTTCTTGAAACTTGAACTTTTGTTAGAGGATGCACATATTTTGTATTTGATCTTGATAAATTGATCTACGTAACGTGATGGTTGTGTCGCGGAGTTAGTGCAGGCACTGATACATCATGAACAAAGTTGTTTATTGATGCAACCCTCCCCAAATCTCACTCGCTAATGTCATTCCTCTACTTCACGAGCATTGTTGTTTAGCGATGAGGTATACTAATCACTCCCTTTCTTTCTATCTATCTTTATCCTATTTTAGTACTAATATGAGAGCTTGAAGAATGTTTTTCTAAAGTTTTATCCACGTTGATAATTCTCAATAACTGTGGATAAAACTCCAGAAAGACATTCTTCAAATTTTGACCACCACAAAAACTTGCAAACAATAATGTGGATGTTGTATTGGCATACTTACTTATGAAAACTTTTCTAGTGGTCCCCAGGAGGGGAGCACAAATGACGATAGAAATACTCTCTTATATTAGTAACTAAAACTCTCTTTCTGATACATCCACAATATATTGACGTTGTTCTACTGATATCAGCATTGAAATAAATCAAGTGAATCGTGCTTTAGGATGATCACATATATATTTTGTATCATCAACAATTTAATCTCATTGAGTAACTTTTTTTATACAACTAGAATCTATATTTCCCGCTACCCCTATTAATGTGATTACAACATTATACAACTTCTATGAAAAATCTATCTTTTTGCATCACACTGTAGTATTAATGCTCAATTTAGCTTCTTCAATTTTATATGGTAACTACTAACTGGGGAGTCTTATGGTTTTTTATAAATTATATATATTTTTTTCATGATCCAACTAGACAGATCTAGATTACTTGAGGAAGCCATCAATCACATTATAAAGCAGGAAAATGTACATCGAAGCTAAAGAGGAAAAAAGACAATCTGTTGGAATTCCAAACTGGGAAAAACACAACCGACAACATAGATATTAAGGTGGTTGTGAAATTTTATGGAAGGGAAGAAATTATTAGCTTTACAAGCCAAAGACGACCGAGATACATGTGGAGGATTCTGGAGGAGCTTGAAAATCGTGGCTTAGATGTGGAGACTTCACGCCTTTTTACTTCGAAGATTCTTTTACGCTTCTATATAAAACCATGTCAAAAAGTAATATACAATATTTCCCATGATCACCTTTAGATACAAACTTCTCTAGAATGTAGGATTAATTTAGCTTGATTAGATTATATAACATACCCTTGTTGAAGTGCAAGAGAAAATTACTTTGTAAAGTTTGCAAGTTTCTTTGTTGTGGTTATGCACATAACCGTCATGACATGGTTGTTGAAAATAGTAATACCATATTTATGCGATGACTTCAATTTTTATTGTTATATAGTAGAAGGGCTTAGAATGAAGTGCGAGATATTCCAAGGGATTTCCTGTTAGAGTAGGTTGAAAATTATATAAAAGGATGATACAATATTTTTTTCAACAAGAGATTAGATTGGATAACACCCCTTTTGGGAAAGTTATGCATATATTTTTAGCTTGTTAACTCTTGGGATATTCTATTTGGCAAGGGATTTGTCTAAAGGCTGGGAGATTTTATTGTGAAACTTCACAAAGAAAAAGGCATAATTCAAAAGCTAGATAGAGAAGAAATTTGTCCCATACGCTATCTTGAAATACCGTGGACGTTAAAATAAATTCTTCTTCTTAAATTGTATAGATAATTGTTGTAGTATAAACCCATGCTTTTTTATTTGATTCATGTTTCCTTATTGTTTGGTTTTTACTTAGATTTAAATCTAATTAATTTGGTGGCTAGGTGTCCTACATAGGCATGGAAATAGTCGAGATGTTTTAACTAGCATTGAAGATGCAAAATGTGTAAAATCTACCTTAATAAACACAATTGTAGGGTGATTTAATTATATGTTAAATCCGTGTCATTTTAATATGTCAACCCGGGGTTTCGTAAACTTAGAAAACAAACCAAAATATATGGGACCTTAGATGAAATACATTTGTGAAAGGTTTTTTTAGGGTGGAAGAAAGAAAGGAAATGCGTATTCTGAAAGTATAACTAAAAGAAAACTACAAAAGAAATCATGAAAGAAAACTAAATTAGATTCTAAGGGTGGAATGAATGAATGCCATGGACTTTTCTAAAAACTTAAAAGCTGATCTTTGAACAACTATAAGAAGCAAACTATGATAATCTAGAAAGCGGGTAAACCTAGAACAACTGTTGATTTAATTATCAAGCAAGCAAACTATGAGAAATAGTAAGCAAGAAATTTAATGATAAATAAAGTGAAAAACTATTAGAAGCAAACTATGATAATATAGAAAGCAATAAACTAATCTAGAAAGCAGTAAATAAAAACTAGTGATTTAGTTGTCAAGCAAGCAAACTAAGATAGCTAGTAAGCAATTAGTTTAATGACAATCAAATCGAATCTAGGAAATGAAATGTGGAAAGTGAATCAAACTTGCAGAAATTAAATCACACTTGCAGAAAATAAAAAACACTTGCATAAAATAAATCACAATTGCATGCAAGGAAATAAAAGAAATCAAACTATGTTACACATGTATGCGAATTGGGGTTGATGGGGATCCTTCCATTCCTCGGTAGGCACACATGAACAAGCTGTCACATCTTAAGAATCAAACAACACTCATAAATCATGATTTTTGAGAAAATGATATTACTCATGTTGAATGAACAATCATGAATCGATTCTAATGAATAATTGACAACTTGTTAGCTTCCTTTGAAGGATGTTCTCGTATTTATACATGAATTAGGGATATATTCAATAAATGTAAATCCCTTAAATATATACTAGATCCATACTTGTCTCAACTTATCCCTAAATACTATCTATACAAATCCCATGACACATATAGTTCTCCATGATCTTTCTCCTTGGAATTTGGTCCACCTCTTGAGTTCAAATTCGAATTTGTGCTTGGGAGGCCAAGTACGACCCTTCTAGAACCTCCAAATAATCCTACACATGTCACAAAACTCATAACACACATATATATGTATATGAAACCATGTTAATTTCCTAGTTTTTTATCATAAATTCACTTAACATATATATAAAATAAATAACTTTGGAAAATGATTATTCACAACTTGAAGTGATCATGAAGATGGTTACTTGATGGAGGGTTTTAGTTATGAGATGAGGGCTAAATGGTTATGAAATTATGGAAATAAGGATGAAGGTGGAAGATAATTTTGAGACTCAACATAACCCCCCAACTGAAGTTGTTTCATGTCTTCATGAAACTATTGCATTGATTCATTTTTCCATAAGTTTATCTTCTTGAAATACTTTGCTTATTTATGAGCTTTTGATTTGTATTTATTTTCTTCAAACTTTGCATCATCATATTCTATTTTTCAAATTGTAATACATTTGATTGCAACATATATTTTTGATGGTTGGTTCTTGTGTGACAACCAAATTTTTTGAGTATTGGTTCTTGTGTAACAATACTTTTATTTTTGTTGCATCAAAGTACATGAAAACATTGAGATTTTTCTTTTCAAGTCCTATAATAAATATCAATGAATTTATAATTTGCAAAGCATATATGTTGAATCATCTTGCAACAATAGTTGATTGGGAAGAATATGCTAGTTGGAATGAAATGAAAATGTGTGATGATGTATGACATATGAATATTGAATTCTTTGTGCTGCCTCCCCCAACTAATGGTGTTTTTTTAGTTTATGACAATATGAAAGGGAGTATAGATGTGGTGAGGAATTTTTCCAAAATTACAACTTTGGTATTTTAAGGAATTGCATGACTAAAAATTAGAAAAAAGCATACCTTCACTTACTTTCAATGTGGATGAGTTGTGTTTGCGAGAAGAGTGTGAGGATTCTTTGATATTGGATCATGGAGTATGTAAACAAAGGAATTTTATTTTTCTTCTTTGTTCTCTTTGTGTTGCGGTAACCAGATTGGGATCTTTATTGCTTTTGTTACAAACTTATTCTTGTTGCAAACTACGAAATGATGTAGTCTTCAATCATTACAAAACTCGATGGTACAATTCTAGTCATCAGTATAAATGTGTTGATGTCGAGCATGAAGAGAATTCATTGGATTACGGCCATTAATGAATGCCATTAACCAATGCGAGGGAAAACTCGCCATTAATTTCAACGAGTGCAAAGGTACCTAAGTACATCTTGCGAAAGTGCGAATGAATGAGCTAATGTCGAGCCACTTGCAAGATCAAATGATCGAGGACATTGGTATATTCCGCGTGATTGTCAATGAAGAACTTGTCATTAAGACATAAAAGCCTCGAGTACTTGAAAGATAACTCTATTGTGAACCTAAATAATGTGTTGATGTCGATAGGCCAAAACGTATTAGAAGGGAGGCCTTAATGAATCCTCCATCATCTAATGCGAGCATAAAACAATAATTTTAAAGGACTATGAATGAATTCTTTTGCAATGGATT
This sequence comes from Pinus albicaulis, assembly GCA_034641835.2. Classification (NCBI taxonomy): domain Eukaryota; kingdom Viridiplantae; phylum Streptophyta; class Pinopsida; order Pinales; family Pinaceae; genus Pinus; species Pinus albicaulis. Next base: position 104,043 of record JAXQQM020086137.1, read on the forward strand.
AAGGTTTATTTGACAAAATGAAAATGAAATGAAACGAATTAGCTTTGTAGGGTTTGTAGGGGAGCTGGATGGTTTTATTACTGGGTTACAGGTTAATGAAAGCAAGGAAGGAAAATGGTTGTGTAGGAAAATGAGATGAATATTTTATTGACTAAATACTATAGGAATGCAATGGTAAGACTGGTATTTGAGAGGTTTTAAAATAGTGTGGTGGATCTGATTTAGCATTATTTATCCAAAATCATGTGTTCATGCTTTGGATATTTCATCTTTAATGTTGCCCTGATCATGTTCTTAAGAAATGTGGTCTTTGAGAACCTTTGTTTGATTATGGTCATCTACTTCTCTTCTGGAACTACTTGAAAACATAGTAGTTTTTTTCTGCAATGAAATGTAAGATTATCGAAAGTGATCAATCTCTCTATTTATTAGATTTTCAAAAAGCTGAGAATTACTAGTAATAAAACAAATTCACGAAAGAAACTTAAATGAATTTTTACATGTTTTGAAACTAGTGCTTTGGTTTACCTATCATGTCTTGTTGGAAATTTATTCATTATTTTGTTGTTTCAAATTTGGATGAATACTCTCTGATCTCATATATTTCATCAATATATTTCCAATGATGTTTTAATCGCGTCAAACAGACGTCGTATGAGAAAGCTATTGTCGTTTGAAGTTTTAGAAAAATAGTGAAATTGAGGTGTATGATTGCCACGTGGAAAGCTTAAGGAATGCCACATGGAAGCACAGGAAGGTGTCATGTGGAATACATTTTGTTGTGGATGTTGACTTGATAGAGTGAAGTGGACTGCTGACTAGACAAGGTGACGTCGCAGACAACTAGGCGATGACTATGCAATATTGGCTAATGGTACGTTGCCACATGGACCAATCGAATGTCGCCATATGGCAGCAAAACCCCAACAAACAAAATTCAAGATTTCGGGAGAAGCTTCCAACTGTCTAATTGCTCTAGGACACTTGTTAATCAATTTCATGACACCAAAATATTTTATTTTTATTTGAAGTCATCCTCTTGCCAAAGAAAATGGATCTCACAACCAATTTTTTTCTATAAAAATTGTGAAAATATTGATGCCAAAACTTAAATAATTTATTTTATTTTATTTCTTTTGTTGCAGGTTGAAAGCATGGAGAAAAATTTCTAACTTCTCTCTACGCAAATTACGGACTTATTTATTTTCTTTGAGGAAGAATTTTTAAGCAGAGACGTTTTTTTTTTTTTCGGTCGACCATCACAAAATTTAGAAATAGTGATTGTAGATCGGTGATATGTCCCTTATCGAGTTCGATTCAAGCTTGATTTTTTTTGAATTTGGGCGATTTTTCACAAATATGATTTTTTATTGCGAATTTTCCCAAAAAGTTTCATATCGATCACACCAAACTCGCCACCTAAATTATAAAACAAATATATTTAACAATTAGAGATCAATTTTTGTTTTTAAATTTTAGAGTCAATGGTAAATTTAGATCTCTCCGTCATTTTTATTGAAATTTTTTAAAACTAACTTGGGTCAATCTTCTTTATGATCTTTCATATCGCAGGGAGCACAAGAAGAGAGCATACTAGTGAGTTTATTAATCAATTTTTTTATTTTTTTTTAAATTTGAATTCAGAAAATAAAATGAAAAGAATCAATCTCACCTGAAATTATTGTTCTTTAATATTTGCTTGTGCTCATTTTTCACAATCATTTGTTTTATTGCAATATTCCTACCAAGGGTTAGTAAATAGGTGGCTTTTATTGCACCACAAAATGCAAATTTAGCCTAAAAAACACAAAACTTGTTTTTATTTGTTAGTCCTATTTTACTAAAGAAATGAAACATTCTCTTAAGTATAAGATAATTTCCAATGTGTCTATTTGCATAACAAAATCATGATTAAACTTATATCCAAGTTTGAAAAATAAACCCTAGTGAATTATTGGACATGATTAGGAAGATTTGATGTCAAAAATTGTAGCCTAATGAATAGTTGAGACAAAATTTGAATGTGCTCTTTAAGTTTTTGATCTTCTTCAATTGCCATAGCATAAAACTCTTCAGATATTATTTTTTGAATTGGATTATTATTATTATTTTATTTTTTTAATGAATGGGGGTTTTTGATTTGTGGATGTTTTATCTTTATTTCTATGTTTTCTATATGCAAATGCAAAATAAACTTAAATGAAAATGCTTGAATGAAGTTAATATTAAATGAAAATGACCCTAAATGAAAAATGTTTTTTAAACAATCCTCCTAACTTAGTTACATCTAAGTTTGCTTCCCCAACACCGACGCCAAAAATGTAGGGTGATTTAATTATATGTTAAATCTATGTCATTTTAATATTTCAACTCGGGGGTTTCATAAAATTAGAAGAAAACCAAAAATATGGACCTCAAATGAAACTGTTGTAGAAGGCTTTTTTAGGATGGAAAAAAAGAAATGAAATGCATATTACAAGTATGACTAAAGAAAACTGCAAAGGAAATCACATGTAAGAAAAATGAATTAGATTCTATGGGTGGAAATTAGATTCTAAGGGTGGAATGAATGAATGCCATGGAATTTATAGAAACTTATAAAAATAAATCTTTGGTATGACTATAAGAAGCAAAAAATGATAATATAGAAAGCAAATGGCTTGGAACAAGTTATTGATTTAGTTACTAACCAAGAAAACTATAAGAACTAGTAAGAAATAAATTTAATGATAATTAAAGTGCGAATCTATTAGAGGAAAACTATGATAATATAGAAAGTAGTAGAATAATCTAGAAAGTAGTAAAAAACAACTAGTGATTTATTTTTCAAGAAAAAAAACTAAGATAGCTAGCAAGTAAGTAGTTTAATGAAAATCAAATCAAATCTAGGAAAGTGAATCACACTTGCAGAAAGTAAATCACACTTGCAGAAAATAAAACACACTTGCATAAAATAAAGCACAATTGCATGCAAGGAAATACAATAAATCAAACTGTATTATAGATGTATGTGAATTGTGGTTGATGGGGATCCATCCATTCCTCAATGAGCACATATGAGCTAAGCTGCCACATCTTAAGAGTCAAACAACACTCATAACTCATGATTTGGAGAAAATGATATTACTCATGTTGAATGAACAATCATAAATCTGATGCTTCTTGAATAATTGACAACTTGTTAGCTTCCTTTGAAGGATGATCCTCCTATTTATACATGAATTAGGGATATCTTCTCAATAAATGTAAATCCCTTAAATATCCACTAGATCCATACTTGTCTCAACTTATCTCTAAATACTAGATACATATCCTATGACACATCAAGATCTACATGATCTTTCTCCTTGGAATATGGTCCACCTCTTGAGTTTAAATTCGAATTTGTGTTTGGGAGGCCAAGCAATATCCTTCTAGAACCTCCAAATAAGCCTAAACATGTCACAAAACTCATAACACATATATATATATATGAAACCATGTTAATTTCCCTGAGATTTTTTTATTCATAAATTCACTTAGAGAAGTACATAAAATAAATAACTTTGGAAAATGATTATTCTAACCGTATGATCATGGAGATGGTTACTTGATGTAGGGTTTTATTTATGGAATGAGGCTAAATGGTTAGCAAAATTATGAAGCATGGATGAAGATGGAAGGCAATTTTGAGGACTCAACAACAATCAACCTGAAAAATTACTTTAATTAATTACCTTGTGTGCTATGCCTCAATGTAATACCATGTTACATTATGAATAGACTTGGTATCAATTGCAACATATAAATAAATGAATGCGTAGGTTAAATTCAATCATCGCTTGGATATTAACTTTGTTTCTTCCTAACATGTTGTGCATAACATAATTTTGTTTTACATGGTACCTAAAGTCGTATCAGTGGTGTTGGCATTATCCAAAAACCTCCACATCTCAACGAAAATTCTTGATCCACGTGAGTTTACAGTTGGTGAGTTGAAGTTCGTTGATTTTCTAGGGTTGAATCCGATGGCCTAGATCCTTTCCCCCGACATATGGCTCAATACCCATCTTTCCCCTTCGAGTCCCCACTCATTCTTTCACTGCCCCGAAGGGGAAAGAGCTCTGCTTAGGGTATGGAACTAGAGGGATGGTTTCACCATCATCGAACTGCAGTATTATTTATAACTTGTTTGTATGGATCTTAGTTTATTTTTTTGGGGATCTCTTACTACTTTGTCTTTTATTACGATGTGGATCCTAATTACGAAACCCTCTACCAAGATACGCAGGAGACCTCTTGTCAATAGAAATATTTCTCTCCAGAGATCTAGCTTGCTCAAGGTTCTAAGTATGAAAATTTGTTTACTCCTACAACCATTTCCTTTCTTATGTTATATGACATTTTAAGTAAAAATTTTTATGATTGAGGAATCATTCTCCTGATTCCCTTGTTTAATCTCTCGTTTTGATGTATTTGAAATACGAGAACTTCGCATCTCTCATGCGTCCCTCTCGTGGTAAGGCATGCTAGTATTTTGTTTCAAACTATTTGTATACTTTATTTGCTATTCGAAGTTTCTAAGTTTTCTTCTATTATTACATTTCATTGCATGCCACAAGTTGGTAACATTTTTATCCTCTACTACAGGTCTTGCATTGAGAGAGACCGGAAAGGTTTACTTACTATTTACTCAGATTTAACAAGGTTTTATTACCTTTTCCTAGAGGTTATTATTCAAGAGGAATATAATTAGATATTTTCACATGTTAATGTTTTCACTTGTTTCAAAGGAAGACCCATAGGGTCGAAGGAGGGTTTCCTTCACCCAAAGAAACCTAATTTAGTTCTAGAATTTGCCAATATGGAAACTATATTTTTATTAACTATTTATTATTTAAGAGGTAATGAGTAGGCCCTCTTGATTAATTCCTAGATATGTTGAATGAAAAAATTATTTTTATTTATGACATATTATTCTCCTTAATATCATGTTCAAAATCTTAATGAGTAAAATGGGTATTTTTCCATCATTTATTTACGTATTTAGATGTGTTGTATAAACTGTATGTAATTACATAGTATGATTGTTTGTGTTTATCTTTGAATATGGTGGTATTTTGTCTTTGAACCTACAAAAAAGCACAATCGTTAGATCACGGGAATGAAATTTAGCGCCAATGAAAAGTTTTTATTATTTATTTAAGGGAGTTCGACCATGGTCCTGGGTTACCTTTTTTTTTCGATTCGACCCAGGGACTAAATGGTTCCTCCACAGTCCCCTTCAACCCATTACCTTGTTAATTTTAATTTTCCTCTGAGGTATTCCAAAGTTTCTTTGGTTTGATTTATCTTTTACTTTTACACAGTTGTACTCATATATATCGGGTTTCGGGTGTTTCTTTTCTTCTAGACTCCTTTCATGAATTATGTCCTAACTATCTAAACCGGTTTTCTGTAGCATGCATAGATGCCCAATTTGATCTATGTTAATTAAGTACAAGGTTTATATCCATTATGTTTTCATGTTATTTACCAGTTACCAATTTCTTCCCCATTTTCCTCTACTGTGTACCCATGTGAAAAATGTATATAATAGAAATATAAACAATATAACATAATATTTAACTTCAATCAGTGCACTTCTTCCATTATATTAATATGATCAAACATAATCCTAAAATTTATTAAATGCACGACTCTACCATATTTTTCTACAAGCAAGCGACCATAACAGTAAGAAAATTTAACTTTGTAACCCATGCAAAAATTTTAAGCATGCTTATCTGATCTCACAGACAACCTAGGAATTCACTAAGAAAAAGGCCTTTCCTCCCAACCACGAGAACAAAAATTACATCTGATCTCCCCCAAGCTACAACCTCCAAAAAAAGTAGATTGGCAGTGACCTCTAGGGTCTTATTCTGGCATAGAAACCTTCCAAGTCGATCCAAGCTTTGAAATTGGAAAAAATAAGGGGCTCTAATTTAATTAAGGGAAAATTAAATTAGATGGAAACTGTAATTCCACATCACTAATAGCTTGTACGAGTTAATTGAGTCCAAAATACTTAGTTTTCTCAGTCAATTTGATTTGGGTGTCAGACTGGAGACATGTATAGTTCACTCTAAGTTTTAGGTGGTCCAGTTATAGTTTATTTAGAGTTGTAATTGTTTAATTTGATTGGGACTGCCAAGTAGAGACAGGTGATTGGCCTTGCCACATTGTTCCAAAATTCTATTGTTGATTAAATGGAGGAGAAGAAAAAAACAAAGATGGGTCTTGTGACATACCTTTAGGTCGAACTTGCCACTGTCGACGTTCGTTCATTAAATATATTGGTTATGTCTCTTCTTCCGCCTCTTTAAAAACTTATTTTAATCTTGGAAGTGATGGAAGCGCGTACGTGCTGATCCTTAGTGAAGACGAGCGCACATACGGACCATGTCCGATAGACACTCCTCTAGCTATTGCTTCTTTCGGCCTTAGTGAAGCGGAATATGGATTAACTATGTTTTGTTATGGATTGTTTCTGTTTGACTTGTAAGACATCCAGTTGCGTTGTGAGGGTGCCCGGAGGATATCGGTTTTTTGAAATCACATCCCAGATATTGCCGATTCCGTCGAGTTCTGTTGTCACCATAAGCTTTATTGCGGAAATAGTATCTCGTCAAATAATTACGTGCATGTATTGCCTCAAGAGCACGATACACGGTTGAATAATGCCATCATAATTTTCCTATTAAATATCTTCTTTCCCATTAAATTTAAAGTTTCTATCCATTCATCCTTCATCCCTTTTATCATAGTTACTTTTTAAAACATCTTTAGATAATGTAGCGTATGAGAGACCTTTGTAAATTGTATTAAAACAATTCAACATACTCTTACGAGTTTCATTATCTTTTACGGTCTATATTAAAAATTTTGTCTTTAAATCTCTAGTCACGAAATAATCTGGAAGTATTTGGTTAGAAGGAAGTTTCATTGATCCCAAGAGTTAATAGTTCCTCCACCAAGCCCATAAACCATCAATCTTCTCCCTTTAATGTAGAGAGAAAGAAAACAATTTAGTTTACGGGGATCGGTATAATCATATCCCCTACACTTAAAATGTCAGAATTCGAAAAGCATCAATGAGGGTTTTAAAGTTAAACCATGGAAAGTATGGATGCACGCAAAGGAATGGATTTCATGGGGGCATTAGAAAATAGTTCAATGATAGGATACTCCAACATCATTGTTTGTCCACTGAGGTTGATTAAATGCCATACGGTCAAATATGTGCCAATAACCTTCATGAATCTCTTGGTCTGGAAAATCAATTTGGACAGGACTGGTAAACAAATTTGGAAGAGGTCTTACAACACTACCGCGATTTGGGATATCAGGTTCTTTTCTCTAACCAAGGTCTTAGGTGATCTAGGTTCTAGTGACTGTAGTTTTTTTCCTACAACACCACTAGTTTCTTCCTCTCCTTCTTGTAGATTGCATGAATTTCCCTCTTGTGAAGGGTCGGAATGAAAATTTTTGGTGACCTGAATGCTTTGTTCAGACCCTTTGGTTTTGCTACAGATCTCGACATGAGCTACATATGGTGAGCCTACTACTTGAGGGATTATAGTAGGGCTTTTTCCAGATATGTTTGAGGGTCCCTCTTGACTTTGAGATTATTCTTTTCTTATGATTTCTTCTATAAAGGTCGATCTTCCAAGGGTCACCGATCCCTTGGTTTTGGTGTATTTGGGTGGTGGGTTCAGATCTATTTCTACTTTTTTCTTCCTAGTAATTCATTAAAACAGACAGAGATATTCCTCAAAATATTGAAGAAGAAAATCAACCTCAAGCAGAAATTGAAGCAGGTATGTAAATGTAAATATTATGATCTATTGATATATTTTTAAAGTTTTCCCAATGTCTGATGTGAAGCTTAATTTTTATTTGATGAACTAGTTTGAAAAATATTTTGTTTAATGTAAACGGACGAGAGATACTCCTCAAAATATTGAAGAAGAAAATCAACCTCAAGCGGGAATTGAATCGGGTATGTAAATGTAGATATTATGATCTATTGATATATTTAAATTTTCCTAATATTTATTGACATATTTATTAATTTAGTTATTTATTGAATATGTACTATTTTTTCGAATATGTATAGATGAAATCACTATCGATAATGAGATGTTAAACACTAGCACATATGGAGATAAAAACTTGACTATTTTATACGATATCGTGTCGAGAAAATTTTGGAAATGTTTTTCAAGGCGAGGTGACGAGTTCAAGCTCAAATGTTGAAATGTCTCTTATCATCAAGGAAATTAAAAGAAGCGACGACCTTTATTGGGTATTCGAAAATCAACCAAAAAGATAAAAAAATGAAAGAAGAGGTGATAAAAAATATGAGTAGTGCTATAGAGTCAATTAAGAGATCTAGAGATAAAAATGTTTCAAATATACGTAGATGAATACAAATGGCAATGGTTTCACCAAGTACTCAAGAGAATCGTTTGAATCTAACATCTGTAACGGTACTTTGGGAACCTCGCGAAAAACTGCGCACAAACATCGAAAATTTCGGCGCAAATAGACGTAAATGATGAACTCGCTTGTTGGAGAGCTATTTGTAGGCAACCATACAAAGATAGACTTGGAGAAGATGTTAAAAAAATAAATATGAATATTGGAAGAACAATTAGCGTGTTTCACCTTGCGCGAACATGTGATGCGAAGAAGAAGAATAGCGAAATCAATACGAAGAACATGAAAAACATCTCTTGAAACCACTCAAATAGAGTTATTCAACAAGTTCAAAGAAAGAATCGTCAAATTCAAGTTTCACTCGGTGCTTTTGTTCGACAAAAACCATGGTATGTAAAACCTATCTAGTACGCGACACTTGTTGCCGTTATCATGTGATTTGAGTTATATTATGACACATTCCTTGATTTCGGTAGAACATTATGGAATGATTCACCTTCTCCTTCCACTATCCGTGAATTCATATCTCAAATTCTATGTGAAAGAGAAAGCGATGAACTATTTTACAAAGAAATGTGTTGGTGGTAAAAAATGCGATGATTGTGGAAATTTGACTAAATTTCAAAACAAATATCGTATTGATATAAATGATCAATCATTGTCCAACATGAAAGTGAAATGGAAGAGATACAAATATACCGGTACATCGATTCAAAGTACGGATAGTGTTAAAAGAATCGAATTACGAGAAGACGAAATTTTTCTAATAGACTTTTTGAGAAAGTTTAGTAGAATTTACAAAAAATACATATGCATTCCCATAAGAGCTCGATGGCAAGACTTGCAATTCAAAAAAATCTCGTGAAGTTTTTCCACCGGGAACCATTTTGTCGGTGATTGATTTTAGAAGCTACACATTTGCTCCACAAAAAGAAATTCGAGTGAATACTATCACTCTGACCAAGTCTCCATGCTCGTTCTGTTCTATATAGACATCTTGAACAAAATGTCGATCATATAAAAGCACGAAGTGAAAATCGACATATCATTAAAGAATATCATTTTTTATATCGGTGGCCGATCGTACGCATGATACATGTTTTGTACAACATTGTTTTGGAAAAATTTATGATTCATTGAAAAATCGTGGAATAACATTCAATGAACATTGGATATAGTCGGACGGATACGCGAGTCAATTCAAATCTGCACGATCATTTTTTTGGTTGTGTCGTCTTCATAAGAAAACCTCCCATTAAACATTGTTGGAATTTCTTTGAAATTTGGCCATGGAAAAGGAGAACATGACGGTGCGGGAGCATGCATAAAACGAGCACTTCGAAGATATCAAATGAACCACTTTTGCACGCCGACTTGCAAACGGCGAAGAAGTTGTTCAATGGTGCAAAAATACTCTAAGCCATGAGATTAACCCATCACGAAGTGCAAGGTACATTCAATTTAATTTATATTGGTAATCTAATTTTAAACATTGTTACATTTATCATGCAATGATTATTTTAATTGTATTTTGATATCATATTTACAAATTCTTTTTTCTAATTTTCCATATAAAGGTTTTTACGCTGTATTGGAATCGGAGACGTAAATAGATCAATTGGAAATGAAGTTGGAACAATAAAAGGGACTCGAAAATTGCATTCAATTCAAACAAAATTGTCCACAAATGTGTTTGCATTGGATAAATATTCTTGTTTTTGTGATGTTTGCATAGACAACACAAAATCCAATGATATCATTGTGAAAACAAAATGTATGTGAACGATTGGAAACATACGAGCTAAATACAAAGGGAAAAATGTACATTTGCAATGATTGAAGAAATGGAATCGGAAGGAAACTACAATATCATCCGATGGTGATCGAGTTTACGATCTTGTTAGAGAGTAACAATTGAATTACTTTTTTAATGATTTAAAGATTTACAAATTTAAATTTAAATATGCATAATTAAATGTTAAATTTATATTTTATTGTGCGAGGAGATGTTTTTGCTGTAATTGCACCTATTGACAGGATAGAAAATGTGAAGTATTATTTGATGCGTTGCCTTTGAACAAAAAATGAAATTATTACAAGACTATAATGATCACGGATTTCGGTACTTAATGAAAGATTACATTATGTTTTGAGAAAGGTTATTTTTCAAACAAACTCGTCAAAGTGGAGACTTTGTTTACTTCGAAGACTATGAACTTTGATTCCATAAGTTGTCAATATAGTCACTTGGTGTGTACGGCACGCATAAAGTTGATAGAAGTTCAATCAAAGAAAAAATCAAAAATTAAGGGAAATGGAAAATGTCAAAATCCGATCATGAACGGATTATTGAGGATGGAATTCCATTAGAATTTTTTTTAATTAAGTGTCGGGGACAACAATTTATTATCTTTTAAACCTTTCGGTACTCAACTAAAAAATTGAGCTGCTTATGTTATTTGTGGTTTGCAAATGTTACAAATTGTTTGGGTACAAGCACGTGCTCTAGTTTCAACGAAAATAGTTTTTTCTATACATGTGCATTGATTAAAAATGTTAAATATGTATTGGATATATATATTCTAGAATGAAATTAATTGTTCTTGTATAATTGTTTGTGTATATGTTCTCCGACCATATGGTACAAACTATTTCACTTTATTTTGTAAAGTCGGATTCGGTCCCCATATGGCCTAGCCTCCAAGGGACGAGATAACAAGTGGTTGTCCCCACTTTAGAATCTCGGCTTTTAAGTACAATTTCTTGTTTATGTCGAGCATCTTACATGATGTCCTAGCCAAAGATAGATTCTCTTTGTTTCAAGTTTCCAATAAAAGTTGTCACCAAATGACTTGTTCGAACTCTTGTAGTAAACACCATACCTTATCTCTCTTGCTCTCCAATATTATTAGGTTTAATTATTATAACACAAAAATTGTTCTACATTGTCAATAATTTTTTGCGCTTACACTAAAATCAATGAACACTATTAATCCAATGTCTTTACAAGTAATGTACCATCATACATGCAATTATATCAAATTAGAAATCAACATATACAATGAAATCAATGAGGATTGTCTTGTTACAAGTAACATAATTTAAATTTACCATATGTGCAAATGTAGGTTGAAACCATCCAAAACTTTAAGTTATAGATTGAAACCATCCAAAACTTTAAGTTTTAAAACCCTTTTGATTATATATTGTGCAACATTAAAACATTAAACATTTAAAGTTCATTAAATATCACATGCAAAATGTAAACCATCCAAAACTCGAGTTTTAAAAACTTCACATGCCATGCCAATTATAATTCAACTATCCAACAAAACCATTTAACAGATTAAATATCACATGCCAAAGTTGTTTCAAGTTTCCGGTAAAAGTTGTCACCGAATGACCTACTAGGATATTATAAATACTAAATTTGTAAGATCATTTTGCATTCGAAAAAATTCGAAAGTCTTAGACTGTCAATCAATTTAAAGTATCATTCACCCTAGGGAGTGTAAAATATTCAATGTAGGTTGGTGACGATGCTCACTCCTAGCTTGAAGCAGCGCCAATGACCAATTCTTTAATGAATTCCAATGCACTAGACCAAAGTTGGTTCAACCTACCTGGTTTTTCACCCAAGAAATTCCAAGGATGGACTATCTGGACAAACTGCTGAAATTGAAAAGCTTGACATGGAGATACGACAAGGTGAACAAAGACTCCAAGAACTCTTTATGGAAAGGGCTCACTTGAAGGAAAGAAGCACCACGTTGCAGGCTAAAGTCAAGAACATGGAAGATAAGATCAAGAGGGACTTTCTTGATCCGAAACCTATTGGTTTGAAGAAAGAAAATGCATGTGTTGGCACACTTGGAAAAGAAGATGACCACACTATGAGGATTGGTGCACTTCATTTGGAAGGAGTCAATATATGTCGTATTGGAGAAATTAGACAGAATTCGAAAAGGAAAGAGCTTGAACCAATTCAAGCAGACCCATGATCAGATTTTTCTATGGAGCTTCATGAGAAGAGATATGTGAAAAGCACTGTTAAGACAAGGGCTAGTTCGAAAGACATATTGGAAGAGGAAGTGTTAAAGAAGATTGCGGAAGTAAGGCGCAAGACAAGGAGGAGGAATGATGATGAAAGTTCCTTGGACTTGAGATTCGTGTCTACAACCGTACATGGGAAAAAGCTCTCTGCTTTGATAGACACGGGGGCTACCCATAGCTTCCTAAGTCAAAAGGCAGCTTCATCTCTTAGAAAGAGGAAGGCTAGCATCGATAAAGAGTTGAGTGCTTTCAAGGCAGTCAATTCGAGGATGAAAGCAGTGACTGGTGTCATGAAAGGCACACATGTGAGAGTAGGGTCATGGTTTGGAAAGATAGACTTAAGATTCATTGACATGGATGATCATTCTATGGTGTTGGGACGAGACTTCATGGTTGCAGCACAAGCCATACCAATGATGGACCGAGACATTCTCTTAATTCTTGTGATCAATCTTAAACTATTTTCTGAACTTCTATTCTTATTGTCACCCTTAATATTTTGTCATCTTTCCGTATCGATTATATTAAAAATAAAGTATAAATCATAAATCATAAACCATTTAAATATTTAGCTCGAACTCTTGTAGCAAACACCATACCTCAAGTCTCTCTTGCTCTCCAATATTATTAGGTTTAATTATTATAACACAAAAATCGTTCTACATTGTCAATAATTTTTTGCTCTCCAATATTATTAGGTTCACATTCTATCATTCATGTAGTTTTAAGAACTTCAGATTCCATGCCAATTATAATTCAACTATCCAACAAAAACATTTAACATTAAATATCACATGCCATGCCAATTATAATTCAACTATCCAATAAAAACATTTAACATTAAATATCACATGTCAAATGTAATTCAGATGACAACATTACTTCACATTCACATGCCAAAAGTACTAAAACCATCCAAAGAACACTGAAATCAATGAACAAGTTATTAATCCAATGACTTTACAAGTAATGTACCATCATATGTATGCAATTATATCAAATCAAAAATCAACATATAATGTAATGAAATCAATGGGGATTGTCTTGTTATAAGTAACATTTCAATTTACCACATGTGCAAATGTAGGTTCACATTCCATCATTCATGTAGTTTTAAAAACTTCAAATGCCATGCCAATTATAATTCAACTATCTAACAAAAACATTTAACATTAAATATCACATGCCATGCCAATTATAATTCAACTATCCAACAAAAACATTTAACATTAAATATCACATGTCAAATGTAATTCAGATGACAACATTACTTCACATTCACATGCCAAAAGTACTAAAACCATCCAAAGAACACTAAAATCAATGAACACTATTAATCCAATGACTTTACAAGTAATGTACCATCATACATGCAATTATATCAAATTAGAAATCAACATATACTGTAATGAAATCAATGGGAATTGTCTTGTTACAAGGAACATTTCAATTTACCACATGTGCAAATGTAAGTTCACATTCTATCATTCATGTAGTTTTAAAAACTTCAGATGGCATGCCAATTATAATTCAACTAGATCCAACAAAAACATTTAACATTAAATATCACATGCCATGCCAATTATAATTCAACTATCCAACAAAACATTTAACATTAAATATCACATGTCAAATGTAATTCAGATGACAACATTACTTCACATTCACATGCCAAAAGTACTAAAACCATCCAAAAATTAAATAAAACAAATTATATAATAGTTCATTGTAATAAAATATGTCCAAAAATTTTAAATCTCACTTGAGTATCAAACTGTATCAAGTTTAACAAACTTTAAAACCATCTAAATTTTGAAATCAAATCTGTAAATCTTGTCCATCAAATGGAGGATCTAGCGTCTGGGTCTCGAGTAGCGCCCTGTCCTGTGAATAGGAAACCATCATACACAATGCACATGTACTTGAACATTAAAATTTGAAGTTTTAAAAATGAATGAGAATATATATATCTAGAACTTCATGTAAAACACAAAATATAACAAAAAAATCATGCAATACCTCATAAGGTTCCCTCTCCATTTGATGAAGAGGTTCTGCCATAGAAACATCTGCAGTGGTAACCTGTATAATATACATATACAGTTAAATATAAATATATATATATATATATATATATATATATTAAAAAATTTCAAATGAAAATGCACGTGTACATATATAAACTTATTTGAACAATAATATTAAAAAAAAGAACTAAAGAAAACTTGTTCAAATGCTGTGAATGTTCCTATCTCCGTCGCTAAAGTCCTCGGATTAAAAAAATCTTCTGCACGAACCTAAATTCAAAAATTTTTAAATAACTCAAAATATAGATCTCTCTCTCTATATATCTCAATTTTTAATGGAACTTTTTGAGGTAACATAAATTTTGAACTTGTGAAAAATTGTCCATACTTGTACATCTCCCAATGAAGTAGAAGGTATATCTCCTAAGGAAGAAGAAGGTACAAACCCATCAAATTATATATATATATACATGTACATGTGTGGCAACAATTATTTATTTTAGAGTCACTTAAAAAACACTAACATACATGTGCCAACATATCATGATGGTCAGACCCATCTGCATCGTTTGAACTGGAGGTCCCAAATGTAATATTAAAATTTTCATCATGCATCATGCCTGAGAACCGCAAATGGTGTTTTAACATATAATCATACATTAAATTAGATTAATGTACACATACAAATAAATGTTTACATGTACATACACATGTATTTATTACCACCGTACACATGTATATGTAAATATATCAGAACCTAAGGTCACTAACACATACCGTTCCAGTGCCCTCTTCCTCATGAAAAATTAGGTCTTGCAACCCATTGTGACAATTTTTTGCATATGTTTGGAGATCTTCAGAATTCATATTGTCAATCTCCTCATCTATACAATAAACAAAATTGGCATGTGCATTTTCACAGCTCTTTGTCGATTTAAACAAAGATCGAATCCACCCAATCCGCTATGAACATTGTCGATCATAACATCCCTTGCTTCTCAAATTATTCGAGAAGTCGCATCCAGATTCATTGCAGGTTTCACCAAACGCGACTCACTCTTCGCGCTCTGCTGCGAGGCAACTCCACATCTCGCTTAGCGCCCTTACGTTGATATAATCGACCTCTCCCCAGGCCAAAAAATTCTGAAGGAAGGTCATTGTAGTCAGGTTTCATACCAAAAAAAAATTCTACATAAAACATTTGTGCAAAATAAAGAGGAACCTCATTGTTCCATGGAAGCCTTCCAAAGGCCGCAAGATGTCGATCATACAAATATTTTGCTTTGTCCGGGTGCTTGAAACACTGCACCTTCAAAATTTTTCTTTTTTGCCCTTCCTTATAATTAAACATTGACTTAGCATCATCTCTTTTTACTCTCCGTTTTATGTCCTTCCATTTATCGGGACCTATCACTGTTTCTTTTCTCTTTCTCATCACTTCTACAAACGAATCAGTCGTTGGCCCCAAATTTTTGTACACTTTTACCATTTCACTCAATGAATGTGTAACTATTTCAAGGCTTTGTCTACTCTCAGCAAGTAGAGACAAAGCCTCGAGATCTCTTTGAAATTTTGCATGACGGCTTTGACACCTTTGTAAGGTGCATTCCGCCATGTTCATTTCCCATGGTCTATCAGTAATCTCATCCGGATAAGTTGTGGTGGGTTGACAACCTTCTTCTTCAATGTAGCGCGCTGCCATGCGTCTTTTTTGACAACTGGCTCGAACATTTTCAGCCTCTGCATCAATATATATAAAATTTCGTATATTACAAAAAACACGTGTAAAAAAAGTTGTACAAATTTAATGAAAAAGAAACATGGCAACTGATGTTTCACATCATTCCAACATGACCTCGCGAAGAACCAACCCTTAATGACGTCATTGAGAAACTGCACTAATAAAGGACTTCGTTGAGAACTACAGTCGTTGATTGGACTTCGGGGGAATAAATATCACCCCCTTCCTGCAACCTGCTACCACTCAGACCTCGACCGGTTGAACCTTGGCCACGCTCCATGGATGGAGTAGAAACCCTTCTCCTCTTGCCTCCTTAAAATTAAAATATGAAACTTATTAACAACTAATTTCACTCACAAAGTTAATAAAAAAATCAATTCCATATGTACACACATGTATGGAGATTTAAGATTATATTTAAATACCGTGAACATCCTCCAATCCCTAAACCTCCATATGGAATTCAGCTGATCTTCGTCTTTCATCCTCCATGATATATATCTATTGGTCGAAATTCACAAAATAGATTTCAAAAAATCAATTTGTAATTTAGTGTACACAAATTATGTATAACACAACTTTCAAAACAATAATTGATCATGTGTGAAACATAGAACCAGTGGAGAAACCTAAGGAAAAACTATGTTTCCAAGTCGAACCTTTGTAGAGGTTCCAATACCTGAGAGTAAAATCCAGTTTGGGGCTGTTAAATCCAGTATGTTCTATATTTCTTACATTTCTGCCCTCCTATTTTTCTTTCCAATCAAGGTTTATAAAATAACATGAGAAGCAACATGAGACTTGAAACAATCATTTTCATTATCTATATGGAAGGCAAGAAGGATTACTACAATTTGTACTTGGTTTTTTAAGAATATATCAAATAAAGTTTTTGAGAAGCAAATATGGTTTGTTCCTTAGTATTTGGCACTTAGAATTTCCATAATGCTTATAACCCCATCCTTACAATTTTTATAATTTCCATGATGAGACATTTGAATTTCCTTCCCCATATTTCTTGTTAATTATTATAACCTTAAAATGGCTAGTATTGGTTTGTCATCATCATCTCAAAATGACCTGGCAGATGAAAATTTACCATGTCCATCATCATCACTTCACACCATCTCATACATGACCCCTTCTACATATTATATGCATGAATTTTTGGCATGTCATCCTCTCTACCTATCCCATGAATGATTGTGACAACAAGTGAATAAAATACAATTTATAAGCAGAGGATAGTTTCTAGTTTGTCCTCCTCCATCCGCCCCATAGCTAGTGATTTCTCAATTTTCCACTTCCAACTTTCTATTCTCAAAATTCATTAGCAGCTAATTTTATCGATAGCCACACCACACTACATTAATGAACTCTACGTTGTTTGTTATTGTAAAGTCCAATAACAAACAATGTTAATTGAGTTTAGTAGTGTATATAAAAATTTCTTTGACTTCCAGGTGTGTTGTGACTATTAGTAGAATTAACTACCAAAATTAATTTCCAAAATAAAATGTTGGAAGAGAAAAAATAGGCAATCACTGGATATGGAGTGGGTGGAGGAGGACAAACTTATAGTGATCCCTTCCTTATCAATTTTCCTTTATTCACCTAATGTCACAATCAATCATGGTCTAGATAGAAGGGATGACCTACCATAAATTCAATCATATAATGTGTAGAAGGGTCATATGTAGATGGTGTGAAACCATGATTACAAACATGGTAATTTTTCATCTACTAGGTCATTTTGAGATGATGATTACAAACCAGTGCTAGCCCATTAAAGGTTATAATCATTGGCGCCTAATGTGGGGTGGAAAATTTAAATCAAGTTCGTATCAAAGTACAATTTAGCTCATTTTAGTCAAGGTTAGTTAGAAGAATTAGCTATTGGTTTCTGCCTTCAATTTCCTCTGAAAATGAATGTGTACATGCTTTTGAGAGACATTAGAGGAATAAGGTCCAAATTTTGATGAAAATGTGCTATGAAAGTAGAGGGTTTTAAAGGCAAGCATGTACAAGGCATAGTTGAGCCAAATGTTCTTCAAGAAGGGCCTAATTATTTGGGTCTTGGTTATGGAAAACATGGAAAATGCTCCAAAGCCAAGGAGGCACATGAAGCTATTCCAAGAAGGAATTTTATTTCGTGTTCATTACCTCAAGCTTGTGAAGTTTGTGTTCATGATGAATGGAACATGTACATAGTTTACCTTAAATTTGTTGTGTTTTACGGATATTAAAATGAAGAACTTCTATTTAGATCCATTCCATAGATTGACTGCAGGGGCATTTACTAGATATGTCACCTTTCATAAAAGATGAGATCCAGAGGCTACCTGGCCCTTTACAGACTCTGCCTATAGAACTTGTAGAAGTAAACACTAGAGGCATTAAAAATATCAAAGAACGTTTTCATGGTCAGACATGGGAATGTGTCTCTTTCCCTACGCAAAAAAATAGTTCTTGAGGTAGTTAATCTTCATAGACATGTCATCAAGCAAGTCAATGTGATCATCCCTCCTTCCCTCCCTTGTAAAATAATTATGTTTTGCAGGTCAGAAAGCCAAAATATGGAGACAATTATCACCAAATCCAACGTACGATTATGCATGATGTAGAATCTCTAGCTCTTTCCCTTGTTAATATATTTAATAATCTCAATATTTATTTAAAAGTATCAATAGTATTTCGACGACATCACATTGTTCAAATCTCATGGTCAAAATACTATTGATACTTTTAAATAAATATTGAGATTATTAAATATATTAACAAGGGAAAGCGCTAGAGATTATCCATCATGCATAATCGTACGTTGATGCTTATAGAGTGAAAAAACTGAAAGAATCAACTTGTAGGGTCATTTTAATGGGGGGTGGAGAATTCAGGTCTAAAACCTTTTGGAGTCATTTTGAGGTATTAAATGAAATTTCTGGGGGTCAAACGATTATATAATTTAAGTTGAAGGCCCATGAGATAAATATGACTTCTATGTGACATTTGTAAATTAAATCATCTATTTGTTGTGTTATATGAACATAATTGGTACGCATATCTAAAGAGTCCAAATGATCATTCAAGACCATATGTAATCCTCATCTAACTTAGCCAGGGATTTGCAATACTATATTTGAGTTGGCTAGCTCCATTTCAAGATATTATGGTTATCCAAGAGGGGATATAAAAAATGAAAAGAAGAATGGAAAATAGGATTTCATAATCGATGAGGGTCAAGATGATTCACATGATGAAGTGCAACTAAAAGAAGCGCCATTGAAATGGTTTGCTGACAGATGGTTAGATTTCTTATCCAATTAAGCCCTAGCATGTATTTTGATGTTTCATGAATTTCTTTGCAAATTCAAAGTATGGTGCATGTTGCATGAAGCAAGATGTTGAAAGTAGAGTTATGTTAGACACACTTAAATGCAACAAATATGGAAATTTGTACATGAGCTCTATTTTTTGTCTTCAGAGTCAGTTGTTTGAAGAGGCATGTTTTGTCAACTTGTTTGGTTGATGGTTTTGTACACCAATATGTAAGAGTACATGGACATATTCACATGATGTGAATATTTTTTTCTTTGAAGGAGAAAATGATGTGTCGACGAGCTATGTTTCTTGCATGATGTGTTTCGGTTTGATGGTTTTGTTTGTGACAAAAAGACGTCACAAAGATTTTGCGAAAGAGTCCACTCTTGACGAGAGCCTCACTTGATTACAACCTGATCGCAGGAATTAAATAGAGTGCATCTTTTGAAAACCAGTAGGATTCTAAGCTACCTAGGACTCAAACCATCATTTTTAAATTTGAAATATAATGGTGTTGTTTCAATGCCTGAATCCACAACCCTAACACATGAAATAACTAATCTAATTACACATGAAATAAATAGTTATTTTCTCCAACATTAAAAATATAACTAAAAACTAAATTCAACATAGTTGAAAGAAAAAGAAGCGCCATTGAAATGGTTTGCTGACAGATGGTTAGATTTCTTATCCAATTAAGGCCTAGCATGTATTTTGATGTTTCATGAATTTCTTTACAAATTCAAAGTATGGTGAATGTTGCATGAAGCAAGATGTTGAAAGTAGAGTTATGCTAGACACACTTAAATGCAACAAATATGGAAATTTGTACATGAGCTCTATTATTTGACTTAAGAGTCAGTTGTTTGAAGAGGCATGTTTTGTCAACTTGTGTTTGATTGATGGTTTTGTACACCAATATGTAAGAGTACATGGACATATTCACATGATGTGAATTTTTTTTTCTTTGAAGGAGAAAAATGATGTTTTTTCAGTTTGATGGTTTTGTTTGTGACAAGACGTCACAAGATTTTGCGAAGGTCCACTCTTGAGCGAGAGCCTCATGATTACAACCTATCCGTGAGAATCAAATGGGAGTGCATCCTTATTTTGAAAACAAGTAGGATTCTAAGCTACCTAGGACTCAAGCCATCATTTTTAAATTTGAAATATAATGGTGTTGTTTCAATGCCTGAATCCACAACCCTAACACATGAAATCACTAATCTAATTACACATGAAATAAATAGTTATTTTCTCCAACATTAAAAATATAACTAAAAACTAAATTCAACATGGTTGAAAGAAAAAGAAAATGGAACTTTAAACATTCAATGAAAATTTCTAAATAAGAACATTGAAATTATAAGTTTCTTTCTTACACAGTTTAAGATTTGGGGTGTAAAGTTTTTTTCAAAAATTCTTTTAAACTTTTTGATGCTTCACGTTTCCACCCAATTATCTATTCCTAATGTATTGCAATAACTGTTAGTTAATTAAACAATCATAAACCATTTCAATATTCTTTCCTTTTATGTCTTTAAAATATCAAGATAAGGAAAAAAAAACTTTAAAATATCATACATCAATCAATCAGAAAACATATCAACTCAACCAGAGCCAACATGGAGATATCATTCTATAGTATGTACCATTCAAACATGAGCATCAAGTACATGTCCAACAAAAGAGAATTGACCAAAATCGACCCAAATGTTTCTCCAAAGAAAAGCATTGCAGTATGCTAGATTTGTAATAAATTCAAAAAAATTAAATATTACTTGAAATATGAATTTGGATGTGAAATAATCATAGCTAAATGTGAAGACAAAAATTATATATAGTTGTTTTAACTCCAATGTACTATGAGGTTTAAATCTATGATACTATGGGAAATAGAGATCTATCCAAAAAGTATTTCTTTCAATATCAGTATAAATATACATAAAGTCTTGAATATTCTGCAATTTAATGAAACAATAATTAATAATCCATCTTTGAAACCATCTAAATAATAAGGAAACAAAACATATGTGGAAACCAACAAGCACCATCAATTTACCAACCAACCAAATCCCCACTGATGGCAAGGGTTAGGCTGTTACATTTTATCTACATATAACCCAAATTATTTGGTTGTCCTTTGTGCTACTTCTTAGAAAAACTGCAAGATGAAAGTTAAGGAAATTCACGATTGCGAAATTCTAGGTGTCCAAGAGGTGTAAGAAAAAGGAATAAAATAAAATAAAATAAAAATAATTTAGCTCCCAAGGTCTCCAACAAGGAACCAAAGCATATTTCTTTGTCCTTAGAAAAGCTACAACATGAAAGCACGAGAAATTCACAATTACAAGATTCTAGGTGTCCAAGAGCTTAAAGGATAAAAAATAATGTAAACAACAGGGAAACAAAGTATATTTCTCAAGGCCATTTTGTACTTAGAAGAGAAGCAAGATGAAAATAGAGAAGATTCGCAATTACAAGATTGTAGGTGTCCAAGAGCTTAAACAAAAAAATCAAGTTCCGAAGGTCTACAGAAGGCATGAGAGGCTTAAAATTAAGCAAAAATAACCACCAAATATCTTCCTTGAGAAAACAAAATAAAGGAAATAAAGACTCACCAAATAACTAAAACATTGTTGTTTTGTGGAACCAAGATATAGTCAACAATATAAGTGCTACACAAAAACAAATGTAAACACAATGGAAAACTGAAACATATCTCACTATCAAATTCATGAATTCTTATTTTAAGATGGTAGAACTTAAATCTCAATTGTAATTGGATTCTTTCTAAAGTGTAATTCCAAGTTCATTAAGCATACTAGGTGACCAAATTTTTAAAGTAACTTGAGATTCACAACAAGAGATACACAACATGCACCACAATACACAATGTGCCCTTGTAGATAAGGATTTGGACAAATATACTTCAACAAGGATGGAATCAACCTTCAAAAAGAATGATATAATGGAAGCAATATATCAATAATAGTGTCCTTTTTCATTCCTTAATAGATGTGATGACCAGAAACTTGAAATGCTAGAGATTTTAGCACTTGAGTATGGAATGGACCAAAAAATTATTGACCGCAATTGTTTGGTGACCTTCAACTTTATGGAAAATGTAGGACTACAGGGAAGTTCTCTTTGCACATGAAAGATGTAATTTCATTCCAATTACCGATAAATAATATGTTTTATTTCTAAAATTTAAAATATATATATATATATATATATTAATGTCCAATGAATGACCACAAGGTTGGTCAATAGGATTCAAAAGTATAGACAATGTGATTGCATATTTATATTTCAAATTAAAATCAAAATTTTATAAAGTGCCTAAATCTTCTTCAAATGAATGGAAACCTTTTTTTTCAGTAAGAACAGATAATGTATTACACAGCACAAGAACAGAACAGATAATGTATTACATAGCACAGATAGTCTTCCAGCATAAACATCAATTACTGTATCATGACTGTAGATGTAATGAAACCTATAATGAGAAGAAACCTTGCCACTTCAAGAGTTATGATGACCTAAACTTGAGACCTATATGCTATATAACAAAGATTAAAGGTAGCATATGTAACAGACCTCAGAAAGAGATTAGGACAATCAATGTGGTTATTTTTCAATTCCTAATCAGTAGATAATAGTCATCAATTAGGCTGCACTGTGTGTGTTCTAGGTCTGTGCCCTAGAGGGCCGAGAGTTGCAGACTTCGGTTAGAATATAGGCCGCAGATTTGAAGAGCTTCTAACCAGTCCTAGCTCCTCCTCAAGGAAAGCCGAATGGTCTAGTATTAAAAACGTTCTACTATGCACATGTAATGACTTTGTTTCAGGTATGTTATAAAAAAGGTTGCATTTCAGAGGTGTCCAAGGTAGATATTCTGTCAAAATTTGCGTTCTGTACAGGGTCCCAACTCGCATTAAGGAAACACATACAAAAATGCATTAACAGATTTTCCACGTCCAAAATACCAAAATGCATTAACAAATTTTCCACGTCAAACACGAGATTTTCCAGATTTTACACGTCAAACACGATATTTTCAAAATTTTCCACAAATTTAAATGCATTAGAGGACTTACCCGATGAGCGCGACCGTGGCAAACACGAACTCAAAACGCTGCAGCGACGAGGTGAAACAAAACTCCAGCACGACGACGAGGTGAAACAGAACTCCAGCACGGCGACGAGGTGCGACAATGGCTATAGAAAACGCGGGAACACAAAAAAAAACTTCGCGGGCGATTTATTTATAGAAAATAGTTCTACTAACTATATTTTAAATGTAAAGTGTTCGCTAAACCACATTTTCTACGAAATTTTATATAAGTTCGGCCGAACTACATTTTCACGAACTTATATAAGTTCTGCCAAACTTTAGTTAAGCCGGTTTTCCAATCTCTGCAAAAATTTTGTTTGCCCGCGTCACTCCAAGTCGCTTCCAACGGAATTCCGGGGTTCGCTCGAACCCAGAAAAACAAGTTGGTCGAACTCTATAAAATGTTCGGCCGAACTATTGCCGAAAAAAAAATTTCAACTCGGCAATTCTCACAAAAGTGTAAACCCAACTTCACGTTTCCGCCCTATCATGATCAGTTTTTACCTTTGAAGTGTCTTCCTATTAGGTAAGGTCTCCACTTCTTTAGTGCATGTGGTATTGCCAACATTTCCTTATCGTAAATAGCTTTATGTAAATACTTTCCTTGATTGACGTACTTTCAAAAGAAATGGTTCTTCCTTCTTGCATTAAAACAATGCCAATTCCATTTCATGAGGCATCGTCACTCCACAAAAATGTTTTTGTGAAGTCCGATGAGCTTAAGAACGAGGTTAGGGACAATACCCTCTTAAGATGTTCAAAGGCCTTACTTGCTTCAGGAGTCCATGAAAATGCATCTTTCTTCAATACGTTGTTAGAGTGAGTTGCTATTCTCCCATAATTCTTAACAATCTTGCGATAATACCTTGTTAAACCGTGAGAAACCTCAGCAACTTCTTTATGGTTGTAGGGGCTTTCCATTCCTTAATGGATTTAATTTTGTTAGTGGCTTTCACCTTACACCCCTCATGAGATACAATATGACCCAAATATTCCACCTCTTGTACTCCAAAGAAAATGTGTATGTTTTTTTCATATAATTGTTTCTCCTCCAATAGTTTGAGCACCTTGTCAACATGTCGAACATGATCCTTCCAAGATCTCTTGTAGATTAGTATATCATCAAAAAATATTAGCACAAATTTTTCAAGGAAGGGTTTGGAAAATGGAATTCATCAAATCCCTGAAATGTAGAAGGTGCATTGCAAGGCCAAAAGGCATGACCAAAAATTCGTAATGATCCTCATGAGTTCGAATTTGTTTTCTCGGAATCATCTTCTAGCTTTCATTCTACTTTGATGATATCCTCGAACGAAGATCCAACTTGGTAAAATAAGTTTCTCCATGTAATTCACCCAATAATTCATCAATAACAAGAATGGGAAATTTATATTTAATAGTGAGCTTATCGAGCTCACTATCATCCGGACACATGTGCCATGATCCATCCTTCTTGTGCACCAATACCACCGGAGTCGATAAATAATCTTCTTGACTAGGTTGGAATTTTACCGGCACTTTTTAACATTTCTCAAGCAATCATATAAGTTCAATTTTCGCTCTTTTTCGAGCATAAAGGATATCACTAAGGCCTAATGTTTGGAGGAAAAATTCCCTGGATTCAAATGAATATCGTGATCATGATCAAGTAATAGGTGGTAGTCCCTCGGACTTTCAAGCACCTTGGAATGATTGTCCAAGACTTTTTGGAGATATGGAGAAATAGACGATTTTGATGTTAGAACTTCTAGTGAGCATAATCGTGAAATTATGCCTCGTTGTTCTTTCTTCGAGCTTTATCATGAAATTATAGCTTATTATCTTTCTTGGCTTCCTAGGATACCCCGTAATTTTAATTCCTTTCCTTCCATTCAAGAAAAGTTCTTGAAAATTAAAAAGTTATCGTCCCCAAAGATTGTAACCATTGTACCTCCTAAGTACAACATCACGCACCCTCATTGGAATGGAAAGCATTGGACTATTCAATACATATTCCCCCATGCTTAGCTTGATATTATGGCATTTTCTCTGCGAGCAATTTATAGCTCCCTCCATTTCGCAACCATCACTTGACATTCTAGTGTTGGGCAGTAGGAAACAATTCAATTTCCTTGGCTACCTTACAATGAGGCAAAATTATGTGCCACCCGAATTAATCAACACTATTACATTTTTTCTTCTTGATATGTCCTTTTATCTTGGAGAGCTCGAGGAGTGTTAGTACCTTCCAATGCATTACATGATATGGTCAAACTCACTTCCTCTTCTTTCTGTGAGTAGGTTCCCGGTGGATATCCTCTTATTTTGAAGTTTCTTTGCTCATTTTCTTCCTCCTCTTCACAATCTATGTAAAAATACTCTTCTCAAAGCACACTTATGACCTTTATTGTATTTGCTATCACAACCGTAGCAAAGCCCTCTTTGCTCTTTTTTCTTCCAATTTTTTGTGGTGTCAACCTCAGAAAGGCTGTGGAAGTCTAGAAGTAGCAACACTTCCATCTTTATAGATGTGAGTGGTAGGCTTCCTTGTCACCATAATTTTACATTCAATGCCAACTTGAATGCCTTTCTCCAATGAATCGCATTCCGCGAAACACAAACTTCATGTTGGATGTTATCCTTGTAAAAGTCCCTATGAAGACATCAATCATGTGTTCCTTCCGGAACATCGCTTACTCCTTATATTCAATTTCTTTGGAAGTCCTCAATGTGCTCCACCACCGAACCCTTTTGTTTGAGATTGATCAATTGGCTAAAGAAGGTGTTGCTCTTTGTATCCTCATAATGTGTTATAATTTCCTCCATAAAAATCGACCACGACAATTTTTTTACGAGTGAAAAAGCCATCGATACCATACAAATGTATTTTGTTCTAAATGTAAAGCTGCACGCGTATTCCTTTTTCTATGTTTTGCACATTATTGAGATCAAAATATTGCTCCATATGTAGCATCCATGTTACGAGATCTTTGCCATCAAAATTCCTCATATCCATCTTTGGAATATGGTGGTTTCTTTCCATCCAACATTAGAGTTTATGAAATCATGATTAACATATATTTTATTCTCATCATGAGTTTCCCTCTAATATCTTTTTTCCATTAGGAAACATTTCTTGTATCAACTTTTTTCAACCCTTCCATGTCTCGCTTAGATCATTCTTCATATTTTCCATGTTGTCTTTCATTTTTTTCTTCCATGTATTCCATATTAGTTTCCATGCTCCTCGATGCAACCTTAGTCAGGAAGTTTACCCACAAATAATCGTTTAACTCCATATTCCAAATTTTTAATATGCTTTAGCATGGTGAAATCCATATTCCTTTAAAAATCTCAACTTTCTCTCTTTATGCACATTATTTTCACTTCTTAAAATAAAAACCACTTTGTTTCAAATTATCCAAAGCTTAACCCTTTTCATTAAACTCAAACGAGTACTCATAATATATACAAGCATTTAGTGAATTCTCGATAAGTATAAAAGTTACTAACCTTGGTATTTTTATCCAAACTTTTCTATTATAATTATTTTCAAAAAATAAACCTAAAGCCCATAAATAATCTTTTAATCAATACTTAAACCTTTTTATACTTACCACTTCAACCTTTCATCAAATAAATACAAAGCTTACAACTTTCAATGAATGCCAATACCATCGCCAGCTTTAAGGAAACCATTTTCTATGTTCTACATATTTAAGTTTTATTGAGTTCGATTGAATTCAACTCCTTTTTCTCATCAAATTTTCATCGCAACCTCGTGATCATTGTTGTATCACACAATCTTCCATTTCTTTGGACCGTAATAATTTGAAACATTCCTATCTCTGTTAACCTTTGTGATATGAGGATTGCAATTTTTCAATTTCGCATCAAAAATCACTATGCTACTCCTAACATGCATAAAAGAACCCCAATCCAACATAAATTGATTTTATCTCCTCCAATCTACTGCTCTCCGGAATCATTTGCTCTCATTGGACTATGATTCCATTGTTAGAAACTATGCCGGAGAAACAATGAAGAAGTTATAACAACATCGCTTCTCTTTCCTCTAACACCATTCTTTAGGATTTCTTCCTTTTCGATCAATCGCGGTTTTCGAACATGCCAAGGTTCCAATCTTACTCCGTAAAATACTCTTTGGCAATTTTAGGATTAAGGTTTACTACGTAAAACCTCATGTGCACCATACACAAGCTCAATATTTTAGATCACCGGTCACTTTCACAAGATTTGAATTATGTTCTTCAATTCATGGCTTTCAACCGAACCATATTCTCGTCCTAAATATGGAATTTACTCCAATTTTTCCAATTTCAAAGTATGATGTTCCGTAACCAATGCTTCTAACTTTCCCAAAGAAATCATGGTTTTTCTTATCAACGACTATTAGCCTCTAAAATAAAAAATTTATATCTTTGCTCTTACTATGAATGCATAATTTTCCTAAAAGAAACCATATACACGGTAAATCAATTAACAAGAATTCGACCTAAATTTCATCACTTTCAAGATTTAACCATTTACGCATACATTACCTAGGTACAGAGGAGTGATTTCGAATGGTTTTCATTCTCCTTCGATTCCATATGCATTTTAGCATTTCCTACCTCGCCAACTCCAATGAAAACTCCTAGAGAATAAATTCTACCCAAGCTTTCCACCGGATTCAATTTAAACTCAAATAGATTTCAAAATGAACATCTTCGCATTTGGAAATTATGCCCATATTTACACACGACACTCTCCTTCCATGCCTAATTTTCTAATTTGTGGCCTCTTTCTCTCCCCATCACAGACTACAATCCAAACCTTAACTAGACCGATCCCAAATTTTTATCTACATGCTTTCTATGCCTTTCGAGGCTTATAATTTATACAAATGTTTCTAAAACCACCTCGGTTTCAAATTCTCTATTTCCTCAACAAATTCCTAAGAATATTTTAAGTCCTAATTTGACTCAATTAATCCCCAAGGACTCTCACAAATCCCTAGATCCATGAAACTAATTCTAAATTAGGAAAATACAATTAATTTTCAAACCTCTCATATTCTATTTCGAGAACATTTACAAAAATCCTCTCAATATTTAATTAATCCTAATAAAATCACTCAAATCATTCCCAATTTGATAGAAATACAAGACCCCCTATATTTATTAAATTAAAATTAAATTGCTAAGGTGGATGCTCCTACATCAATGCTAGCTTTCCATGCCTTTCTTCAAACCATCCATATTAGCTTTCCATAGCTTTTTCTTCAAAAACTTCCATTTCATTTTTTTGTTTCTCTTCATGGTGAGTGAAATTAAGGTGCACTTGCTAGGAGCGATATGTCATGGTGCACTTCTTCTTCTTCATGAGCCATAGCAGAGCCTTTTGAAGGATTAATGGGTGTTGAATTCTTTTAGGGGGACATTTCAGAACCCAATACTAATATATATTCTACAAAATGCCCTTGGAATCAATTCAAACCGATTTTTCACACAAGCTCCTATGGCAATTCGAAGAAAAAAATATACACCTCTTTGCTCGAGGAGCTCAATATTTAAATTGAATTATCTCTCGTGATTTTGAATCTTCAACATTCAGAAATTTGGTGGTGTAGTATCCCCATGAATATTCTTTTGAATGCCACAATGTGTCCGACCCGATTTGGATTCTTCGAGGAAAATCTATGCCCAATCTCCCACAATGACCTAATTATGGACTCGGTTCAATGAAGCAAACTTGTACGACATACCACCCGTCATTGTTTTCTCCTTCACTTCCGAAATAATACACAAAAAATTAAATCTCATGTACTTTCGGCCACTTTTTACATAATTCCTACGATGCTCAAAGAGGGAGTTATGACGATTTTCCCACTGTCACTCCTTTGAGATGAATTTCGAGAGCTTGAAAAACCCTAAATTTCCACATATCACATCTCCGAAAATATCGTGGAACCAAGATCTAAAATTTTATACGACGTTCCTCGGGATTTTAGCTTCATGTTATAAAAATTTCTCAAAGTCTTTATGAACCTTTCGTAGAAAACAAGTTATAGCACAAATTCCATAATGACCGGTTTCGGGATTAATTTTAGGAGCCTCGAAAAACCCTAACTTCCACAAAGCATCATATTTCCGCAAAATGTTGCAAACCAAGATCCGAAATTTCCTACAAGAAGTTCCTCGTGATTTCAAAGCTTTCCCGTGGTAAAACTTTTAGCTTCTTAATCTTCAGTAGAAAAAACATTATAGTGAAAATTCCATGATGACTCGTTTGGAGCGGCAAAACGCTAGAATCCAAAGCTTTCGATACCAAATTCTTATGAAACCAACTCCAAAAATAGAAGAAAAGAGAGAGATCAACACCTTAGAAATCATCAACCACTTTGATGTATGAGCTCCTAAATGCATTACATAAATGAAAAATCTTTAGATGATGCAAATGAAAAACCTCTTTCATATATAGGAGTCCATGGGGTCACAATATAATCCTAGCCAAACCTAACAATAATAATGTAAGGGCACAATAATAAAAATATTGGGGTTACGTGGTACAACAATAATAATAAGGGAGTTACACTAACAACAATAAGGGACTATACTAGTAATATAGGAACCTAAGAAAATGTTTCCAAAGCATGAATAAAATAAGTTGAAGCTCGAAAAAAGACCGGTCCCTGAAAAATCTCGAGGAAATTTTCAGCAAATGCGTATGACATCAAACTTCCTCTTGGTATTGGAATTCCCTTATATTTAACATCAGTAGATTTGCATCCATATCAAAGAACCTAGAGAAGAGATACAAAATGAAGAAGAGAAAATTTAGTGGGAGACATAGTTTTGTACAACTTAGAAACTACATATGGAAATGATTTTTGACCAAAGGATCAATAAAAGAACCAAAATAAAAATCATTATGATTGCTTTGTTAAATGGAAGGGTTTTATAGCCGAAGAAGAAATTTGGATGGATGAATCAAATATTTTGAAAGCGTTGAAGCATCATTTCAGTATCTCATGGACAATGGAGTCCATGAAACCTTTTGTTCGTAGGGATTTTCGATGCGGTACATCACTCCACTCTTTATCTTGATACCAAAATTATGTAAATATCTCGTAGTTGGTTTTTCTTATGTGTCCACATAGGAAGAACTAGGCTATTTTATTTCTTTACTATTAGTAAACATGTTCCTTTTATGTGACACATTTTTTGTTTGTTAAGTAGTCACTTCTAGAACAAGGTTTTTTGTCGAGTTTACACACGTTGTTATTGACAACATACCTATGTTCTGTTAATATTCCTCTTTTATTCTTTTATATGGGTGCCCATGTAATTTTGGAGTCCCTTGGGCAGACATGTAGTGGAAGACCGTAGAAAATAAATGAATGATTTCTTACTTTATGTATCACAATTTTGTTGTAAGTTTATTATCAAGTTGGATTTCACTGAAGTTGGTCTCTCGTGCAATTTTTCTTGAAGTATAGAGTTATGCATCGGATAATTTTTTTGTGAAATATACCAGCATGGTCGCATGGTCTCTTCCTAGTCGCCAAATCATGGTGGTATCTTAAATGAGATACAACCTAAGTTATTCCGTAAATAGTGAACCAACACTCGTTGGAGAGGAATCAAAATTTGATTATCGAGGGAAGACACCATTACAAAGGAAAAATGAATGAACCCGACTTATTTTCAGTTTGAGCAAGTTTCCTTCACATCCCATCGATGTTGGAATTTGGTTGAATCTCGACTCCTATGTTTAATTCTTTAAGGGTGAATCTTTGTTACAAAGGCATAGAAAATCGTTCACATCGTTAAAACAATGTGAACCAACATAGAGAAGACAATATTAAGGTGGAATTTTTAACCCACATATCGATATTTAAGATGATGGAACCATAGTCAAAGGTAGGTTCTCCCGCACTCTTCTCCGCTCTCCACCTGCGGGCAACACAAAGCTTTGGACCCAAACCTGTGCGTGATTTTTTCTTTGGGTAGTCGACAACTCTCGTGGTCAACATAAATCTTTTCAAATAGAATATGGACTCGACTTTGAATCCAAATCAATTCTCGACCCAATAGACACGCAGTTGACACAATGCCGAGTGATACACTAAGTTAGGACTAAGCCTCGTCTAATCAATTTGGGAGTCTCAATTCCCAATATCTCGTGGAAAAAATGGAGGATTATGAATGTACATGGTTTCTCAATATGGGATTTATTTATTTTTCTTAAGAAAATAAAGGGAGGTTCACAAGATATTTTTCCAACGAAGAGATTATGGAACGAGAAATCATCTTGGAAGATGGTTAATTTTTGTGTTAAAATTTTTTAAGAAAAAATAAAAAGGAACACATTGTCGCTAAGCATTAGCAACTATCCCTAGTCACTTTTTTAGCATTACCCATTATTAATAATCTAATTCATATTAGGAAAAAGACTCCTTAGAGTTCTTTATTCATGCAACATCCATTATTATGTGCACCTAACATCTCATTATTTGATATCTAATTTAATGAGCATGAATCTATACATTATTTCATATGTTACATTTTCTGATCATGCTTATATTATAATTCATCATCTTATGGCATATTTTCAAGAAAAACACATCAAACCAGAAAAAATCCAAGTGAGGGATATCCGATCTATGGTTATGACTACACCATTTAATTATAACTTTGCAATATCACTAGCTCTGCTAAGTGAATATAGTCAACATTCTACCCGTTGTACCTATTGTACCAATTCATATCACTCTTTATAGATATAGTAGATGTAGCTATCAATCATTTTATTTACTCAAACATTCCTTGTCATTTTGCTTTCAACAAAGTTATAACATGCTGCTCAATTAGAAAACTGAAAAACTATAATACAAGTTTGTAACCTCCATAACCGTATGGTTCCCACCGCACCATTCAGCCTATAGGCTCGATCAAGGGTGACCTTTGTAGGTTCCATTTTACTTCCTACTCCAAAATTTTACTCTTTAAGATTGGATCTAGTCTTAATTAATTCATACTTACTAAATTTGGTACAAATCTAATATCTTTTTAGAAACTACAACACTATTTCTAAGTTCTCTTCATGCTTAGCTGGGTTGTCTTACAAAGTAACCAAGATTCCATCACCTTAATATTTTCAATCGAGAGCCTCAAAATATTTACTTGCTTTTGTTATTTTTGATAAATAAATTCTTTCCAATCATGGAATATTATGATATTCTATTTTAATTTTCCAATACTTTCGATAGTTTTTGAAACTGCACTTTTAACCAAAAAAATTTTTGCACCCTACAATTACTCGTCTTTTTTTTGTTTTTTATTTGAATAATTATCGCCATGATATACCGCAATTTTTAGCTTATTCTTAATGTAATTAGTCTAGTGATATTCCCCATCACATAGTCACATACTTTATGATTTAGTAAATTTAGGCTCACTATCTATTGATCTTTGTGAACTCTACTCAAGAGGTCAACTAGATTTTGCTTTATATTCTCAAAAGATGTAAAATTATAGGAGTATTCTTATGACATCAAAAGGATCATTATGGTTTAAAAAAGAATTTCAGAGCAGCAATAATTATTACCACCATCTCCATTCTAATTATTTTTACTCGATTCTCAACTATTCTTACAACCAGTATCTAGTTTCTAGGGGTTTTTCCAAAGGAGGATACCTTCCAATCGAGACTTTTGCTTCTAATTATTCTTTCAAGTAGGTATTATTAGTCATGAAATTCAAGGCTTACCCATGCTAGCCATGGCAGACTTTACTTACAACTATTTTTTACCGCAATTGACATACTCACATCTAGGCTTTTCATGCAATCTATATATATATATATTCTCAACTTCCAAACTTATACCACACAAAAATATACAAACCTATCAATATACATACATACATACATACATACATACATACGTATATATATATATATATATATATATATTGATAGTTTGTATATTTTTGTGGTATAAGTTTGGAGGTTGAGAATTCAAAAAATCCACAAGATTCTCATTTTTATTTGTCTACGTTTCAATTCTAAAACAAGACTCATCATTAGGAAAAACCTAAAAAGAAGAGAAGAAATATAAGGAAATAAATAAGAGGAGGGAGAATGGGAGAAAGAGATGAGCCAGCTAACTCAATGATAAAAAATGAAGTTAATTTTAATAATACTATATTAATATTTAAAAGTCACTTCCTACAATATTCACAAATGAAATTTTATTCAAGGAAAATTTATCCCCTTTTAGTGAGGGAGGAATTTCTTATCTAACACATGGATCTATCACTTTGGAAAAATGATGTTAGATCCACTGTCGACACATGACAAGCATCTCACATATCCAAGGATCATCATTGCTTAGGGGGCCTCCACTTGTCACGCATGACCAGGATCTCGCACATCCAAGGATCATCACCTGCTGGGGGAATCCACTTCTCAACACATGACAAGGATCTCACACATCCAAGGCTCATCCTTACTGGGGAGGATCCAACTTTCAACACATGATAAGGATCTCACACACATCCAAATCTCATCATCCATGGCCACTCTCTCTACGAATGTTCACATTCGTCGAAATCCAAATTTCTCTCCGATATATATCTTTACTTTCAAAAAGTGTTTAGTAAGAATGACGATGATCCTTCGTCAATGCACCATTATATGATGGGAGCCTTTTACTACTCCTCTATGCACCATATCCTAGATATATTGATATTTCGGATCTCAATATGCTCGGCTTGTCAAGGAACGTGGTATTTTCTGCAAGTTGAATCCCACTTTTATCATCGTTGTAAATTACAATTATTTTCAGAACATTTGCTCAAATAGCTATCCAAAGAGCTCTCCTCAATCCATATCGCCTGCGCTTATTCATTCTATCAGCGATGTACTCGCTTTAGTCATGTTGGAGGGTTACAAATTTTTTCTTTCTACCATCCAATATATCGCTCAGTATATCCTAAGCGAGGCCAACACTCAGATGTTCTTTTTTCTACCGCAGAGTTACGGCCCAATTAGCATCCAAGTATCCATGTAGTATTATATCATTAATAGTATATTTCAATCCCAGATCGATGGTCCCATGAAGGTATCCCACCACATGCTTTGTCTCAATCTATAGTGTGCATGATATGGTTTAATCATATATTGGCTCGCAGTAATTAAATGAAAAACATATTTTTGGTATAGTTGTTTAGTAATAACATTAGTGCCCCAATAAATTGATGATACTCGAAGCATTTGTCAAATCAGAGACCTCGCAACTCTTCACCACATAGCTTCTTGAAGTTCATCTCCATTGGAGTATTCAAGGATTTACATTTTGTCAAAGTACCAAATATTTCGTGCGCTTTGACAACATATTTTCCTTTTAGAAAGGAAAATATTACCAGGTTTTTGTCATACTTCTCAAGACCCATAAAGTTTTATGCAGCACTTAATATACTTTCACTTTCAAATTTGGAAGCTAAATCCCACTTTAAACCGGATAATAAGAGATTCACTACCGGTCATAAATAGATCATCAACGTATAAAACTAAAATCAAAGGCATACCTTTTGGAATTTCTTGAAGTAAATATTTGGATCAAGCATTACTTCTAGTAAAACCAAGCTTCAATCAAGAAGATATCAATGCTGGACATACCAATCTCTCGAGCTTTTATTCAAAACATAAAGAGGAATTTCTTTAGTTCTACACACACAATTTTTCCACTCATGTACTTCAAATCCTTTCATGGTTGCTCCACAAATACTTCTTCCTTGAGGAAGACATGTAGAAAATAAATCTTCACATCCACTTTGGTGAAGATATCATCCTGGGATTGCATCTAGAGCCGCAATGGATTGGAAGGTTGCAGAATGGGAAACCTGAGTGCAAATATATCATCATAGTTTATTTCAAGCTTTTTTCTAAGAGAAACCGCTGCCACAAATCTAGCTTTATATTTTTCAATATTTCCATCAACACCATGTTTAATTTTATACAACCATTTAGAAGGCACAAAAATGTACCTTGGGGGTCTTGGAACCACTCTCGATACATAATTATGAATTATGGACTCATTTTATTTATCTCATTGCATATTTCCATACTCGAACCTTCACAATTTATCTCAAAAGTGCATGGTTCAGCCTTGAATAATTTTTCCTCATGGCTACGGGATATCCTTAGAATCCAGTCATGGTTTTCAGCATTCTCTGAGGTTGCCTCCGAGAGAGAGCATGTTTATCAAAGCATCTTGAATGGTGTCACAAAGTCAGAAATGTCTCCATTTTAGAAGTAGGATCACTGCGAGGAGGATCCAAAGGATCTATGGGCTCCATGGGCTTCAGCGGGCATGTGATCAATTTCAAGCTCGTGGATTTTCATGTACTCTCAAAATCATCATCTTGACTATCAACATTAGCAGTGAGGAATTCGAAGTGTCTCTTACATTTCCAATAGTTACATCTACATCAAATGTTACATATCTTATAAATTCCATATATATCTTTGTCTTTGGTACATATATTTTGTGCAAGCTTTAGAATTATCACAATAACCAACAAATGCACCTTTCTTACTCGAATAAATCTTTGGTTAAACCTTTCTTAGTTTATGATCGTTAAACATATCTTTGGTTGCTTCCATGATAGTTCTACCTCTAGGCCACACCATTTTGTTCGGGTTATCTTCAATGGTGGTCTCTTTTATGATTCTAGTCTCTTTCGCATGGGTCAATGAAATAATTGGAAGTGAAAATATCCTCCATTGTTAGATGTGATGATTTTGATCTAGTTTCTCGTTTTCCACTAGAGCTTTGTAATATTTAAACATGTTAAATGTTTGACTTTTATTTTTTTCGTAATATAAATTCATGTTCCCGTGAGAAAATTAACCCACAAAGATTATATAATCACAATTAACCACCAAGAAAATTTATAGGCATTGGTCCACATGAAATTCAGTAATGTATAAGATGCAATACCTGACTGGTTCTATTTTTCTTGAAGAGAATGGTCCCTTCACTTGCTTTCCCACTCAGTGTACCCTCGATGAACTCCATTCAAGATCATATCTTATTCCCTCGCGACATTACGTAAACCATATTTCTCACAAGAGGTAATCTCTTTATAGTGAAAATGAGTTAACCTTCGGTGCCAAAGTTCACTTTGATGATTTTTTCATGGATGAAACACATGGAATAGGGTCTTCCACCGAATTTATATATACCTTCACATATTAACGCAGTGAATTCATCTCTCATGTTGGATCTCATCATTCAAGTGAGAACCTTTACCATTTATACAATAAACCTTCATTCATTTATCTTCTAAAGAAGAAATAGAAACAAGATTCATTTTCATACCAGATACATACAAAACTTCTTGAAGAGATAAGGTTTTACCATGATCTATATGGAAAGAAACATAACCATATCCCTTTATAGTGGATATGTAGAGTTGTCTCCAAGAATTATTTTGACATAATTCTCTCTCTCAACTAGACTAGAGAAAATTTATTATAGCTAGTAAAAGTGCCTTGAGGCACCATTATCAACCAACTAGTTGTCACAAGAATCCGCAAGAGAGGAACTAGAAAGAGCATGAACAAGAAAGTATTATGATCGTGTAGCCATGGCATTATTATCATACCTCGCTCCTCAAGGTAAGGAACTTTCTTTACAAAAAAGGAGCTTCTTCTCTACATCTATAATAATATTTGATGGAGTGATCGTTGAAGTTGAATCTTGTGGTTAATATGTTTTCTAGACAATCACAAAACATAGTGGCCATTCTTATGGCATTTCGTAGCACTTGACTTTTGGATACACGTCTCTCGCTCCATCCGGAAAATCAATGGGAGTAAGCTTCTTCGAATAGTGATGACTCCTTTCTTTTCTCTCTTCTCACCTCGGGACACCAATGGTAGTAGTTTCTCCCTCCTCATGCTTGGGAATTATTCCTCTAGAATTCATTTTTCCCTCTTCTTCACTCGCACTTTCCCAAGATCTCATTAAATGTGGTGTGAAACTTTTCATTATTATTGATGGTAGTAATAAAAGCTTCCCAAGAATAAGGAATACCTCCAAGTGTAATCAACATCATCTCTTTATCGAAACAAAAATCACCGCAGGCTACGCTGATCTTTGATTTTTCGACATCCTCATGAATTATGATTGAATGGTTTCTCCTTTTTTCATCTTAACATCCTTGAGTTTATTCTTCATAGAAATAATTTGACTCAATGTGTTCACTTGGTACATTCCTATCATCCCGCCATACATTTATTTAGACTTTTCTTCAAATTGGAAACATAAGTGATGACGTGGTCTCCGAAGAGAGTCAGGGCGATAACATTTTTATCCTCGACGTCGCATTTCTTGTTTATGTCCTTAATATAAGAATCTGAGTTTTCAACTCAGGTTCTCGCTACCTCCTCCTTCAACATACTCTAGAACATCATGTTCCTTAAGAGTAATATCCAATCGGCCCTCTCCAAGGACAGAAGTTTGAAGCATAAACTAGCGTCGCATCTTCATTCTTAAAGTAAGAGGAAGACACGGCACAAAAAAATTCAACAATGAATAAAAAGGGACAAACAAGAGATATTTTCAAGATTAAAATGAGATTTTTAGCAACAAAAGAGAAGAAATATTTGCCAGTAGAAAATGTGGTAGCAAGTAGAAGGAACTCAGCAAGAGATAGAGATATTTTAGCGGAGAGAGAGTCAGTAATTGGAGTGGTTAGCAAAGAGACATTTCAACAAAAAAAGAGATTTGTAAATAGAGTGGACAACAAAAAATATTTTAGTAGAAAGAGAGTTGCAAATAGAGTGTACAACAAGAGATATTTCGGCGCAAAGAGAATTGCAAATAGAGTGTATAGCAAGAGATATTTTGTGCAGTGAAAGAGAGTTGTAAATAGAATGGATAGAAAGGAGATATTTCAAAGAGAGAGTGAATTGCAAATGGAGTGGACAGACATGAGATATTTCAACGGAAAGTGAGCTTGCAAATGAAACTTGTTTTTCTTTGAGATTGTCTTCATCAAAGCTGATACCATATTGAAATTATGAAGTTCTATGATGCAACAATTACATATTCCAAAATGTTTCTTCTACAATATTAGTTAAGAAATTGTAGACAGAAGATGCACCATATAAACATTAGCAAAATAGAAGACAAGACAACAACACAAGGAGACATGAAGAATTTAGGATCCAATGACTAGGGAAAACCCATAAGGGAAAAACCCAACTCCGATTCTTCTTCTATTAGAAATCAAATGTTCAAAGCAGTAGATAAGCAAAATACAATGAGAGAAAGAATAAGTTCACCCACATCTCGAAGAAGACCTTTGATATTTGTAGTTGATGCACACATTGAGTTACTTTTGGCTCATCACGGTTTGCTTGTACTCTTCAAGAATATCTTTCTTCACACACACAAAATTTTTCTTTAGTCTCTCTAACTCTCTTCTTTTTCTCAAGTTTGTACTCGCTTTCACAATGCACAAGTGAGTAATAGAGAGTGATGAGCACAAATATATAGGAATAGCAAGGAGGTTGAATTCATGAAGGAGTAACTCCCATGCCTTGAGGAGGAGTTACATATGCCAAAATGGGTGTAAATTATGCCATAAAGGAGGTACACTTGCATTAGTAACTCATTCCATCCCGAAGGCAAGTACACATGCCTTAGTAATTCAAGTCATTATGGAAAAAGTGTACCATATGCATCAAAGAGGTGTAAGACGAATCCTCTGTATGACGAGTCATTTTAATATGTAAGAGAGAGTAAGAGGCGTGTAAAAGAATTAAAGAGAGAGAGGAAGAGAGAGTAATTTATCATTGAATGAGGGGAGAGTTTGATTTGCCATCAAGGAGAGAGAGAGATGTGAAGTAGCATGATTGAAGGCCAAGAAGGAAAGAGTCACATGGAATTTAATTTTAATAATAAAAATTATAGTGTCATAAGAATTATATATATATATATATATATATATATATATATATATATATATATATATATATATATATATATATATATATATATATATATAATTAAATTAAATATAAATAATTGATATCGATTAAGGATAAGTTAAGTGATTTTCTATCATATATATATATATATGATTATCAATTGAATAAAATGACTTACTAATTTTGGAAATTCATAGTTGTAAATGATAGACATGACTTTCTATTTTTAAAATGTCATTATTGAATATTCAGAAATGATTTCATAATAAAAAAAATTCCCTTTAAGAAGTCATGGAATAGAGTTCACTTCCGTACGCATTTATTATTGGCCATTCAGCTTTTATCTTAAAATTAATTGCACTATGCGATGATGAAACTAATCCTTAACCAATTTGACTTTATAACTTTCTTGTTTTTACATCACTACTCAAACAAATGTGATGATAGAAACTTTGAGGGCCAATTTTATCTTTCTTTTGTTTATACCATTATATTTTTGTTTCACCTTTGGTTTGCATTCATATGTTTCAATTCGCTCTTACTTCATTGCATATTATACATTTATGTATATATGTATATATTACCATAAATATATTGACCCTTACATACATATATCATATCCTTAGACGTATGTTACCTTTCGGCCCATATCCATTTACTATATTACATTAATCGTATACCCTAGTCCTATGATTGTCCGATCGGGAGCGATTATGTGCACTGGGAGAAGAGAGGAAGGGTTTACATCCTTATTCGTTGGGAGAGGGAGATCACGAGGTTCAATCCCTCCACCATCGATACCACATTTCGCCGCATCGCAAGAGGTTAATGATTCCCCGGACGCGGGGCCCTCGTGACCACAAACCAGGGCGGATACTTTTCAAATGGCCTCGACCTTCAATGGATATCTCGTAATCCGAAAACCACCCGAGCACAATCAAGATCAAGTTCAAAAACTCGTTGGTCGCTTTCATGAGGGTGAAGGTGCCCACCATCGCCGCGATCCGTGGGCACGCCCGCGCTGCGGGGGGTTCATGCCGGGCCCCGGCACACGACTACGGAGTTCATGGGAGAGGACCGACCGACTCAGCTTTACATGAGTGAGCTCGACATCGGGATGAAGTTTCCCGAGAGTCTCTTGGTCGTGATACGCAGCAAGCTCTCGCCCGGAACCCTAAGGGATGTGGTATTGGGTGCCCGAAGTTTAGTCCTCGGATGGCTCGGAAGCCGGGATCGTGGATTCTCGTTTTCGCGTACTCGCTCAAACATTGGAGGCCGCCATTAGCGAAGCCTCGAAATTGCGCTGTGGGTTGGAAGAGAGAGGTTTGTTCAACTGCGCAAGGGGGAGCATTCCCGGCGTTGTTTAAGAGCTTTATGCCCATCGTGATCCCTATTATTTTCCGTCGCCGCCGAAGCCGTGATTATGTGGGCTTTGGTTTCGCTCTCGCTTGTAGGGTTAGAGATTCAAATCTCTCTGCAACCGCGGGGCTTTGAGTTCGATCGTGTCTAGGAGGGTTGTTCTTAATAATTTGGGGTCTCTCACCTCCGAAATCATTGTCGACGTGTAAACGTGGAGATGCACAAGCGTCCGCAACAATCTTTATATAGCTATACACCGTTTAATTTCGGAATGTACCGACATCAAGAATAATCTACGGGTTCGATTTCGGTTATTCTCCATTCATATAGGAGACCAATGTCACGGATCATATTTTCATCATGCGTGTTTGTTTTTTAATTTAAATATATCTTTTTTAGTTTTTATCTTCGAACTGCGTGGATGGCCTTTCCAAGATCTTACGCTCTAATACCAATTTGATCTACTAGCGAGATCTGAAAATTAAGACAAGAGAAACGCAATGGCATCGTACTATAGACACAAAAAGCGGGAATAACACGACTTGGGAAACAATAC
Organism: Pinus albicaulis; assembly: GCA_034641835.2. Lineage (NCBI taxonomy): Eukaryota > Viridiplantae > Streptophyta > Pinopsida > Pinales > Pinaceae > Pinus > Pinus albicaulis. The sequence goes on from JAXQQM020086137.1 coordinate 145,667, forward strand.
CACACTTTATTATGAAGAAGAGATGAGCATTTTATAAAACAATGCAATCATTCTCTTTATTACAAAAAGATAAAATCAAAATGCATAATTAGATAAAGCCAATATATTTTAGATGCTTTCCTTTTTCCTAGTTTTTCGTATGTTTCCCTCTTTTTCTATGCTTGGATGTTTCCAATGAAATAGTACGCTTTTTCTTGGGTTGCTCCAATCGTGGAGATGTTGCTGACTTTTTGTGTCCTTCTTGGTTGCCCACCAAGTCTCACGACCTTTCGGCCTTGCATATTCTTTCTGCGCGGGCACACACACTGCAGGCTATGGTTATCTATGCTAAGTTTTCTTTTACGTGAACATTGGTTGACTTAGCGACACAACTTGAGTCTTTCTTTAATATTATACTATGTTAAGTTTGCCACTTTGCCTCGTTACTATGTTAAGTTTGTCTTTACGTGTACATTGGTCGACCGAGCAATAGCACTTCGAGTCCCTTTAATATTATAATATGAGGACATCCGAGATGGTGGCCACCGGAATAGTATCACATGATCCTCCTTCTCACGGTTCCTGGTTCCCCATACATTCGTCGAACCCTAGCCAACTATCAAATTGAACAATGTAGCTCAAATCTAGGGAATGAATGATGGAGAGAATTTGTTCGAGAGTTAGGTGTAACTACCCAACGCAATCTCATCACTATGGCTTCGTTGTGTCGATGGGATTTCGATAAGGAGGAAGAAGGTTATCCATCGATTCTTGAAGGCTTCGTCATTAAATTCTTGGTGTTTCTTCTCGGGTAAATCGTCGATACTCCAGCATGGATTTCGTTCCCGCCTAGGGTAACATACAAATGCAGACCGATAATTTTTAGGATTTCTCGCAAAATTTATGTTTATGTTTGTTTAATTTACAATGGTTTGAAGCTAAAAGTTCCGCATGTGATTGATTTGAGTATAACTATCACAACCACATTAGTAAAAACTAATGTGGTTGATATACGTGGATAGGCGTATATAAAATAGATTTACAACCACATTTACCAATGTGATTTATAAAATAGATTTACAACCACATTTACCAATGTGATTGATATACGCCGATAGGCCTATATCCACTACCCATCACATTAATTTATATATCAATAAATAAATATTATATATAATAAATTTATTATATTAACTTGAAAAATATATATTATATATTAATAAGAATAATAATATATTAAATATATAAATTATGATTAAAATCACAAAAAATATTTTATATATATTAATAATATTATAAAAAATATTAAAAATATTTATTAATATATTAAAAAATATTAACTATATACATACTATAAATTAACTTGAAATATATATAATATATATTAATATAAAAAAATATTAATAATATATAATAATTTAATATATCATACATGGCTATATTTTTTAATAAAGCAAAAGAACTAATAATATATTAATAATATATATTATATCATAGTTGGTTATATTATTAATAATGTATATTAATAATATTATAATATTACTAATAATTATTATTAATAAATATTAGAATATTTATTTATAATGATTATTAGTAACATTATAATCTAATATTTCTTAATAATAATTATTAGTAATATTATAATATTATTTATATTACTAAATAAATATTAAAATATTATAATATTATGAATATTTATTATTAATAATGAATATTAATAATATTATAATATAACTAATAATCATTATTAATAAATATTTGAATATTTATTTATAATATATAATATTAATAATATTATAATATTACTAATAACCATTATTAATAAGTATTTCAATATTTATTTATAATTATAATTAATAATATTATAATATTATTAATATTACTAAATAAATATTAAAAATATTATAATACTATTAATATATATTATTAATAATATATATTAATAATATTATAATATTAGAAATAATCATTATTAATAAATATTTGAATATTTATTTATAATGAATATTAGTAATTTTATAATATTATTAATATATACAAAAATATATTATATATATTTTTTATATTATAATAAGTATTAATAATATATATTAAAAATATTTATTAATATATTATTAATATTAACTATATACATACTATAAATATCTTGAAATATATATAATATATAATAATAATATTTATTAATATAAAAATTATAAAAATAATATTTAATATTTTAATATTTATTCATATATTAATATCATAGATGGTTATATTATTAATAAACGTAGAAATCCAATAATATATTAATAATATTATTATAATATTATAATATTACTAATAATCATTATTAAACTCAAGAGAGTAATAAACCATATGAAACAAAAATTTAAAAACAAAAAACCTAAGCATTAATAAACCCTAACAATTAATATTTTAAAGTGAAGATATTAATAAACCCAAGGGATAATTAATAATACAAACCCAATGTCATCATAAACCAAAGGTTTAAATATTATAAACCATAGGAATTGGTGAACCCAAGGGATAAATATTATAAACATAAGGGATCAAAAATAAAAACACAAGAGATTAATAAACCAAAAAGAACTAATCAACCCAAGGGTTTAATATTATAAAGAAAAGAATTAATGAACCCAACGGATAAATATCATAAACCTACCCTGAGATGAATATTATAAACAATAAAGATTAATAAACGCTAAGAATTAATATTTTAAACCGAAAAAATCTAAGTAATTAACAAACCCCGGATGACGTTGATCGATTATTTATATTATAAACCAAAAGAAATAATAAACCCAAGGGTTTAATATTATAAACCAAAGGAATTGGTGAACCTAAGGGAATTCATTTAAACATTGAGACAATTGTTGTCATTATTCATATTATAAACCAAAAAGAACTAACAAACCCAAGGGTTTAATATTATAAACCAAAAGAATTGGTGAACCCAAGGGAAAACCATTACCCAACAAATTATAAACCAAAGGAATTGGTGAACCCAAGGGAATTGATTTAAACATGGATGACATTGATCGATTATTTATATTATAAACCAAAAAGAACTAATAAACACAAGGGTTTATTATTATAAACCAAAAGAATTGGTGAACCCAAGGAAAACCATTACCCAACAAATTATAAACCAAAGGAATTGGTGAACCCAAGGGAATTGATTTAAACATTGAGACAATTGTTGTCACAATGCGATGTTCGACCAACTATGACCATGGTTGGCCATGGGTGATTTTCATATTGAGACAATGTTTGTCGAATGTGACATTTGATCATGGATGACATTGATCGATTATTTATATTATAAACCAAAAGAACTAATAAACCCAGGGTTTAATATTATAAACCAAAGGAGTTGGTGAACCCAAGGGAAAACCATTACCCAACAAATTATAAACCAAAGGAATCGGTGAACCCAAGGGATTCATTTAAACATTGAGACAATTGTTGTCACAATGCGACGTTGGACAAAGTATGACCATGGTTGGCCATGGCTGATTTCATATTCAGACAATTTGATGATGGATGACATTGATCGATTATTCATATTATAAACCAAAAGAACTAATAAACCCAAGGGTTTAATATTATAAACCAAAGGAATTTGGTGAATCAAGGGAATTGATTTAAACATTGAGACAATTGTTGTCACAATGCAACGTTGAGCCAACTAATAAACCCAAGGGTTTAATATTATAAACCAAAGGAATTGGTGAACCTAAGGGAATTGATTTAAAACACTGAGACAATTGTTGTCACAATGCGATGTTCGCATTAACCCTTGTCCAAGTGTGTGAACCCAAAAACGTTGTGAACGTCGCATTAACCCTTGTCCAAGTGTGTGAACCCATTAAGAAGTAATAAACACAAGGGTTTAATATTATAAACCAAAGGAATTGGTGAACCCAAGGGAAAACCATTACCCGACAAATTATAAACCAAAGGAATTGGTGAACCCAAGGGAATTGATTTAAACATTGAGACAATTGTCAGCCACAATGCGACGTTCGACCAACTATGACCATGGTTGGCCATGGGTGATTTTCATATTGAGACAATGTTTGTCAGGAATGTGACACTTCGATCATGGATGACATTGATCGATTATTTATATTATAAACCAAAAGAACTAATAAACCCAAGGGTTTAATATTATAAACCAAAGGAGTTGGTGAACCCAAGGAAAACCATTACCCAACAAATTATAAACCAAAGGAATCGGTGAACCCAAGAGAATTCATTTAAACATTGATACAATTGTTGTCACAATGTGGCGTTGGACAAAGTATGACCATGGTTGGCCATGGCTGATTTCATATTCAAACAATTTGATGATGGATGACATTGATCGATTATTCATATTATAAACCAAAAGAACTAATAAACCCAAGGGTTTAATATTATAAACCAAAGGAATTGGTGAACCCAAGGGAATTGATTTAAACATTGAGACAATTGTTGTCACAATGCGACGCTCGCATTAACCCTTGTCCAAGTGTGTGAACCCAAAAACCTTGTGAACGTCGCATTAACCCTTGTCCAAGTGTGAACCCATAAAGAACTAATAAACACAAGGTTTAATAATATAAACCAAAGGAATTGGTGAACCCAAGGGAAAACCATTACCCAACAAATTATAAACCAAAGGAATTGGTGAACCCAAGGGAATTGATTTAAACATTAAGACAATTGTTGTCACAATGCGATGTTCACCAACTATGACCATCGTTGGCCATGGGTGATTTTCATATTGAGACAATGTTTGTCGAATGTGACACTTGATCATGGATGACATTGATCGATTATTTATATTATAAACCAAAGAACTAATAAACCCAAGGGTTTAATATTATAAACCAAAGGGAGTTGGTGAACCCAAGGGGAAAACCATTACCCAACAAATTATAAACCAAAGGAATCGGTGAACCCAAGAGAATTCATTTAAACATTGAGACAATTGTTGTCACAATGTGACATTGGACAAAGTATGACCATGGTTGGCCATGGCTGATTTCATATTCAGACAATTTTATGATGGATGACATTGATCGATTATTCATATTATAAACCAAAGAACTAATAAACCCAAGGGTTTAATATTATAAACCAAAGGAATTGGTGAACCCAAGGGAAGTGATTTAAACATTGAGACAATTGTTGTCACAATGCGACATTGGGCCAACTAATAAACCCAAGGGTTTAATATTATAAACCAAAGGAATTGGTGAACCCAAGGGAAATTGATTTAAACATTGAGACAATTGTTGTCACAATGCGACGTTTCACGACCAACTATGACCATGGTTGGCCATGAGTGATTTTCTATATTGAGACAATATTTGTGAGAATGTGACATTTGATCATGGATGACATTGATCGATTATTCATATTATAAACTAAAATAACTAATAAACCCAAGGGTTTAATATTATAAACCAAAGGAATTGGTGAACCCAAGGGGATTGATTTAAACATTGAGACAATTGTTCTCACAATGTACGACATTTGATCATGGATGACATTGATTGATTATTCATATTATAAACCAAAAGAACTAATAAACCCAAGGGTTTAATATTATAAACCAAAGGAATTGGTGAACCCAAGGGGATTGATTTAAACATTGAGACAATTGTTCTCCACAATGCGACATTTGATCATGGATGACATTGATCGATTATTCATATTATAAACCAAAAGAACTAATAAACCCAAGCGTTTAATATTATAAACCAAAGGAATTGGTGAACCCAAGGGGATTGATTTAAACATTGAGACAATTTTTCTCACAATGCGACATTTGATCATGGATGACATTGATCGATTATTCATATTATAAACCAAAGGAATTGGTGAACCCAAGGGAATTGATTTAAACATTGAGACAATTGTTGTCATAAATGCGACGTTTCAACCAACTATGACCATGGTTGGCCATGAGTGATTTTCTATTGAGACAATATTTGCGAATGTGACATTTGATCATGGATGGCATTGATCGATTATTCATATTATAAACCAAAAGAACTAATAAACCCAAGGGTTTAATGTTATAAACCAAAGGAATTGGTGAACCCAAGGGAATTGATTTAAACATTGAGACAATTGTTGTCGCAATGCGACGTTGGGCCAAGTATGACCATGGTTGGCCATGGGTGATTTTCATATTGATACAAGGGTTTAATATTATAAACCAAAGGAATTGGTGAACCCAAGGGAATTGATTTAAACATTGAGACAATTGTTGTCACAATGCGACGTTGGACCAACTATGACCATGGTTGGCAATGGGTGATTTTCATATTGAGACAATATTTGTGAGAATGTGACATTTGATCATGGATGACATCGATTGATCGTTGTTCATATTATAAACCAAAAGAATTGGTGAACCGAAGGCAAAACCATTACCCAACAAATTATAAACCGCAAGTGATCAATCTACCTTACCGTTTCATCGTTAATATTATAAACCGAGCGTTGACCAACTATGACCATGGTCGGCCATGGGTGATTTTCATATTGAGACAATATTTATCGAATGTGACATTTTATCATGGATGACATTGATCGACTATGGCTAATGCTAATTAACAATGGTTTCCCATGGTTGATTTTCATATTGAGTCGTTGTTTTTCATAATGTGAAATTGGACCATGCATTAGTATTAAAGTCTAGGACTAATATTTAAAACCCAATATTTGGGGAACCTAAGGGAAAAAATATTAAGAACATAAGAGATCAAAAAGGCCAAGGGACACCTATAAAAAACAAAAAAAATTAGTAAAGGCTAGGAATAAATATTTTAAATACAAATGAATGGAAAAATCACATGATTAATAAAGAGATTAATAAATCTTAGGAATCAATATTTTAAAAATATTGTTTATCACTAATGATGTTAATACTATTTATATTAATAGTGTTAATTTTGATATCAATAGTAATATCATTCGTAATATTAATCATCATATTTTTAGAGTGAATATAATTAAAAAAAGAATATTAATAAAAAAACATATTATTGTTATTATTTAAATGTTATTAATAATTTTAATAAACGTTAATCATGTTTGAAACTTATTGTTATTAATACAATTATGAAAATTAATGTAAGTAATCATATTAATATTAATATTAATATTATTTATCAATATTAATGTTAATAGGATTTATATTAACAATATTAATGTAATTAATCACATTAATAATATTAATAAAATGTTATTAATATTATTGTTATAATCTAAATGTTATTAATAATTTTAATAAACCTTAATCATGTTTGAAACTTATAGTTATTAATACAATTATGAACATTAATGTAACTAATTGTTAATATAACGAATATTAATAAATTAAAATAATAATAATAAATAATATTGTAAATTAAAATTTGTTACATTATTGTTAATACTAAATGTTGGTAATATTATTTATTAATATTAATATTAATAATATAAAAAAATAATGTTCTTATTCTTATTTAAATTAATTAATATTAATAATAAAACTTATTTATTTATTAATATTAGTATATTCCTACATATTAATTATTTAATATCAAATACTAATACAAATTATTATTAGAGTAATAAATATATAACAAATTATTATTAGAGTAATAAATATATAACAAAGTATAATAATAGTTAATATATTATTATTATTAACTTTAATATTAATATTAATAATATTAATTAATACTAATATCAATAACATTTAATTAATATTAAGAGTGACATTAATATTAATATTTGTTAATAGTGGGTAACATTAATTTTAATATTAATATCAAAATATATTATTTGCCTTTGTAAATTTTTAATAATATTATGATTAATAATTTTAATTATTAAATAATGTTGATTATAGCTCAAAAAAATAAAATAAAATAAAAATTGCACTCCTAAGTTTGTGAAAAGTATAGGTAAACTTACAAAAACCTCTATAAATCAAATTGCCATTATTCTATTTATTCCAAAAATAGTTGCTACTAATCAAATATCCATGAAATTTGTACAAGTCAATATCTAATATCTAGATATTAGATTGATTCCTTATCTATATTTTTTATTTTGAAATCAATATTTAATGGTGTTTGGAATTGATTAAATTTATTTGATATTACTCATTGAACTTTCTACATATTATATATATCGTTTATAAATAAAATATAATTTTATAATAAAAATAAAAAAATTATATATGAAAAATAAAAAGTCATTAATTTATTTTTTTCTCATAAAAAAATTAAATAATTTAAAATTTTATGTATTTAAAATAAAAATAGAAAAAAAATATTTAAATAAACCTAAATGTATTTAAAAAAAAACAAATATACCTTTTTATTTTTTTTATATTATATTTTTATTTATATAAAGATCTTTATTAATATTTTCATTTTTTTAAAGTGTAGATATTAAATTTATTAGAATAATTGAGAGTAAAAAAAACAAATAAAAAAACACATTATATTAACAAATTAAAATTATCTTATAATTAATTTGATTATTTCATTTTTTTATATTTAATTAAACTACAATATCAAAAATAAATATAAAATATGAAAATAAATTTGAATATATTACAATTATGTGAATATTAAAAATTAATAAATTGAAACACCATAATAGTAAATCAAAATGATTTTAGTAATATATTTTTTATTATTTATTTGAATATTTTTATTATTTATTTTAATGCTGGTTAATGTCCTTTATTACGTTGTCCAAATATGCAACTTTTGTGAGACAAACACACTTACCCTTATGTGGTTAGAAAATCTATATATGTAGGTGTATTTTTTTTTGTCAAAATTGTTAATCACATGAAATTTGCCAAGGTTTTTATTGGGTAGCAAATCTATATATCTATGAGGTGGCAAGAGGGAAGAAAAATAATTGTTGATCATTATATGCGTTTGAGAATAACAACCAAGCGTAAGCTTATGGGTTGATTAAATTTATTTAATATTACTCATTGAACTTTCTACATATTATATATATCGTTTATAAATAAAATATAATTTTATAATAAAAATAAAAAATTATATATGAAAAATAAAAAGTCATTAATTTATTTTTTTTCTCATAAAAAAATTAAATAATTTAAAATTTTATGTATTTAAAATAAAAAATAGAAAAAAATATTTAAATAAGCCTAAATGTATTTAAAAAAACAAATATACTTTCTTATTTTTATATTATGTTGGCCAAGAAGGTGCACAAAAAATGTGGTTTTCTTATTTTCTATAATTTAAGCAAGTTGACCCTTAAAAAGCTATGAAAAATATAGCAGTTATTAATCCTCTGCCGTGAGGGACTATAGCGATCCCTAGATCGTTAAATTCATATTAGTTTGTGTTGAAGAACCCCGTTACCAAATTTTTAACCAAATTTTTTCACTCGGTCGTTTCGTTTCACCAAAATTTACCAAACTTTTTGTCCGGACCTCTTATTACAAACTTCACGTGTATCAAGGCTCATACAATCGATCAATGTTATTTTATCCAAAGTTTTTTTCACTCCAACGAAAGTAATGTTCGAATTCCCGACATATCCAATGTTTTCGCTACCACTATTCCAAGAATATCCAAAGGTTTTGATCGCCCGAAGTACTTCTAATGAAGTACTTCCTCTAGATAGTAACACTGTATGGGGATGCCCCTATCCCCGCCTCTCGAGCGACCCTATCCGAGGAAAAAGTTGGTTCAATTTGGTGGGAAAATTTTGACAGAAATCTAGTAAAGAATTTGGTGCCTTTCCAAGTGATAAAAAAATCGGGTGGAAGGCGCCATTATGCTAATTGCTATGGATTTTGGTTCATGGAGATGTCGTCATCCACACTCTTTCCATCGTGATGCCTTCTTTAACATTTCTTTCTTTAAAACTTTCATTAAACACTTTCCTATATAGTATAGTACATTAGAATTGTAAACTTCATGAAAATCTTAAAAAAATAATTGTCACATCAATGAAGATTTAATTGGATATTCATGGTAAACACGAGTATGTTGAATGAAAGTCAACAAAGGGTCACATTGTCCTTTCCTGGTTTTGTTTGAAGAACAAAATTAGCAGACGGAACTCCTTTAAACCATTTACCGATTGAACGCATTGCAAGAAAACTATGTCATTTTTCTGATTGAACGCATAACAAGAAAACTATGTACATGTACCTGACCATTGAGACATAAATGAGAGCATATTGGTGCGTTTAGAAGCAAAAGAGAGAACGTGGACGTGTCGTGCAACGTGTATCGAAAAGGAAGACTAAGTGTAAGGCACACGTAGCAGAAGGCTTCTGCCATGAAGGTCTGTTCATTCAGTGTCGAGCCATTGTGCCGCTTGTCGCTGGGCTTCAGGACCTCGATAGAGATCGATCCCGCGCCCTGGCAGAAATCCGAGAAAGCTGCCGGAAAACAACCAACCTAATGCATACAACAAGCCTTTTGTTGCCATGTCTAGCCAGGAGTTCCAGCAACGACCTACAACTAATGATCCTTCAAGAGCGATTCAAGGGGCTTCCTCAGAATATTCCACGCAGACTTTGATTCAAAACATTAATGTAGAGGCGGCTGCAAAGTGCAATAATTCACAACGATCACAGCATTCTTTAGCTGATACAGTGGGTGCTGCAACTGCTGCTATTACATCTGATCCCAACTTCACAGCTGCACTTGCAAATGCTATCACCTCCATTATCAGCAATGGAACTTCTCAATCTCAGTCAGGAGCAACCGATAAAGCATTAATATCGACCAACGTTGATCAGTTCTCAAAGAAGCCAAGCAACATAAACAAAGAATGCAAATCGACATTGGTTTCACCGCATATCACACACCTTGCATAACCGTTCCACACGCGGGTTAATGTTTCAGTTTCACAATTTTCTCCAAGTTGCCGACAACTCACCACATGTGCAGTTGTTCCACTCCTCCACCATTACCCGCTTTGAAACCACCACGGCGCCACATATCCGTTTTCATCGCCACATGTCTATGAAGAGACAAGCAGTCTTGTAATGAGCAACGTGCCGCCCATCAACGTGGTGGTTATGGGATGGGAGGATTTCTTAATTTGATAGGTGGCGGCCAGCAAATGGCACAGTAAATTTTTAATCCAGATTTGTAAAAAAAATAATTTAAGTAGGGTTTAAGCTCTTTCCACTTGGTTGCCATACAGTTACTAAAAGACAGATTAGCATTACTGATTACTTCTTTAATTATCGAAGGGCGGAGTTCAATTTAATATTTGAGGCTTCCGCCGCCGCTCTAAGGATTGCAAGATCCTCTCATAAATTCTAAGTTCTTTCTTTTATGTCGAACAGACCCATTAACTCTGTGACTTCATTAGGGTTTAGAATTTCTTTCATTTTTCCTTCAAGGTATTTCTACTACTGAAAATACTTCTATATTCCTGTTAAACAAAAATCCACAGAGTTTTCTTTTCTAGTAACTCCATTCACAGAAAAAATCTCCTTTCAAGGCATACTACTAAACATATTCAACCCTTACACGGTAGGGCAGTCGCAAGACTCCAATACTACTGTTCTTGCATGTTAAGGGAAAGATAACAAATCAATATTCAATTAACTCAGACTCTTACAGTATTTTTTTCCAGAAATCGTCAAAATAAAATATACATCTAACTCAGACTCTTACAGTATCCTTTTCTAGAAATCACAAAGATAAAATAACATTTCTCGATTATTTCATGGCTTTCCATTCTATGTGGTACACATGATCATCTCTGTCCACAACGAGACTCGCAATCTATATAAATAGGTTTTACCATGTAGAATCTCATAATCGACCAAATATCCCACATTTAATCACAGCAATAATAAATAGTTAATCTATCACTTGCAATTACTGGCAGGTTCTAAGTACTTATCTGAATAAAGACGAAACTCCTTATTTTGACTGTGGTCCTCCCAACCATTAAGAGGGGCAATGACGTCCGCCTCTTTTCCCCGAGCTCCAGGACTTGGACAGCGCCACGGGAATCAGTGGATAGTCTTTTCTTCTATGACTTCAGGATGGCTAAATCCAGTCTACAGACAGAAAAATCTTGCCCATAGGGTTGCAGAAGTAACTTCAACTGGTCTCTCACCAGCTCTAGAAGTACTTCACCCTTAGCTAGCAAATGCACAGAACCCCTACCCTTCTTCTGGAATTCCTTTTATTCCAGAGGATAGGTAACTGTTTTCCAACTGTTTTCCCAACCACTTCCTATTCCTAGAAAACTTCACCCACAGTCTAAAAAAAGGTTTTCCCCTTTTTCCTTTCTTTATTTTCTGTTTTATCTATTAACTCAGTAACAGATAATACTTTATGTCATGAGTAAATTTCCATTAAGTTTTCCTTGTCCAGAATAATAATAAAAGAAAATAAAAACTAAAGAGAATAATTAAACCAATAGTCTTTTAACCAATTGTAACTATTTGTCTTTTAATGAGGGTGTCACAGCTTCCCCCCCTGGAAGTAACACCGTCCTCGGTGTTTCAACCCCTCTCTGGAAAGAGTTCGGGGTATACTTCCTGCATAAATTTTTCTTCCTCCCAGGTAGCTTCGTCTGGTCCAAAGTGCTTCCACTGCACTTTCACCTGAATGACTACTCTTTTGCGGAGTTAAATTTCCCTCCGATCAAGTATGCGTAGAGGCTCTACCAGGAACTCTCCGTCCGGTTCTACCTGAAAGGCACAGAATAATTCCAAATCAGTATATTTAAAGATATTCAATCTACAAACTAGGATTATTTTATCCTTCTTCCTACCTGAATATTCTGCCAATGAATTACATGTTTCTCATCATGTATGTATCGCTTCAATAAGGATACATGAAACACGTTATGTACTCGAATGTGACTGGGCAATGCCAGCCTATAGGCTACTGGTCCGATTCTTTCCAATATTTGGAAAGGGCCACAATATCGAGGAGCCAGTTTAGCACAAGAGGTCCACCTCATAGTGCTTCTTTTAGGTTTAATTCGTACATATACGTGGTCTCCTACCCCAAATTCTCGGTAAGATCTTTTTCGATCTGCATAAAATTTTTTCCTATCTTGCGCGACTTTCAAATTCTGTCTTATCTGTTTTACCTCTGCCTCCATTTCAGCCAGCATTTCAGGTCCCAACAACAGTTTTGTTTCGGGGCTACTCCAGTTTATAGGCGTGCGGCATTACCTACCATATAATGCCTCAAAGGGGCTCATTTTCAGATACTCCTGATACCCATTATTGTATGCAAATTCTACCAGGTGCAAGTAATCTTCCCACTTGGTGGGTTGTTTCATCACATACATTCGCAGCATGTCTTCTAAAACCTGATTTACGTGCTCTGTCTGCCCATCTGTTTGAGGATGGTAAGCAGTACTAAAGTGTATCTGGGTTCCTAGTCCAGAAAATAAAGTTTTCCAAAAAGCAGACGTAAACTTAACGTCCCGATCTGAAATCACGGTTTTGGGTATGCCATGCAACCTAAAAATCTCCTTCATAAATATATCCGCAATTTGTACTGTTTTATAGGTAGATTGCACAGGTATAAAATGGGCGGATTTACTTAATCTGTCCACTACTACCATAATAGAATCATTCTGCTTCCTTGTTCGTGGTAATCCTGTGATGAAATCCAGTGAGATAACTTCCCACTTCCATTCAGGAATGGGTATAGGCTGCAATAACCCAGCAGGATGCTGATGCTCAGCTTTAACCTGCTGACACTCTAAACACTTACTTATGTATTCGGCAATGTCTTTACGCATTCCTGGCCAAAAATAAACTTTCCTTACTGCTGTAAGCATCTTCTGATATCCAGGATGACCAGCGTAGTTGCTGCGGTGGAATTCATTTAGGATTAATTCTTTAAGATTAGTGCGGTTAGGCACATAAATCTTCCCGCGAAAGGTCAATGCCTGTTCTTCACTCTCTCCAAACTCTATTGCTTTATCATGCTGTTTGTCATTCTGCATCTGCTGCCACAGAAACTTATATTCTGGGTCTCTCTGAGCTTCCTCCTTCAATTGCTTCAACAGTTGGCTTTCCAACTGGTTAAAATATAGAGCAAACAGACTATGCAATTTTCGACTTAAAACGTCAGCAACTCTATTTTCTTTTCCTTTAACATGCTGAATGTCCATGTCGAACTCGCTCAGAAATTCATTCCACCTCGCCTGTCTAGAGTTTAAATCTGTTTGTTTGAAATAGCTGGTCAGGCTGCTATGATCCATTTTCAGCACAAATATTTTACCCAGTAGATAATGCCTCCATACTCGGAGGGCATGTACTACCGCCGTAAGTTCCAAATCATAAGCAGAATATTTCTGCTCATAGTCCTTAAGTTTCCTTGACTCGTAAGCTATTACTTTTCCCTCTTGAGTTAATACTGCTCCAGCTCCTTCTTTACTAGCATTCGTACAGACTTCGTAGTCTTTTTCCAGGTCAGCTACCTTCAGTACTGGAGTTGTAGTTAGAAGTTGCTTTAGTTTTTCAAAGCTGTCTTGGCATTATTTTTTCCATCTAAAAAGCTTGCCCTTCCTCTGCGACGAGGTGATGGGAAAGGCAATTTTGGAGAACCCTGCTATGAATCTTCTATAATACGCAGCTAAGCCCATGAAGGATCTAATGTCCGCCACATTCCGAGGCACTTGCCACTCCATGATGGCTTTGATATTTTCGGGATCAACAGCTATCCCTTCAGTTGTTATGACGTGTCCCAGGTACTGGATTTCCGTTTTAAAGAAATCGCACTTGCTGAATTTAGCATACAGCTGATGCTTCCTTAGCGTTTCCAACACTAGTCGCAAATGCTCCTTATGCTCTGTTTCATTTTTAGAGTACACCAGAATATCATCAATAAATATGAGCACAAAAATATCTAGAAAATGATGAAACACGCCGTTCATTAGTCTCATGAAAGTTGCTGGTGCATTTGTTAATCCAAAGGGCAGCACAACAAATTCATAATGACCATATCGGGTGTGGAAGGCTATTTTGCATATATCCTCATCTTTAATCCGAACTTGATGATATCCAGATCTTAAATCAATCTTGGAAAATACCTTAGCCCCTCTGACCTGGTCAAACAAATCGTTAATTCTGGGTAAGGGGTACTTGTTCTTAATAGTCAGCTTATTAAGCTGTCTGTAATCCATACACATGCGCAATGTCTTATCTTTATTTTTAACGAAAAGGACTGGTGCGCCCCATGGTGACACACTTGGACGGATATAACCCTTGTCTAGCAACTCTTGTAGTTGTATTTTTAATTCTATTAACTCAGGCACACTCATCCTATACAGGGCTCTTGATACTGGTGAGGTACCCGGCAGCAGCTGAATAGTAAAATCAATATCCCTTTTGGGTGGTAGTCCAGGAATTTCCTCTGGAAATACTTCTAGAAATTCCTGCACCATAGGAATATTTTCCAACATTGGGGCCTTTTCCTTAGATTCTGTGTATCCTACTTGAATAGCATACAACTAGAACCCTTTTCTAATACACTTACCCAGCTGAGATGCTGTTATTGGTCGTATTTGTACCGTCTTTTTAACCCCTTTTACCACTTTCTGCGTACCATCTTGTTTCCTGAATGAGATGGCCTTTTCTTTACAGTCTACCACTGTCCAATGTTTTTCCAGCCAATCCATACCCAATAACACATCGTACGATCCTAATGGTAAGATATTCAGATCTACCTCTATCTGCTGTTCTGCCACTTCCAGCACACAGTTAGGAACTTTCGCTGTTACCTTACGTTTCGCCCCAGTGGCTAACTGTACTAGCCATGAGTTCCTAAATTTCTGTTCTTTTAATTTACATAACTCTACTAACTTAGGACTGATGTAACTCAGACTTGCTCCAGGATCAACCAGAATTGAAACAGGTTTAGATAGTAATGTACCTTCTAGTTCAATAATCGTAGGCTGAAAATCAGCCTGCCGATCTTCTAGCACTGCATTGATGCGATGTACGCTACGCGCCACGTCTCCTACTGTAGATGCCTCCTGCAGATTTCCTACAGTTTCACTTTTGTTCCGTCTGGGACAGTTCTTATAATAGTGAGCCTCCCCACAGCCCCAACACTGTAAAGGGGGTTTAGAATTCGCTCCCAGTTCAGGTTTACTTGATGCTTCTGTGGGCTTCTCCTCAGCTGGCCATTTGATCCTTTGGTGGTTTTTCCCAAACTGCTTGCTGATTGTGTTTCGTGCTGCATTCCTGAAGCTGCTGTTTTTACTGCTCTTAAAAGTAGAGTTACTTTTCTATCCTTTCTTCGGCTGCCAACCTTTCCCCACTTCACTCTTGATCTTATTTTGTTGATAACACAACCGTGCTTTTCGTATAGCCTCATCCATAGTTTGGGGGTTAACGAATTCTATCCGCTCTCTCATGTGAGCAGGTAGATTGCTTAAAAATCTCTGTACCTTGGCCTTCTCTTCTCGAAGATAAGGTACATAACGCAGTAGCGAAGTGAACTTTGACACATATTCATCTATTGTCATTTGTCCCAGCCAAAGGTCATGGAATTACTTTGCCTTGTCGTCATAAAATCTTTCTGTCAGGTATTTATCTTTAAAATACTGTTGGAACAATTCCCAGGTTATGTCGCGTTCATCAATGATGCGCACATTCTTCACTTCTTCCCACCACAGGGTGGCTTTTTCCCGTAATTGATATATGGCCAGTATGGCCTTCAAATTGCTGCTGTATTCATAGACCTGGAAATATTTGTTTATGTTTATCAGCCAGGCTTCAGCCGTCTCTTCTGCCTCACCATCATATGTCGGTGGCTTAATCTTACGAAATTCCCCCTGCAGTTCCACTTTTTGTCTTTTAGAGTCTTGCTGACCGGAAAAATTGCCCAACTCTGCCTCATTATAGTTTCTATTTTTACTCCTCTGTGAGAAGCTCTTTTCAGTTCTGTCCTCAGCATTATTCTGAGTCTGCTGGTCCTCTAGCTCTGTTGTTACTTCTTTTTTAGCACTAGGGTGCTTCATCCCCTGATTCTGCCTATCTGACAAACTCTTCAGGATCTTCTCTTGATCCTGAAGCAATCTCTCATTGTCCCTTCGAACCCTTATCATTTCTTCCTGAAGTTGTTGTACCGTGTTTAGCAAGAATGCAGTTTGCTGCTGTTGTTCTTCAAGCAGTCGGCTAGTCTTTTGGTGCTGCTCTACAGTCAACTGAACCCACATTTCCGGGTTTAAAATTGTGGGGATTTGAGTCCCCTCAGGTTGTGATTGTGTTGCCATTTCGCTTGCTCCCCTTGGTGCACTAATCACAAGCATTCTGTTAGTAGACCCCTTAAGATCCCAGTGTAGCAACTAGGCTCTGATACCACTTGTCACAAACATAACCCAGTTTTCACATATATAAAAAATTTACTTTCCACGCAACTTTTATATATAGTAATTACTCGGTTGCAAATAAACTATGGTAAAATAGAGTAAAAGTTTTCATCAACCATAATGCCTAACCATACATCTGTCACATCTATGTTTTGGATTTAATAAATGGTCTTGGCTGTCACAATTCATGCTCGTTATAATTGAAATAATGAGGGTACACTCGTTGAAAGTGAAGTTATATCAACTATGGTATATCCGTGGATAATTGTAGATTTCCACAACACTCCAGACTTTACTACTCGGACTGTTGGAAAATGACTAAGCCACTTGGCATCACATCCTGCTGCCAAGTCAGGTGGCTCGAATATCTCTGCGATGCCGGTACTACATTATTAAACGTTTGACAGGTGTATTGATTACTCTACAGCGAAATCTTGGAAAACGCATTTGGTCTTCCCGCGGTATTCACAAACCTGTAGTCGGCATTTGCGCCATTCATTACATCTGTTCTGCATTAGGTTTTCGCCCTGGCCTGCTGGAATGCCTCCGGAGGAATTCTGGGCAAGGTAACCTTTTTGTTAAGCACAGGAAATTTACAGTTTCAAGGCGTAGGTTAAGGTTCTGAAGTAGTTACGGGGTTTTTAATTAATTCTTGCGTTTCAGCGCTATGACTTCGAGCTTTTCATTTACCAACCAGGTCGAAGTCCCAGCGGTCATGGATTCTGCCTCCAACAGAACCCAGCTCTGGTTTGACTTGCTTCGTTGCCCCATTCCGCTGGTAAGATCACCCAACTTCTTCTCCAGATTTAAACATATTGTTGTTATACGCTGTTATAACCTGTAACCTCCGCCTAAATGTTGGGTGAAGAAGGCCTAAATCACTTTCATATGTTTTTCCTTTCCTCTGGCGCAGGAACTGCCCCCACGCAAGGGATTTCTAGTCTTCGCCTCACAGGTAATTTCACAAAACACTTATTTATCCGTTTATGGCACGCTTGTTGAATTCTGCTAATTAGATTTTCTGTTCATTGATTCATGACAAAGTTTGTTTTTCTTTGTGTTAATGTAAATCCAAGTGGGTTCGAAACCTAAGCTCTGCTTCCTGAATGGCTTCGAGCTTGCTCTGGCGTTAACACCGCTCCAGCTATTCTTGCAGGTACCCTGGAATCTATACGGTTTTTGGCTCTGGTTTAATCCTCCGACCTGTTTGTCGGAGCAGGATTAACTTGTTTGTTTACCCTAGGCTAGGTTTTCTTTTCCTTTCAATTCATGACCTGGTTGTCGTTACTGCATAAAGAAGTAGCTACAAGGCTTTCTCATTTTCTTTGTATCTAGCTAAAGAAAAACTAAATACTCTGCACAGAAGAGTTATTATGCTCGGGTTCTTTACCCTAGACTCTTTGAATGGTATCGCCTATCAGGCAGTAATGTTTATCAGGGTTTTGCATCTCCTCAAGTCTGTAAAAGAAACATTCCTTCTCTTTTAAGTTCAGTGTTTTTTGTCATTATGGACTGTAACTCTTGGAATGATATTCTTGTTTATACAATTGATACCACTGTTACTATCTTCTTGTATGAATTCTCGGTTTATATTTCTCCGGAATCTACCGGTTCTGTTATTTACCTGTTCTACACAGTTTTTCTCTTATAGCGAAGTTCTTTATGCATGCAACAATTATATATATTTTCTCTCGTTTTTACCTGTTAAAGAATATTACTCCATAAGGGTTCTTCTCTGCTCTGGAGTTCGTCAGAGGGTTTCTGACTGTTAAGTCTTTCCACCGTTTGCACAGTTATCAAAAGAAAGTCTAGCATTACCGATTTCTTCTTTAATGTCGAGGGGCGGAGTTCAATTTAATATTTGAGGCTTCGGCCGCCGCTCTAAGGATTGAAGGATCCTCTCATAAATTCTAAGTTCTTTCTTTTATGTCGAACAGACCCATTAACTCTGTGACTTCATTAGGGTTTAGAATTTCTTTCATTTTTCCTTCAAGGTAATTCTACTACTAAAAATCCTTCTATATTCTTGTTAAACAAAATCCACAGAGTTTTCTTCTCTAGTGACTCCATTCACAGAAAGATTCTCCTTTCAAGGCATACTACTAAACATATTCAACCCTTACACGGTAGGGCAGTCGCAAGACTCCAATACTACTGTTCTTGCATGTTAAGGGAAAGATAACAGAAAAATATTCAATTAATTCAGACTCTTACAGTTTTCTTTTCCAGAAATCATCAAGATAAAATATACATCTAACTCAGACTCTTACAGTATTCTTTTCCAGAAATCACAAAGATAAAATAACATTTCTCGATTTATTTCATGACTGTCCATTCTATGTGGTACACACGGTCATCTCTGTCCACAACGAGGCTCGCAATCTATATGAATAGCTTCTATCCTGTAGAATCTCATAATCGACCAAGTATCTCACATTTAATCACAGCAATAACAAACAGTTAATCTATCACTTGCAATTACTGGCAGGTTCTAAGTACTTATCTGAATAAAGACGAAACTCCTTATTTTGACTGTGGTCCTCCCAACCATTAAGAGGGGCAATTACGTCCGTCTCTTTCCCCTGAGCTCCAGGGCTTGGCAGCGCCACGGGAATCAGTGGATAGTCTTTTCTTCTGTGACTTCAGGATGGCTAAATCCAGTCTACAGACAGAAAAATCTTGCCCATAGGGTTGCAGAAGTAAATTCAACTGGTTTCTCACCAGCTCTAGAAGTACTTCACCCTTAGCTAGCAAATGTACAGAACCCCTACTCTCCTTCTGGAATTCCTTTTCTTCCAGAGGATAGGTAACTGTTTTCCAACTGTTTTCCCAACCACTTCTTATTCCTAGAAAACTTCACCCACAGTAAAAAAAAAGGTTTTCCCCTTTTTCTTTTCTTTATTTTCTGTTTTTATCCATTAACTCAGATATTACTTTATGTCATGAGTAAATTTCCATTCAGTTTTCCTTGTCCAGAATAATAATAAAAGAAAATAAAAACTAAAGAGAATAAATAAACCAATAGTCTTTTAACCAATTGTAACTAATTGTCTTTTAATGAGGGTGTCACAAATTAATACTAAATTAGTTATAACTTATCGTATACACTAAAACAATAATTAATACAATTGCAATATATTAAGACATTATTTAGTGTTGAAACAATAAAACACATGATACATTATGTAGTGTCAATAAAAGACATGATTGATAACTTTTACATAAATCTTATTTTAATTTAGGAATTTATATTTATCATACAAAATATTAAATTATAATTATAATTAATTTAATTATTAAATAATCTAATTTTAAAAATTTATAAAAAATAACATTAAATATTATATACTTTATAAAAACATTATTTATAAACCTCAATTATTTTTTTATAAAAATAGATATTCTTCTTATGTATACATATATGTTAAATATTATATGGTTTATAAAAATATTTTTTATAAACATTAATTATTATATATAAAAATAGATATGTATTTTATTTAATATGATGTAAATACTAATTATATATAATTTTTTAAAAAAATAATGGTAATAGATATTAAATAGAAGATGTTAATTTATCTTTGTGGCATTTGTGAAATAGTGATATTTTTAAGTACAAAGTTATGGATTCCACTTATCATGTTATATTAATTATAATAACAATAATGATAAAAATTTAATGGGGTTGTTAAAACAACAATTTTGTTAGCTTTTCATTAAGGGTAATTCTAGTGGCATATTTAGTCTTTTTATTACGGTCAATACTATTTATTATTCTATCACGACTATTATGTTTATGGATATAATTGATAGGTAATTACAACAAAAATCATATAACATCATTTTAATTATAAATCTATATTCATACAAAATTAGAGATATGAGGTACACATTGACTAGGCCTAATGGTTAAGAATGTGTTCTTTCTCCTAAGAGGTCACATGTTTAAATTTAAAGGGGGTAGATTATGTACACCTCCATAGACTTTAGGAGTCAAATTGTTGTGCAAAAGTGGGTCACTTGTTGATCCAGGTGGATATTGGTGGTCACCCGCCTATTCCACTTGGGGCTCCACCATTGTCTATTTCAGTTTTTCAGTTTCGGCACAGTTTACTATTTTTAGCAGTTTTTCGGGTCCTAAACTTCCGGAGCCGTTTTGAGGCCCTAAACGACGTTTTTTGGGAAAACGGAGGGCAACATGGGTCCATGGACTGATGTTGCCCGTTCCAAATTTGTAGTCCTCGGATAGATCTTTCTAACGAGGTATGGTACGCGTCAAACGGAGATCGTATGCCAAAGTTACGCCCCTGGGAAGTTGAAACACCAATTTACCCAAATGGGGCCCATAGTTTTGGCGCTTCATCTCCTAGGGTTAGGGTTTTGGCTGTTTAGGATTCCCATTGTTTCTAAATGATAAATAGGCCCTCGAGCCTCATTGTAACACAGTTCAGAGGCCTGTAGCCGCCACATCTCTTCTCAGAGATAGCTACCAGCGCCCTAGCTAGTTTTATTTCCATTCTGTTTGTAAGAAAATTTCAGTTCTTTGATATTAATGAAATGAACTGTTATTTCCACTGCATCTCTGTCTTTATGTTTATATGTTTATTCTGTTGCATTCCTGCATAAATCCGGATCAGTGGTATCAGAGCGGTCTGCTTTTTCTTGATCCTTCTTTGCATGTCCCCAACGAGGTCGGGGTATAAGGAGCTAGGGCTCGATCTGGTGGAACCTTTGCAAGATCGGCCTCGCAAACCTTGACGGACGCCCATGGGGGACGAAAAGAAAGATGAGGGAGCAGGAGATCCTATCAAAATATTGCTCGAGGAGGCCCTCGAAAAACAAAGGAACTCGATGATGGATAACTTTGCTCAGATCCTTCAACGGCTACCCACCGGCAGCGCATCTGAATCCAGCAGCCACTCTGGAGGCACGACTCCTTTTAAGGTACAAGTAAATTTTGACATTCCCATATTTGAGGGTCAAATAGACGCAAATGCCGTGAATAGATGGTTGAATCGACCAGAAGGATATTTACTCGGCCAGCCCAACTTCGGACGGGAAAAAGATTAGGGTGCACTCCTCAAAGCCCGCATGTTAAGGCCCGGTGGGAAACCTACGCGAGAACAAGGACCGGTCAGAGACCCGTCATCCTGCAGGCATTCAACTTGGAATTCTTTTAGACGCCGTCAAGGACGAGTACTATCCCGTGGGGGCTATGACGACAAGTACATACAATGGACCATGTGCAGCAACCAAGGATCGAAGATGTGCATGGGTGACAGTAATTCCACTTCCCTGCACAAACAAAGGTATCAAAGATTGAGAGAAACATACAGTGCTAAAGTATCGCAGGTTGTACACACAAATACATTAAGGAGGAAATGGGTTCTGTTGACATCTATAGCTTGATGCTGACATCTTAGGTATCTTTACTTAAGGTCAAACAGAGAAATTCAAGCAGAAGAAGCGAGACTTTGGATCTGCGAATCAAAAGCAAGAGAAAGGTGCTTCCAAACCGCAGAACAAAGGACAGAGCCAAGGCATGGTGGCTAAAGACAACTCATCGAAGCCACAAGAAAAGAACAGCACCGCAAAGCCAAAGAAGGACATGGGAAAGTGGTGTGAGTTCCATAAGAGCTCCACTCACAACACAAGTGAGTGTCGGGCCAAGCAATCGCTAGTGGCCGAGATGAGGGCTTCTGAGTCAGATGCATGCTCCGACTTCGAATCAGAACCTGAAAAGGGGAATGAAAAAGGGAAACAGATTATTGATGCGGAGCCCAACGCCACTGTTGCCACTACAAAGGTCCAGAAGGAGGAACCGGAAGATCCGGAGGAGGAGGAACGTCTCTTCCACTCCCAGATGTGGGTAAAGGGCTCCCCTGTACAGTTCATTGTCGACAATGGGAGCCAAAAGAACCTCATTTCAGCAGACTCCGTGAAGAGGTTGGGCTTGCCGACCACAGCTCACCCACATCCATACACCATCGGGTGGCTTCACCAAGGGCGAGATCTCCGCGTCAGCCAGCAGTGCCGCCTTCCCTATAGCATCAAGCCCTTCACGGATGAGGTATTATGTGACGTTGCTCCTATTGATGTTTCTGATGTATTATTAGGACAACCATACTTGTGGAAGCGTCATGCTGTGTATGAGTCTCGACCTCGTGCTGTTATTGTTACTTTGGGAAATAAGTTGTACGGGATACCAGAGGTACCACCTCCTGCCGCTATCTCTTTGGTTACTGCAAAACAATGTAGTAAGCTCATTTCCCAAACCAGGAAATTCGTTTTCCTGATGATCCGCCCCCAGGGCAAGAAGAAGACTGTGGCCACGACCTCCAGACAGGGCTCCTCTGCACAACAACAGCAAATGGATAAGGTTGTGGAGGAGTACGGGGACATATTCACCTCACCCACAGGGGTTCCTCTGCACTGTCAGGTCAAGCACCCGATTGATCTGACCCCCGGTGCGTCGCTACCTAATGGACCGATCTATCGGCGCTCTGTTCTGGAGAATGATGAAATCAAGAGACAGATTCAGGAGCTGTTGCAGAAAGGTCACATCAGACCAAGTTCATCGCCCTGTGGGAGCCCGATCGTGTTGGTACAGAAGAAGGATGGGATGTGGAGACTTTGTATTGACTATCGGGCGCTGAACAAGATCACTGTCCGGAATAGGTACCCAATCCCACGGATTGATGACCTTCTGGACCAACTCCAAGGTGCAAAATATTTCCGTAAGATCGACCTGAAGTCTGGGTATCACCAGGTACCAATTGAACCCTCTGATGTGTGGAAGACTGCCTTCAAAGCTAAGGAAGGCCTTTTTGAATGGCTGGTCATGCCTTTCGGGTTGACGAATGCTCCCGCAACCTTCATGAGGATGATGGGCGACATCTTGCGGCCATTCACCAACTCATTCGTAGTGGTGTACTTGGATGACATTCTGATCTTCAGCAAGACTTGGGAAGAGCACCTTCATCACATCAGACAAGTCCTCCAAACACTGCGGCAACACAAGTTGTGTGCCAATTTGGAGAAGTGCACGTTTGGCATGACCCAGGTTCAATATCTGGGATACATTATTGATGAAAGGGGGTGCATGTGGATCCAGCCAAGATCCAAGTCATTCGGGATTGGCCAGCCCCGACTACTATAACAGAGCTTCGCAGCTTTCTGGGTCTTGCTAATTTCTATCGTAGATTCGTGTTGGGATTCTCATATCACTTGGCCCTTGAGTCAAGTCACCAAAGGAGGAGCGAGCAAAGTGCTGGTGGAGCCTCAGAGAAGCGTTCTGAGTAACCGCCTGCAGTACGCCCGATGCTCACTTCTGGACTGCAACAGCCATTTGAGATCGAGACAGATGCCTCTGACTATGCTATTGGGGCAGTTCTTACTCAACGGGGACATCCAGTGGCATTTCACAGTGAGACATTGTCTGACACAGTTCGCAAGTACCCCACATATGACAAAGAAATGTACTCCATTGTGCAAGCTTGTCGACAATGGAAGCATTACATTTTGGGGAAGGAAACAATCACCCACACAGACCACAGGCCCCTTCAGTTCATACAGACACAAGGGAAGTTGCAGAATGATCGCCATCAGAAGTGGTCTACATATCTGCAACAGTTTCATTTGAACATAAAGTATAAGAAGGGTAGCACCAATCATGTTGCAGACTGCCTCAGCCGACCACCGATCATGGCGCTCACCACTGTGCTCAACTCTTGTGGGCACGAGACTTCTGATTGGCCGCTTCTCTATGAGAGTGACCCGGAATTCGGCCAAACTTACAAGGCACTCTTGGGGGGTACGCAAGTTCCAAATTTTCACCTCCAAGATGCACTTTTATGTCACATGGGACACCTTTGTGTTCCTTCAAGTGAGCGTGCTAAGATGATATGGGAAGCACACTACAGTCGAGTCGCTGGGCATTTCGGGGTCGAGAAAACAGTAGCAATCCTGCAGAAGTATTTCTATTGGCCGAACCTTCGAAAGGATGTCGAGAAGTACATCAGATCCTGCACTGCTTGTGCCATTGCCAAACCGACCATCAAGAAGCAAGGCCTATATACTCCTCTACCTACCCCTAGTCGACCTTGGGAATCCGTCTCCATGGATTACATGTCGGGCCTGCCTTCTACTAAGCAGGGAAATGACTGTGTTTTTGTGGTCATCGACAAATTCTCGAAGATGGCCATTATGGCGGCCTGCAAGAAGAATATCACAGCAGAAGCCACTGCTAAACTCTTCTTTGAACGAGTGTGGGTGCACTTTGGAATCCCACAGTCTATCATATCAGATCGGGATAGCAGGTTCCTCAGCACATTTTGGTCCAGCCTCTGGTCGATGTTGGATACCAAGCTCACCAAATCCACAGCTTTCCATCCCCAAACAGATGGCCAGACAGAGGTCGTCAACAGAATGATTGTACACATTATGCGCATGTACAATTCAAAGCATCCACGCACATGGGACGAGAGCCTCCCTTATGTACAACATAGTTATAATCGGGCTCTCCACAGTTCAATCGGCCATAGCCCCTTTCGGGTGGGCTTGGGATTCCAGCCACTATGTCCCATTGACGTAGCCATGCCATTTGCAGCTGCTCAGGCCAATTCAGCTCATGTCCAGTCTGAAGTTGACAAAGCCAGTAGCTTCATCGAGCACATTCAACACATCCACCAACAGGTTCATGATATATTGGACGGAGCCAATGCCAAGTACAAGCAACGCCATGATCAACACCGGGTGCCACACAACTTCCAGGTGGGTGACAAAGTATGGCTACATTTGCAGAAGGAGCGCCTCACTGGACCCCACCGCAAGCTTCGACCGCTCCGATACGGGCCATAAACCATCACCAAGGTTGTAGGGAACAATGCATTCGAGCTCGGTATTCCACCATTCCTTGGTCTGCACCGAGTCTTCAATGTGGATCGCCTTCGTCCTTACTTCCCACCTCCCTCTTTGATACCTGCCGGACATTGGAACAACTCCCTGGCCGGTTAAATCCAGGCTTGCATGGAACGAGGCCACCACAGTTACATCATGGACATGCAAATCAAGAACACTCGCCAGCGAGAAGATCCAACTATAACCCGGGTTGTCAGGTGGCCAACTCCTACACCAAGTGGTTCACAGGGACAGTTCCATGGAAATTTCCTCATCTCATGGAGGAACAACGCAATGGGGACCATTGCTTCCTAAGAGAGGGTGGTCGGTGGATATTGGTGGTCACCACGTCTGAATTGCTGATCCTCGGATAGATCTTTCTAATGATGTATCATGTGCGTCAAACGGAGATAGTATGCCAAAGTTACGTCCCTGGGAAGTTGAAACACCAATTTACCCAAACGGGGCCCATAGTTTTAGCGCTTCATCTCCTAGGGTTAGGTTTTTGGGATGTTTAGGGTTCTCCATTGTTTCTCAATAATAAATAGGCCCTCGCGCCTCATTGTAAAGCAGTTCAGAGGCCTGTAGCCGCCACATCTCTTCTCGGAGATAGCTACCAGTGCCCTAGCTAGTTTTATTTCCTTTCTGTCTGTAAGCAAATTTCAGTTCTTTGATATTAATGAAATGAAGTGTTATTTCCGCTGCATCTCTGTCTTTATGTTTATATGTTTATTCTGTTGCGTTCCTGCATAAATCCGGATCACTTGTGTCACAAACAAGAGGGTCTCATAAACCAATTTGATGTCTAGCTTGATTGTGATCTTAAAAAATAGATTATTATTATTATTATTATATACATAAATTACGAAACTAATCTTCTTAAAAATCTTTCCTTTTTAAAACACATCCAAAAAATTTATATTAGTAAACAAAGCTGTAGCCTAGGCCCATAGCACATAGAAGGGAGATATAAAATAAGCATCCCACCATAGTTATAAGATTCAAAGGACCCAATAATATTTTTTTGGAAGGGCCATCCAAAGTTTTCTTTCAAAACTTTTCACAATTTCCAAAATGTTTTCAAATGAAGAGTTCTAAGAGTGAAGTGATAGTTACATATTTCAAATACATAAAAACTAAACATAACATATTTGGACACTATTCAAAGGGAAGAAAGGGCCCCTTCTCCTACTTTACCTCCATCAATTACATCCTTGGTGCTCATTAGACAATGGTGAAAGAGAGAGTTCCATTGATGCACATAGTTTGAAATGATTTTCTTAGGTACCAATATTTAAGCCTAAGGTGAATGAATTTTCCCAAGTGCCACTTACAAAGTTGTTTATTGGTAAATATCAATGATCTTCCCTTTTGCATGAGAATTGCTCTAGTTCCTTTTCATGATGCACCACATTCTAAAGTAAAAGAATTAGTGAAGTCTAATAGAGCAAGTATTGGGGTTGTACACAGGACACTCTTCGAATCTTGGAAGGCTTGATATGTAGCTTCATTCAAATTGAAAGCATTTTTCTTAGGTAGGGAAGTGAGGGGAGCAACATTTTTTCCATAGTTATTGATGAACTTTTTGTATTACCCTATTAGACCAAGGAAACCTCATAAAATTTTAAGAGTCTTAAGATATGGACAATCCTTATTTTTTCAATTTTTTTGGGTCAACTCATACACCATCATTTTTAACAATATTACCTAATTATTCTACTTTGGAGACACCAACGACCCATTTGGAATTTCTGAGAAGTAAATGATGAGAAAATGATAGTAAGCCCTAATCCAAATGGACGACATAGGAATAACAATTTTTATTATAGAATGCAATGCCATAAAGATGATAAAGACAAATGATATAGAAAATGTAGAAATATGCATTTTTTATGTGATATGGATTAGATCATTGTATTTTTTTTATCATCCATCTCAATGCTTTCAAGGTGGGAAAATCAAAGAAATAAACTTACATGAGAAACCTTAGCGACGAGACCCGGTTTGGAGAATTGGGGTTAGAAACCTTATACTACTAGTTTGAGGCTTTAAATGATGTCTTTAAAGGGTAAAAATTTGCTACTTGAGCACCACACTTGATGATGTTGTTCTACATATATAGACCATTTCAAACATCCAAGAAAAATGTCAATAAGAGTTCAGATGCAAAAGTTACGCCTCTCAAAAGTTGATCTATATTGTTTGACCACCATAATTTGAGAGAATGCCACATTAGCCCCCATTACACATGTAAAAGGGGCTATCCACATGGGGAATATGTATAAGGCTCTAGAAGGGTCAAATTGTAACTCATGTTGAGGGTCGAATGGATCAAATTTAACCCCTATTTGGCTATTGGGTTTTGTGATAACTGGACCACTGGGAGGAAAAGGAGTTCCATTATATTTGCTTGCATTTTGTTCCATAGTAGAGCAGAGTAGCTATGTGTAGATAAAGAGAGATAGAGCACACATAACAAAGGGATTTATCATTCCTTAGCATCCCCATGGGCCACAAGTCTCACTCCTTTGTATTTGCACCATTTCCATTCATAGAAAGAGAGATTAGAGCAACCTCACCTTCCAATTGGGTTTTCTCCCGAAAGGGTGTCTCAAGTCATATCTTGGTGTTATTGTGGTTTGTGAGTGATTGTTTTATATGTTTTATATTTTCTGCATTTTGTATATTGCACGAATAAGTAGAAAAGAATAACTTAATAAATGCATAAATCTAGGGAAAATTAGCTCTCGTAGTATAGATTTCATATTTCAGTATATTTTTATCAAATATGTCATGATGAACAATCCAATGGAATATCCATTGTAATTTATAGAACACTAGGACACTAGAAGGTGGAAAATGCATTGCAAAGGCCAAAAGGCATCACTAAAAACTCATAAGGCCTTTCAAGAGTATTCAATTTTTTTTTTTGGGAATATTAGCTCATCCTTCATACAAACTTGGTGATAGTCTAAATGGGGTTCAATTTTAGTAAAGAATTAAGTGTATTTACACTCATTCAAAAGATCATCAATAATTGGAATGGGAAATTTATCTTTAACGATTATTTTGTTGAAAGCGCAAATTAAATACATGTGTCAAGTGCCTTCTTGTTTGAGTATCATGACAACTAGGGAAGAAGGACACCGACAACTAGAAATTCATGAACGATCTTTTCAATTTGTTTTTTGACCAAATGGGTGACAATAAGGGGATATATTAAGTGAGAGGCTAGCTAGTATTAGCGAAATAGAATGATCATGTGCATTGTGGGAGGGTGGTAGACCTTAGGGGCTTTTAGATACCTACTAGTGTTTGTCCAAGACTAAATACATGTTAGGACGGATAAGTGTTTTTACAAGAGGAACTCATATCTATAATAAGTTTCATCAAATTTGACACATAAAATTAAATGAATTAATCTAAGTGTTGTAACCCTCTTTTTTATATTTGAAAACTTGGAAAATAGGAAAAAATCTTCTTTTGGATGACGAAAGAGCTCTACTACCACTTGTTATATATTGTAGATTTAAGAATACCATCACATATAATATATCCAATAGCAATATAGAAATTCTCTATATTTCACTAATATAAAAAAACCCTTAAAGTAGGGAAACACCTTGCAATTAATCATTTTACAGAATGAATCTACTCTTGTTCACTTGCGTCTTTAAGGGGACAATATCCTAATGAGATAAACTAAAATAAAATAAACTCCACACATCTTGTAAGGTGGAATTTATCCTTATTTATAACTAACTAAGAGACCCAATTATTGAACCTCCAATAATGAGTCCCCATTATATTTATTCAATTCTAACTAACATAGTAGGCCGTATTTTATAATATAGTGGACCTATCCCACCTTATATTGAATGGTCTCCACTATTATTACTCTACTAAGGGATCTTTGGCTCCCCCATTACACCCCTAGGGTGGATCTCAACAATAAGTGTCATGTAGGATATGTACTCTCTTCTTTTATTGGAATTCAAACACATATAAAAATGCCGACTTAAACTATGACTTCTAGTTTGAAGTCGTCGAGATTACAATTGCAATTATCTCTTCCATAATCACCAAAGACCCTTATATGTTAAAACAAGAACAAAAACAAGAATAGAGATATCACATATAGGGTTCAAGTCCAATTGGGTAGGATGCTAATTCTTCCTCTTGACTATCTAAGCTAGATCCAATTAACACCCACTACATTTCTCTTTATCCATAAAATTAATATACTAAGTATAATGTATTTATATATTAAGTACAATTTGAGTGGATCTAATGATTAAGAACATGTGTTTCCTTGTAAGAGGTCACATGTTTAAATCCATATGGGGGTAGAGTATGAACATGTTTCTATACTTTATCAGTCAAATTGCTACATGGAAGGGGTTCTTTGTTCCCCAAAAAGGGGGTCTCATACACCAATTTTATGTCTGGTCTCACCATATGTGAACTCATATCAAGTATATTGTCACAATAGCTTCAAGCCTTATTGTTGAATGACCTTAAGTCATAAATAATATCTTACTCTTGTTTATGGGAAAATTAATATTGAATGTAAGCCTGTTGTGAAATATTCTCAACGTAAATATTGTCAAAGCCTATGGGAAAACTAACAAGTAAAAGTAAACATATTGACAAATATTCTTAAAGTAAATAGTAACAAAAAAAAAAAAAAAAAAAAACTTAACCATGTTTTAAGTCAAGTGAGGGTGTCCCTTATCCCCTACTCTTTTTGGCATATACATTGATAAGCTAGAAGAGTGTTTGGAAGATGTAGGTTGTCTTAGCCCCATGCTCACTTTTATAGTCATAACTCTTCTCTTTTATGTTGATGATATTGTTCTTTTGGCGATGGGTCATTACGATCTTGAAAACTAGCTAAGAATCCTCTAAGATTTTTTTTCAAGATGGGCATGACTATTAATATTGAAAAAATGAAAGTCACGATAATTAAATCCAAAAATTTCACACATGATACTTTCTTATATAACAACAACTACTTGGAAGAATTCCTCGATACAAATAACTTGGAATTGATATCCATCATAAGCTCAATTAGAAGTATAACATTGAGAAAAGGATAAATGGAGGATGGAAAGCTTACTATGAGCTTGAAAACAATTATAAGTCAACAACCCTTTGGATATGCGATAAAAAAGAAAACTCTGCTTTGAGACTCTCATAACTCTTGCTATTTGATATGAATGTGAGGTTTTGGGTTGTAGTATCTATAAAAAGTTGTGGATGAAGATAGAACATATCGAAAAATAATTTATAAATTACAATCTCAAGATTAAAGGAAATAGTCACTATCATATTCTCATGATTGAAGTAAGCCCTTCACCTATTGAAAACATGGCTATGATTAGGTATCTTATGTATAAGAAGAGTTTAAACAACACAGAAGCTAAGAGGTTTCCTAAAGTTGCTTCTAACTCTAGCCAAAACTCTCACCTTCAATGAAAGTAGGGATGACATAAGGATGCCCAATCTTGGCTAGACCATTAGAAGAGATCATTCTTAAATTAAAGATAATATTAAAAGTATTTTTACTTCAAAACTTAAGGATAAATTATGGGGTGATAAAGAGATAAAGACAAAAGAAACTAAGATCTTATAAGGAGGTGAAAAACCCCAATTTCAAAAATGAAAAGTATATCTATGTCTTGTTTAATGTTGGGAAGAAAATGAACATTACTAAAATAAGAACAAATTCTCACGAGATTCATAGTGTAACTAGTCGTTGGTTAGTTCCCAAAACACCATGGGATGAAAGAGTTTGTCACCCTTGTGACAGTAAGAGGATTGAAGATGAAAAACACTTTTTCTTAGATTGTCTATCTTATACTCACATTTGATCTACTTTTAAAAATATTTGTTACACTACCAACTTTATTGACCTTTTAAGGCAACAAAATTATGGTGATCTTAGAATATTTCTTTTCTTGCTTTTTGAGCATAGAAATAAAACGTTAAAGAATTCCAAATAATCTCTTATCTTATTTAGGTTCACTAAATTACATTGATCTTAAGTGGATGTTAATCATCATCAAAATAAACTTGATTATTACACGAAGTGCTTTATAATGTTATAAAAATTTATAGAACAAATATTGAAATTAGAAGTTGAAATGCAAATTATTTGTAAATTAAAAAAATATGATTTTGAATTTGAAATCTACATATTAAAATAAAATTGTTCTCATTATAATAATATTATTAATTATTTTGATAGCATGAAAGGAGAGTAGCTTGACCATAAGTTAGCGGGTTTAATTCCCCCTCCACTAGGGTTCGATTCTTAGGAGACATGTTAACCTGTGTGGCAAGAAAATTATACCAGTTCAACATTTTTGTTGAGAAAAATCTTGGATTTGAGGTGAGTAGTGACAAAAATGTGATTTGATCCCAAGTCTTGCCAATATTAGTCCTTCAAAATCATTAATTCATGAGTTACTATTAAAAAAATTGTTTTGATAATCTTCATTTAATAATATTTAATTGGGATTGTTTGTTTTATAAATTAAATTTTAATATATATATATACAGACACACACTTCATTTTCAAATTATTGGATACTAAGTTGAGGCCAATTCATCTATTAGATGGAAGAATGATCAACACATAGTAGGATGTTATCACCAGGATGCTATGACTGAGCTTGATACCCTTTGGGATTGTATAATTCCCCAAAAATAATTTCCATCATCAATCCCTCCCCATAAGACATGAACCTGAGACATGGTGGAAACTAAACCACACTCACACTAACTAGTTTAGACCTCATGGATCATATATTCATTTATTTATGACGTAAGGCGTTCTTCTTTTAGAACAACTTCCCCATCTGCATCATTCGATCAAATGTTAGATGATTGAAGTGTTTTAGCCCATTCATCTACAACCCTCTTCATTTAAGCTAGCTATCTAACTAACTCTCTAACCTATACAAATACCTCTTCCCAACCTACACTCTCACTACATGATGATACCAGGAAACAGAAAGAACAAACATTCATCTCATAAGCACAGTTTCAATCTTCTTAGATCTGGTGTCTAAGAGTCTAAGAAATTGTTAGATCTAGGGGACGCAGGGATAGGTTGCGTATAAATCGAATGGAGTGGGCACGATGGCATAGAGAGTGAGTCGATCAAAGAGAGTCAGGCAGTCGAATGAGAAGTAGTTCAAGTTGGGGAGGAGAAATTCGAAGTTGCAGTTCTGTTATTCGCGGAGTGAGGATGTAGAATTTTGCATAGGTTTCAGTCAAAAATATATGCACGTAGACGAGAGGCCGAATTCCATTACCTTTGTCTTTTCTTGGTTTTGACTCTTTTTAGTTTAATCGGTCTGAAATGCATGGTTTTCTTCGTGGAGTAGTAGTTCTTCGACTTGATTAAGTAAGTCAAGAAGACTTGTCTGACTTACTCCATTTGGCTTTTCTTTTCCATCGAGTAAGGCTTTATCAGTTAAGGCTCAGGACTGTGATAAATTCTTTGCTGAAGAGTTCTGCAAACACAGATAGAGCGATTAGTTGATAGTTTTGATTTGGACATCTATGATTTATAGGTATGCGTGCTCATCATAACAAGTCAACTGTTCATCCTTATAAATATTTATTTATAATTTTCTTAATATCTATAGACATATTTTTTAAGAAATTTAATTCTTTTTCACATTTCTAAATATTTATTTAAATTTGTTCTATCAACTTAATATTTATAAATATATTTATTTTGAAACATATTATATTATCAAAATTTAATTTAATTATTAATAATTATTAAACAAATAATAAAAATTGAACTCTTAAAATATTTTAGAATATTTTAATATAATATATAAATAATTTTATCTGAATATATATCGATAAAAAAAACAAAAACAACTATGATGACCTGTCATCATTACGTTTCCATCACTACAACTGTTATTTGCATACCCAAAAATACGTATAAAATTACACTCGTATTTTCATGAATGTTCATGAACTGACATTCGTATAAATACAAAGTATTATGTATTACTTTGAAGTTCTCTCACTGCTTTGAAAACGAAATGAGAAGATTGATGGGATCTACAAAATCTTCCATAATGTTTAAAATACAAATGATAAGAAAAAAAATCACAAAATAAAACATTTAAAAGATGTCTAGTAATCCCATAAAATACAAATGATAAGAAAAAAAATCACAAAATAAAACATTTAAAAGATGTCTAGTAATCCCATCAACATCTGTGATTTTTCTGTGTGTTCTTTCACTGAAAAAAACACACAGAATATATTTAGAAACATCCAAAGTTGACCATAAGTCTAATGAGACTTAAAGAAATATAATCCAAAAAGTTACTACAAACATTGTACAGTATGCAAAATTTTCAGTAGTAATTTTGTAAACTTTGACTTAAAATATAGACACAAATTTCAAAATCTATTAGATTTATATGTAATTTTCAATTTAAAAAAAATTAATGTGTAATTTTTTATTGTTTAATATATATGTATATGTAATTATATATATATATATATATATATATATATAGTGTAATTTTTAGTTGTTTTTACAGTAAACTTTCACTTGATCCAAACATAAAGAGTCAAATTTTCAGAATCAGTGCACTGGTAATTCTGTAAACATTGACTTGATTAGAATATAGTGAAACAAATTTCAGAATCTATTAGGTTTACATGTAATTTTCAATTTATTCAGAATCTATTAGGTTTACATGTAATTTTCAATTTAAAAATATTTAATGTGTAATTTTTCATTGTTTAATATATATATATATATATATATATATATATATATATATATATATATATATATATATAAAATGTGTAATTTTTCATTGTTTTATATATATAATGCCTAATTTTTATTGTTTAAATCTCATTTTTTAATGTTATATAGAGTACATAACTTATATTTGTAAATTCAAAAAATCATTGCTCTCAAGAAAAATTGGCAAAAATAATATACCTAAAAGATACCAAAAATAATACCTAAAAACGACCAAAATGTAAAAAAATAAAGTTACTTCAAACATTTTAACAAGATAAACTTATTTCTTTTCATTTCTTTTATATACTTAACCCTGCATATTAAAATATTTCATTGATGACCCACTTTGAAATTTTTTATTATTATGAATATTTTTAAATACCTCATATTATTTTTATATTAAAAATTGAATGAATAATGGTATATAAAATATTAAAATATTTTCTTTTAATCTTTTTTCTATATATACATATGATATCAATATAAATAATTTAAATCTTGTGTTGAAATAGCCTTGAAAAGTGTAAGGTTAAAATTTTGTTTACTTCTAATTATTACGTTGTAAGATGTTCGTCTTTGAAAATAACTCCCCTCTTTGAAAGCAACTCCCCCATCTGCCACGGTGTGCCACGGTGTACCTGTCTGCACCATCAGATCAAATGTTAGACCTACACTCTCATTATAGGGTGACGAGGAAATAGAAAGAACAAGCATTCATCTCATCAACGCAGTTTCGACTCTCTAATTAGATCTGGTGTCCAAGAGTCTAAGAAATTGTTAGATCTAGCTCACAATTTTCTATTAGTTGCAGTGGTATTTTAAGGTTTTGATGTGCACAACATAGTTTTAATACCATTTAGAATTCGATCTTGAGAAATCTTCTAGTGTTTTTGTATAAAATACATTATTTTTCTTCTCACTAGAGTTTCCATTTAACATCCTCCATTGGTTGTCTGGACGCTACCTTCAAAACACCCATGAGCAAGAGCCTCTCCGCCCCTGAGAAGTTCGATTCTCTCGTCAAGAAGGTGGAGCTGGAACTTGAAACCTCCAATTCGAAGCGTCGTGGTCTGGAACTTAAATAAGGTTGAAGACACGGAGTCATTTAATTGCGAGACAAAATTGCAGACAAAATATATTCAGCAGTGATGTATTTCAATGAAAATTTGCAGTGAAATTAAATGGAGAAACAATTCTATACCTAAAAAAAATACCTGGAACGCAATTGATGATTTTGAGGATTGTGAAGATAGCCCTCCTCCCAGTGATGCTGATGCTGTCGTGAACAGAACAAATTACCGGGACAATCCAATCCTCCCAGCCAAATCCGGGAACAATCCCAGACCCAGAGGATGTCTCCTCTGCCCCCGTGCCCAGATTTCCAAGAACCAGAGACTCCTCCTCAAACAGTTAAATCTGACAATTCAATCTCCCTTTCACCGCCCCCCGTTCTTTCCCTCAAAACCTCCTTATATAAATTTTCCCCCACCGCCATTCAACCTCCTCACTGCCTCTTCTCCATCTAGATAAGGTCTTCTTAAAGGATGGTACGATTATCATTTAAGGAGATGTCAGTGGCATTAAAGAGGAGGTGTGATCTTTATGTTTATTTAATCTGTTAAGAAGTATACGGCTTGACTTTGAAGGATATTTAAGATTAAGGCTTATGTTATAATATTTAACTCAACTTTGAGTATATGTATGTATTTTAATTATTTAAAATTTTATTTTCTTTTCATTAATACTTTTTATATACTTTATGCTAAACCCATATGAATTTTAGTCTGAAACCTTATCATTAATTTCTAACTTAGGTAAGCTTGATATTAGTAGTTAGGTGTACTAGTGCGGTGTGGGCGGTATAGGCAGGTGTAGCTATCACATGCCTATATCGTTCACATGCTAATATCGTTTTGTATATACTTGGGAATGGGTCGTTACATACTTCCTCCCTTCAGAAAACTTCGTCCCGAAGTTTATGGTTTTATATACTCATATCAATATTGTGTTTTTTTTTTTAGAGATTAGGGTGATTGTAGAATGTATGTATTTTAATTATTTAAAATTTTATTTTCTTTTCATTAATCCTTTTTATATACTTTATGCTAAACCCATATGAATTTTAGTCTGAAACCTTATCATTAATTTCTAACTTAGGTAAGCTTGATATTAGTAGTTAGGTGTACTAGTGCGATGTGGGCGGTATAGGCAGGTGTAGCTATCACATGCCTATATCGTTCACATGCTAATATCGTTTTGTATATACTTGGGAATGGGTCGTTACAACTTAAAACCCCCAATTCCAAACATCGTCGCTTATAGGTCGCCCTAAACAACTTGAAGGTCACTGTTGGGTTCAATGCATGGAATTTCAAAGCACTTTATTTGTTCGAGACATGTTATGAGAAGAAAGGGATGCTCGTCGAATCCCGCAAAGTCTTCTAGGATGTGCTGTAGGTAAATATGCCATCGCAGGAGGCCAAAGCAGGCACGGATCATTTTTGAGATCATATGTCTGTGTCCAAAAAGAGATTCCCAACCTACTCTCTCACTGCAGGATGATAGGAGGAAACATAAAGAAAAAGCATTCATCTCATCGTTGTAGTTTCAAATCACTGATTAGATATGGTGTCCAAGAGTCTAAGAAATTGTTAGATCTAGCTCGCAATTTTCTATTAGTTGCAGTGGTCTTTTAAGGTTTTGATGTGCACAACGTAGTTTTAATACCATTTAGAATTCGACATTGAGAAATATTCTGGTGTTTTTGTTTGATAGAATATATTATTTTTCTTCTCACAAGAATTTCCATTTGACAACTGCCATTGGTTACTTGGACGCCGCACTCATGGCCCTCATGAGCAAGAGCCTCTCCGCCCTTGAGAAGCTTGATTCTCTCGTCGATAGGTGGGCGGAAACTTGAAAAATCTAATTCCAAGCATCTTGGCTTGGAACTTGAAACCTCTAATTCCAAGCATGGTGGCCTGGAGGTCGCCCTAGACAAATTGAAGGCCGTTGTTGGGTT
This sequence comes from Pinus albicaulis, assembly GCA_034641835.2. Classification (NCBI taxonomy): domain Eukaryota; kingdom Viridiplantae; phylum Streptophyta; class Pinopsida; order Pinales; family Pinaceae; genus Pinus; species Pinus albicaulis. The sequence continues at coordinate 183,733 of JAXQQM020086137.1, forward strand.
CAATGCATGTAATGTCAAATCTCTTCTTTGTTCAAGATGTTTTATGAGAATAAAAGGATGCTCGTTGACGCCCGCAAAGTGTTCCAGGATGAGCTGTAGGTAGATCTGTCATCGTAGGAGGCCAAAGCAGACACGAATCGCTGGTCTTGATTAAGAGATCTAGCAACATTTGTGAGATCGTATGCCTGCATCCAAAAATAGAATGACAGTTGTCTCCCAGTTGATACAAAAAAAAATATTTTTGAATATTGCAGAGGAAAACATTTGAAGCCTATTTGTTGCAAAATTGACAAAATTAGCTAATAGTATTTAGTTGTATGCTCTGAGTCCCTGTAGCAAATGTGAGATATGAATTCCAATGGTGCACAAAAATGTGTTGGGAATTCTTGGACTCATTTTCTACTATATTTATTTGTTTATGATATGCCTTGGATGAAGAATAACTTCATGAGCATGGTGGAGGGATTTTTGTTTTTAAATGTAATCACAATGTAATAGGGTATTGTTGGTAGGAAAAAAAAGAGAGAGTGTCAACCATTTACCTGACATTCCTTGAACATCCAATCTATCGTCATAAAAATAACTATTTCAAATCTACTTTCCCATAAACATCGTTTAACTCTAAGCGCACAACACATATTTCCAAAATAGTTTCTTTTGAGAAAATCAAAATGCGGTGATTCCGTATGGTCGGATTTATTCCTGCATCTGCCTAGAGTTTATAGGTTCAATTCGATCGCTGACTTTCCTCGAATTGAAGAATTCATTCAATTGGGGTTTTGTAATTGTCATTGAGTCTATTTGTAATCATGGCGAACCAGTCAGTCTCTTGTCAGCTTCTTAATGCATCGTTCAATCAAGATAACAGGTTAGTGCCATCATTGCTCTCTTAGTCCATGAATAAATTCTTCTATACAATAATTGTGGGACAATTGCACTCCTATTATGTGAAAAAATTATTATGTACAATAATTGTGGGTTGTTTTAAGCAACGCAAATATTTCTACATGTCAAAGACTTTTACATGGATGGGAAGTAAGTTTTAAATACCAAGATGAAAACAGGACATTGATACTGTTACCCTATAATGAATGCATTGCTTATGGGAATGTATTGAGATGACTTCAATCATCAATATTGAAGCTCTACATTGAATTGAGTGAAATATTCTTTGACTATTATTGAATTTTGAACTTCCTCCAATCCTCGCTGTGTAGGAATTTTTGGATGTTTTCAACCAAATACTAGTGTAGTTGAATGTTGTAAATTATTCTAATGTATTTGATCCATGGTATCATTACGCTCACTGGTTTGTTGTATATGGTCAGTTTATGTTTTTTTTTTTTTGGTTAACTGAAAGGTACAAACTTTATAATAATAACTTAAGCAACAATTAGCTTTCCCTATAAAATATGGACGTGGCCTCAATATATTTGAATGTTTGCTCAGTCATTGCATTGAGTTGCACAATAACGTTTAAGAAATACTCACAATGAGACAATCTACCTGCCCTACCATGTAAATAAATGTTAAGGTGTTAAAATAAGGTTGAAACAAACATACCAGTATTTAGACTATTTGATCCTAGTCGTCACGTTTTAGAAAGTATTTCCAGCTTTCCTTGCCATCCACGGTTCAAATAACCCATTTTGTCATGTCTATTCATCCCTTTGAACCATGCGAGCTCTATCGAAACTATATTAATTGAAATATTTCTTTTTACGAATCGAATCACTATTGGTTCTTTCTTATATGTCGCGTAAACCATTATAGGCTCATGTGTATTGAATGGGTCATAGGGGGATAGTCAAAGGTTGGAGACTAGAAATACCGATAGATACTAGGAAATTGGGATGGCCCCTGAAAAAGGAGACGAGGTGATCCAAAAAGGCCTCCATATATAAAATATAATCTATCTTTCAAGTACTGCCTTTCAGACCCAGCTCCTTATCACACTTTTTTACCACCGTCCTCTCGGAGTTCAAACCAGTGACATTATCGTTAGGTCACATATGCACTGTGAAATGAACGACAAGGATGCTCCGTGGTTGTCCTCTCCATTATGGTATTTAGGCCTTACCAAACCTAAATAACTTTGGTTATACAACTCAAGGGAAAGCTTAGAATCTATTAGAAATAAATTAGGAAGTAGGAATTAACAAAAGCATCAATTTCAGTGGAGGAAGTCTATTCATATGTAGATTCTCCTTGCCAAAAATTCCCATCTCAACCAACCCGAGGCTATAAATGGACACAAGGTTAGCTAGGCTCTTCCTTTGGAAACCAACAACCAACGAAAATATGAAAAATGATAGGAAGACCCATCCATCAAAAGTAGAAAGTTCTCGAAAGATTATAGCTTTAACAACTCATCAAGATTATTTATAAAAGGTAAGAGATGCTTCCAAAACTAAAAGAAAAGGCTTGCCTCTGCCTCAAAGCAATTACGGGACATGCTAAGGACAATAACGCATGTGGAGGGAGGGCAGGTTGATAGAGAAAAAAAATCTCACGAGAGAGAGATTTTGTCTATGTCCTCCCTTTCCCTTCGCTTCAAAATTTGTTTTCCTTTAAATTCAGGTCGTTTCTTAAATAAAATGTACATACACATGGGAAGAATATGTGTAAAGAGACAAGAAGGATACATTATATTCCTCAAATGTTTAGTGACATAGAAAAGTTTTGTATTCCTCCCTTGTATGTGTTGATTGTTTTTTTGAAAAATATGTCTTATAATCTAGAGAAGCATTTACAAATAGAAGAACCAAAAGTGGAATGGTATATACAATGAAGATAATATCTTCTTCCATAAAGAAACTAGAACATAAATGAAATCAAATTATGTAGTGGGCTTAAAAGCCTCAATTTATGCTACCAACAAAGTTCTCTTATGCAAAATATGATGGCATATCTCATCACAGTATGAGGGATGGAATTCAGACGATGAATTAACTTGATTCTCAAAAGTAGATTTACAATAAATCATGCAATGATAAAGAAGAAATCCTCAAGCAATTCTAGATCCTTGAAAAGGAAGAATGGACAATACATCAACATTCTTCAAATAAGGAGGTCCTCTAATGAATGTGTCTCTGACGAAGCTCTCAATACAGATTTTGCCAAAAGTTCCAGCAATTGGGAAAACCAAGAGTCCTAGAATATATTTTTCAGTATCCAACCGACCACATATAGGGAAAAGGCCATCTGAAAACACACCTTTGATCAAACATGCCTTGAATGGAATCCTTGGGTACATCACTAGCTAGGAAAAAACTTATAGCTTATAAGAAATTTGGATGGACCAAATACTGCAAAATCTTTGTACTCGTCCATCCTTTATATAATTAAAAATTCAACTCACATTTAGTATGGGTGACAATAAATGATGATGTTGAAAGAGTGAGTAAAATCTATGAGTTTCATATTGCTCGAGAGGGTGCTCAAAGCTCCATCTCTAGTTCTTCCATAATATACCTGGCATCCCTAGATTCATCTTGAATAACTTGGCCTTCAGGATGAACTTTGTCAACTCCATAATTGACAGGGGATTTGAGGCCATGAAAACAAACTCCTAAGTAAGGATAGACTAGTCCCTTCATGAGTGCAAAATTAAATCCCAAATTCCTTCCCAAAGAAAATATCATTTCTACTCAATTTTCGAGCTTGAAAATGGGGTATATTAATAGTACATTGACTCTACGCCCCCCAACTCAATTTTCAAGATTGAAAATGACATATATCAACATCACATTGACCTTGCACCCTCCAACTCTAGATGGGGTGACAAAATAAGTTCCATCTTGCCTTGGTGCCCTGCTAAGACCAATGAACCAAACCATCCATGACATTCCAAGTTGTGAATATACTTTGGAAGATGAATGAGCTTGAAACTTGAAATAAGTGAGCCATAGAAATAATATCACATGAGCCAAATGTCATAGCAAAAGTATGTAGAAACATCAAACAAGCTAAGTCCACTGTCCACTTTAGGCTTGGTGCACACATCCCAAGGAGCCATCAAGATGCTCCTCTTCCCACTATACTTAGATCATAGCCATAAGTATGATTGAAGAATCAGCTCCAACCCTTGAGATTGATTTTTTCTATGAGACCAACAAGAGACATAATAGACATGCCAAACTATTACACGTAAGTTATTTCTCCATGTGGTAAGAATTCATCTTGATTCATGCCTATTAGACTTCAATATTGGATGTTAAAATGTCTAATCCACAAGGCACAACCCCATAAGGAGCTACTATGGAAATCACCATTATCACTTAAGAAACATATCTTCACTGACCAACTTTCCTATGCCTCAATTACCTAATTTATGCTTATGCTTTTGTTTTAAAAGTGAAAAACTTTCTTTGCAAAAATATATGATATTGTAATAATAAGTGATATAATCATAATTATATAAATAATCTAAATAGTTTAGAAAAGTGATTCAACGATAATTTGAAGGTTTCTGTGGTGCGAGTTTTGAGGTGGGGAGTTCAGAATCTCCACAGTATCCATTTTTATGTCTATGCTTCGAGTCTAACCAAGACTCATCATCAAGACACGAACCCGCCAAGAAGAGAGGAGGATGGATGAGATAAATACAAGCGAGCGAAAGGAGTGAAAGAGGAGAAAGAAATGGCCGACCAACAAGATACAAAGGAAAAATGGTTAATTATAGTTTATTTAACAAATAAATTTTTTAAATTATTATTATTAATTATATTAGAGTTTCAGATGATTATTACAAGCTAATGTTGCAAGGCGATCCAGAGTGTACCTAGTTCTTCGAAATTCATTGCAGATTAGGTATTTACTGAGCCGGTCAAATGGTCTGCGAGTGTGCTGCCTATGTAACCTATGTTTGACAGATGCGAAGGAAGGTGTAATATTCAGATCACGACACTGCTTCAGGAAAAATAGATTAACCTCTCTTCTTCAGATTTTAACCCTGGTTTTTCAAGATTACGAGTCTTAATCCAGGTTTCCCTTCCATATATGGTACCAAGGATAGTTTGAAGGTTTATGTGGTGTGAGTTTTGAGGTGGGGAATTCAGAATCTCCACAATATCCATTTTTCCGTCTACGTTTCGAGTCTAACCAAGGCTCATCATCAAGAAACAAACCCGCCAAGAAGAGAGGAGGATGGATGAGATAAATACAAGCGAGCGAAAGGAGTGAAAGAGGAGAAAGAAATGGCCGACCAGCAAAAAACCAAGAAAAAATGGTTAATTATAGTTTATTTAATAAGTAAATATTTTAAATTATTATTATTAATTAATTAGAGTTTTAGATGATTATTATAAGCTAAAGTTGCAAGGTGATCCAGAGTGTACTTGGTTCTTCAAATTTCATTACGGATTAGGTATTTGCTGAGACGGTCAAATGCTCTGCGAGTGTGCTGGCTGTGTAACCTATGTTTGACATATGTGAAGGAAGGTGTAAGATTTAGATCACGACACTGCTTCAGGAAAATATATCAACCTCTCTTCTTCGGATTTGAACCCTTGTTTTTTCGAGATTACGAGTCTTAATCCAGGTTTCCCTTTCGTACAGGGTACCAATGATAGTTTGAAGGTTTTTGTAGTGTGAGTTTTGAGGTGGGGAATTCAGAATCTCCACGGTATCCATTTTTACATCTACGCTGCGATTCTAACCAAGACTCATCATCAGGACACAAACCCCCCAAGAAGAGAGGAGGATGGATGAGATAAATACAAGCGAGCGAAAGGAGTGAAAGAGGAGAAAGAAATGATTAACTAGCAAAATAACAAGGAAAAATGGTTAATTATAGTTTATTTAATAAATAAATATTTTAATTATTATTATTAATTATATTAGAGTTTCAGATGATTATTATAAGCTAATGTTGCAAGGCGATCCAGAGTGTACCTGGTTCTTCGAATTTCATTGTGGATTAGGTATTTGCTGAGCTAGTTAAATGCTTTGCGAGTGTGCTGGCTGTGTAACCTATGTTTGAAAGATGTGAAGGAAGGTGTAAGATTCAGATCACGACAGTGCTTCAGGAAAAATAGATGAACCTCTCTTCTTCGGATTTTAACCTTTTTTTTTCTTCGAGATTACGAATCTCAATCCAGGTTTCCCTTCCATACAGGGTACCAATGATAGTTTGAAGGTTTTTGTGGTGTGAGTTTTGAGGTGAGGAATTAAAAATCTCCACAGTATCCATTTTACGTCTACGTTTCTAGTCTAATCAAGACTCATCATCAGGACACAAACTCGCCAAGAAGAAAGGAGGATGGATGAGATAAATAAAAGCGAGCGAAAGAGTGAAAGAGGAGAAAGAAATGGTCGACCAACAAAATACCAAGGAAAAATGGTTAATTATAGTTTATTTAATAAATAAATATTTTAAATTATTATTATTAATTATATTAGAGTTTTAGATGATTATTATAAGCTAATGTTGCAAGGCTATCCAGAGTGTACCTCGTTCTTCGAATTTCATTACGAATCAAGTATTTGCTTAAAAACATTCATCATTAGGTATTTGTGTCTTGATGATGAGTCTTGGTTAGACTCGAAACATAGACTTAAAAATGGATACTGTGGAGATTCCGAATTCCCCACCTCAAAGTGATTCAACACTTATGGACATCACAGGGAGAATAATTACATCATAATGGGTCATAATTGTATTGATTTTTAATGTAACTCTCAATTGAGGAGATGAGTAGCTTAATTTTTTGGGGGTAAATTTAAAGAATTTTATTATATTAAGCTTCTTGAACTTGATTATGACTATTTTAAATGCAGGCAAGGAACATTATTACATTTGAATGTTTCTAATTGAATATACATAACGATTGAATCATAGTGAAATTTTCCACCTCAATTGATCAATCAACATGTGAACGGAAGGAAATACTTGCCTTTGTTTGGTTTAAACCAATTCCATAAAAATTGTCAAATGTAGTTGACAAATTCATTGTTTTGTTAATAGATGATTTTTGGAAGATCAAATCCTAATAATGATGCTTGGTTAATAATCATGTTTTCGTTAGTAATGATTTTTTGTTGAAAAGTCAACAAGAAATGTGTGTCCAATTTAATTTTCTCTTAATTAAATTGGACAATAAAATGTAATCTTATCTCATAATCACTTGTAATAATTAATTGAGTGTGATAAACTTAGTTAGCTCATGAATTTCGAGTTGAGGGTGGTTGGTGAGGCATGCAGAGTGATTCTATTAGTTATGGAGTTCGAATTGCAGTTGGTTCATTAGTTTAAAGCATGAGAAATTAGTTAACTCAATTTATTGAGTTAAAGTCACTTGGACTAGTTGTAACTGTTTGTTGTACTAGTGAGAGATCAAGTGAATTAAAGCAGATTTCATTCACATGCAATGATCTGCCATGCAACTGATGCTTTGCTATTAATAGCTGCAGGCATGTCAGTTCCAGTGGAGACCCAGTTGAGACAAAGGTTAAAGGGATGTTAACTATTAGTTGTATCATTAGTAGGTTGCCCGCATGCAACCAGACATCCATTGGATTTCCCATGATGCTTACACAAGTTTGGAAGGTTGAAATTCCTAAAGAATAGGGATTGCATTCCACATGAATTGCGCAAGCAAGGCAGGCTAATTAGAGTCAGGACATTGGTTTAGTGTTGGTCGATTTTGTTCAGGTTAGTGTGAGATAGTTGTGAGAGTGCAAGAGACTCTTGAGAGAAGAGTGCATTGTAATTGTTTCATGATTCCATGGTGAATATACAATAGAATAAAGAGGGGTTTTGAGCAACAATATTTCCTCGGGAAAATATCTGTGTTGTGGTTTGATTTGTTTCTTTCTTTACTTGTTGTGATTGGCGATTGTGTTTATTTTCCGCAATTGATTTGTAAAAGGATTCAATATCTAGCTTTAGTACATTGCTTGATCAGATTGAATCCATTGATATACATATGTTTCTATAATTTCTACATTTTTGGGTTGTTGATATCATCAATTAAAAGGACTTTGGTATCCTACTCTAGGCTCATAGTCCTCTCTACAATTCAAAGACCAAATGTGTTGATCCTTGAGTTCAAAAGATTCATATTTTGGCTTCAAATTGATCTTCTTATAATTTATCCAAAAGCATTTGATGCATGTCACTATGATCCGGTCCACATACTAATAAAAAACAAAATGATACAAATTTTTGCTAGAGTTTGAACTTGGGGAACAATGTAAATGGATTTAAATGAATCCCAAGAGAGTTATATCAATTGCATGAAATCTGGAATCCCGAATAAAGTTGGCGTATACAAATAGGGTGTGGATAAATTCCAACCATTCAAGTAGGCTAATACTTCAAACATAAGTGTCGCTAGTGCAAATACATATGTATGTATAACCAAAAGACCAAATCAAAGTCTTCTAGTCAATAATGTCTAAGGATGGAGATATTTGTTATCTCTACAATGAATTCTTTGGAAACCGCACTAAATAACCAAAAGGAGAGAACTTGATACTGCGGATACTCCTGTCATGTCAATGATGAAATTCCTGAGACCCCCTCTTTAACCAAGATCCAAATTCCGTTGAGACCCTTTGGCAACATCTGGTGAAAATTTCACTGTTATCATGGAAGAGTAACAATTTAATGCTACTCTTTCCTACACTATTGCCTTACGACGTTTCCTTTGCAACATTTGGTGCAATTGCTAGTTAAAAACTAATAAATATATTTCACTTATATATATACTATGTGGTTCATAAAACGAGGAGATTTGTACCAAATAGATCACCACGAAGACCTTGAAAGTGTTAAAAGAATTGAACTCGTGACCTCTTAATAATAAAAATACTTTAACAACAAAACTTCACCAATTAAACTAACTCTCAAAACACACATATATAAAAACAAGTACAAGCGTATTACCTCCCTTTCTTTTCATACCATTAAACCATATTTAAAGTTTTTAAATATATAATAAATTAATTTGGAAGCATTGTAAAATATTGTTTTTACAATTATTTTATTATTGAAAAATAAAACAATAATAGTAAGCCAAACTTGTAATATTTATCTTTAATCTATTAAATATTTTACTTAAATTAGATCCTCTCTTGAAAGTCGAAAACAATCCTTCAACCTAATATATAAATCAAATTAAATCAAAAGTTCATATTTACTAAAATTGTTGTTATTTAAATTATTGAGTTTATGTTTGTTTAAAATACTATAATATCATCTTTAAAGTTACAATTTTATTTTTATATTTAATATATCTAAAACAAAATAAATTAAAGCTTTTCTAAAACCTATTTTGCCTGGTTTGCAAACTGATAAGTGGCATTCAATGGTAAATTATTGTGTACTAAAATTGACCGTTTTTGGCTTTTTCATGTTAGGGTTAGTCCATTTATGAAACTTAGCAATCCAATTTTTTAAGGCGTTTTGATAGTCCCGTGATTCGGCCCGTGAGTTGGAAAGATAAAGGTCGGAGAGGAATTCAATGTGGGGTGGATTCGTTATCCACTAGAGGGAATGTATTCCTATCTACTTTTCTTCGTGAATGAGCGCACAACTTGGCTCTAGCTAATATAACATTAATGGGGGGCTTTACTAATTACATTTTCCAACTTGGTTCTAGCTAATAAAACATTAATGGGGGGCTTTGCCACGTGTTTAAGTTATTAATTACATTTCCCTTGAAATCTTGTTTTTGTTGTTGTAGATAATTTGTTTTATTTTAATTTAATAAGAATATTGGTTTATTTTAATGAAATCCCTTATATTAAAATTTTTAATATAAATTAACAATTTAATTTAATCAATTTATATTAATAATTTTAGACTTATAAATATTCTAATATTTTATATAAATTTTTAATTTTTGTATTAAATTTATTTAAATAATTCTTATAATATATATATATATATTTTTTTAATTTAATAAAATTATATCTTTATTATTATGTCCAAGAGGGCAAAAATTTCTTAAAAAATATTTAAAAATCAATTTAAACTAGTGAGTATCATAAAGCAATGGGATCAAAGTCACTAGCCAAAACAATCCCATGGTGATAAAAAACTAGTTTTAATGGGCTTTGGTGAGACAAAATGTTATCTTTGTGCCAAAATGTTGCATGCTATATCTTTGTGCCAAAATGTTGCATTCTATATATTGGAAATTCATGGTTATAAATTATTTTTTAATTTATTAAAAAATAATTATAGAATGTGATTTGAATTTATGTTAATAATAAGTTTGGATATTTAACCATCAACACTCTACTTTAATCAACATACCCCCAATATGTTATGAAATTTGTTAATTTTAATGTCTGGATTTTCGTTTGTACACATTGTTTCAAGCAATGGTTTATTTTGGTGATTGTTTAATTGTTTTTCTAATAGGCAGAAATGGGGTTTGGTTTTTTTGTCCTTTGGTATGGGTCCGGTGATAGTTGCTGCTTGATTTCCCGATAGACAAGCTTAAGCAGGGTTGATTAGGCTGGTAATAAGAAACAGTTTATCTTAAAAATAAATAAATTATATATATATATATATATATATATATATATATATATTAATATATAAATTAATTAATTTATTATATATATATATTTTTGAATTAATATATATAATTAATATAATTGGAATCTAGTCTTTAATCTATTTAAAAATGATTTTCTTCAATACTCTATATATATAAAATCATTAACTTTTATTAAAATTAAATATAATCGTCTATAAAAAAAAACACATTATATTTAATTATAAAAATAAAACATATTATATTTAATTACATTTTAGTTACTAAATATAAACTAGCAAAGTGATAAAATCTATATTCTATATAAATAAAATATTTTAATTAGTACATTATAAAATTAATATATATATATATATATATATATATATATATATATATATATATATATATATATATATATATATATATAGTTTTATAAATAATTATTGAGTCCATTGGTTTTTTATTTTTTATACAACCCAGTATGATGGCTATGTGTAAGTATGTCCATGTCCGTGTAAGTGTTCAACATGGAGTTAACAAAATAAAAATTAACTATTCTCTAAATAGTAAAGCAATGTTGGCTATAATTTATGTTTGGTTAGTTGTCCATATGACTGTATTATAATTTCATGTAAAGAAATTATAAGTAGAAAAAATGTCTGAGTGATGTTTAAACCTTATATTTTTCAAAAATATTTCAACTTGGGATTTAAATAAACTATTTGAAGATATATGTTTTGGGCTTTACAAATTTGACCCCTCTCCACTCGTTAGATCCATATTTAGACGTATCTAGGTTGGTTCTACAACCCAGTATGATGGCGATGGCGAATTTAAATGGATCTAAGCTAGTTCTACAACCCAATGGCAGAGTTAGATGGATCCAAGCTAGTTCTACAACCCAATATGATGGCAATGGCCATGAGTAAGTGTGTCAGTCCTTTCATGCTCAACATGGAAGGAAAAAATAAAAATAAACTATTCTAGCCATGTGTAAGTGTGTCTCTCCATTCATGCTCAACATGGAATGGACAAAATAAAAATAAACTATTATGGCCATGTGTCTTTTCATATTCAACATGGAATGGACAAAATAAAAATAAACTATTCTCTAAATAGTAAAGTAATGTCTGTTATAATATATGTTTAGTTAGTTGTCAATATGACTTAATATAATTTCATGTAAAGAAATTAGAAGTAGAAAAAATGTGTGAGTCACGTTTAAACCTTATATTTTTCAAAAATATTTCAATGTAGGATTTAAATAAACTATTTGAAGATAGACATTGTATTTTGCACTCTAAAACAAGTTTGCACCTCAAAAAATTTGATCCCTCTCTGCTCATGTTAGATCCAGATTTAGATGGATCTAAACTCGTTACTTTTTATAGTTAATATACTTCATTTGGTTTGTCTATATTTGTCTTTATTCATTCACAAATTTAAAATACAGATAGATCAAAAAAGCCACATATATCACGACAAAATTTATGGAATTGATTTTTTAAGATTTTATATAATAGTTTTAAATTTAAAATATATATATTTTTTAATTTTAATTAAATATATTAGAAAATAAAAAATATATAATTCCATAAATAATTATTATGACATTTGTTAATTTTTATCTATTTCTCACATATACAAATACATACAACATAATTCAATAATATCAAGACTAGCTTTATAACAATTACTTATCTCACGTACACAAATACATACAACATAATTCAATAGAATCAAGACTAGCTTTGAAACAATTACTTGTCTTTTGGTAGTTGATACACACCATTTGGTTTGTCTTTATTCATTCACAAATTTAAAATACATAGACCAACTAGTATATGACGCTGGAACTTTCTGGAATTGATTTTCTTAGGGCTTTATAAAGTAGTTTTAGATTTAAAATACTATTAGAATTCCCAGCCACAATAACAATCTCGTAGCTATACAAAATGGGATATGCACTTTGTTAATGTTTAGGATGGTTACCTTTTCTTCAAGTTTATAGTAATGTTTGCCCTCATTCCCTCGCCTCTTTTTATTAGTTTTTTATTAAATATACATCACTTATTTTTATCTCCATTTATTTATAAATCTAGTATATAAATGGATTGCAAATTTTCCAAAGTTCATTTTTAGGATTTTAAGAGGACATTTTGATTTTTATGTTTATTTTTTTAAAGATTACAAAATACAATGACATTTTAGTAGTTATAGAACAAAATTGTGCTTCCTTTTATATATAATATATAACATGTTATCATGTATTGAAATATCGAAAAGTAGAATAACATGTTATCATGTATTGAAATAACAAAAGTAGAATAAGACCTTAAAAAAAAAATTGATTGATTTTTTAAAAATCATTGTTGAAAATATTAATTTATGATAAATATTATATTAATATTGATTAGATTGAGATGTTTTCTTTAAATAGTTTATATTGTATTAATTTGCAAATTAATTAAAAAAAATGTTGATTGGTATTTTCTTGTGATTTAATAGTTAATATAGTTCTTTGTAATTTAAAAATTGTGTTTTTGACAAGTTTCAATTAAAATCAATCTAGAGTCTATTTGTATTTATATATTCTTTATATATTTTAATATTAGGAAATTTTTGTGTTATTTTTTTTTGACCCATTATCTTTTTCTCAAAGTGTGGCAAAGATGTGTACACCTTCATTAGTGCTTGATGCCCTTTTGAATTCGAATTAGACACTCTTGTAAACTTGCTACTTGCTTAGGTAGTCTTTAGTCTATGTCTATTAGTACATTGTGCTTTATTTTCTATGTGCTTAGTATAACACGTTTTTGTTTTATCAATTTTGACTGTTTAATTGTATTATTGTACTTTGTCTCCATTTGATAGAATGTAAACAATGCCATATTCAAATTGCTTTATAGTTTGTTCTTCATCTTCTTTGTCCCATAACTAGCTACTTGTATTTGACTAAGTGGTGAACAAAAATAAAAAAAAGGAGACTTATACTTTACATAAAATTCCACATTGTTGTCCAATTGTATCAAGTAATAGACCATTTAGCATATTTCATGCTTTTTCCATTCTAAAGCAATATTGCATTTGACACTCTGCCATATTTTCCCATTGGACCACATGGCAATGAAAAATGATTTTGCACTAAATGGGTCAAATTTCGAAGAAATCAATCACACATTATCTAGATTCAACATACATAGACTACACCATTTTCCCTATTATCCAGGGGATTAATTAAATTTGATTATTTTATTGTTCTTCTTCCCTTTCGCTATACCTTAGTTGAAATCCAACAAGGAATTGTTAATCACTTCCACCATTGCTTGAGTTGTTGGCACAACATCGCTTTGCAATCATTGCATACTGAACTAACTCCTGAGTATCTTGAAGACCTGCACCATGTTAGTGATGTTCATACATATTTGCAAGGATTGTCTACACCCTCTTCTCTTTCTACTTCTTCTATAATTAGTTTATGGGGAGATGTTTTTTGCATCAAATGGTTCTCTAATTGGTTGTCAGTTCCAATTAATGTTTGACTATTTACAGATAGGAAACCTTATCTTCTGTTTAATCAAAACATTTTTTCCTATCAATATAATATCTTATTGCACAACCAAAATCTTGGGTTTGGCCATTTTGAACAACTCTTATTGCACCACACAATGGGCATCACGTCTTCGATCCCTAGATTGATTGCTCCATGCAATTTTCGATGCCATGTTTCCTGTAGACAATATGACATGTTCTCAATTGGATAAATCCCAATGCAACAAGAGTTCTTGATCTATGATCATATGGTCAATGACCGCCATGAATCATTTTTTGAATCTATTTGTGCACTTGCTCTATGGTTTGACATGGCTTGTCTAAGAAAAACGTTGGCACAAATCTTTTATAGTTATTTCATCTGCAATGATATTAGAGCTATTGAATGTTTGAAATATCACTTTGATGTTAGGATCATTGAACAATAACAATGTATTAATAGTTGGCAAGGTTATATTATTAAATTATCAACGCCATATGCAAAGGGACATATAGAAGGAAGTGCTTTTACAATCCAATGAATATGTGAACTACAAAATGTTAACATATGCATTTGGAATGCAACAACCAAAGATATTGATTTTAGATTTTATCCATCAAAAAATTCATCCAAAGTGTTATATCTCATGTGTATTCAAATGTCCATATCACATACACATTATTGTGCACTTACACAAATAAATAGTACCGATGATATAAACCACATTGAAAATGTACACCTAGCAGTTGAATCAATGTCAAAGGAAAACAATTGCAATGTCGCGTCGCCTATTGCTTCTAAACATCTTGTTCATAAAGAAACTAGTGCTATTACATCTTTCTCTTTGCTAGAGTTCCAATTAATTGACAATAAAGCATAAAAAAAGAGAAGATTCTCCAGGTTGCCTAAACATCAAAATCCATTAGAAAAAGATACACATTCTTTGTCACTGAGCAAGGACAATATCAGGTTGGTCTCCATTGCTTTCTACAACAAAGCCATTTGGAAACATAGGCATTTGCATCAATTAAAATCTGCAATATGTGCACAAGGTGTAGTGATAAATTAAGAACATAGAAATCATATACATTCAATTAAAACAATCAAGACATATTTGCAATCAATCCAAGCCACACCTACTTATGCATGTTGCATTTGTGACAAATTGCATTTTTCAAAAGGCATGCTACACATTGGCACATTCACATTATCAAATATACCAAATTTTATTGCTAGAAAAAAACCCAAGTCCATCTAAACCAATGGCTAAATTGAAGAAAATTTATAAATAATCACACATAATTTACCGAGACCAAGAAGTGGCGGAAAAGGCTTGAGAGCCTCATTGTACTCTCACATATTCATTATTAAAATAATATTTATGATACATATAAATACATGAGGAATTTTGTCTCAAGATAGTTCGTCTATCTTGGACTCTTTGGTTGAGAAAATATCTCAACCATACACTAATCTAGGAGCCTAACTAGTTGGAGAGAAGATCTCAACCAACTAGACCTAAACTAACTCCTAACTATGAGGAACAAACCAAAGCTAGAAAGGTAGAATTAAATCCTAACTTTCATGATAATAATTAATTTAGTTATTTTGGACTTAGAATTTTTTTACTCACATGACAGTGAGACTAACATTCCTCCCCTCAATCATAAGTCCAAAATAAGAACTAGGAACCATCTTCCAAGTTCTCATGCTAAAGTTGTTGATCCTAAAAAACATTGCCTGAAAACTACCACCAAAACTATATGTTGAAAAAAATTCAATCTGAAGAGAACATGAGTCAGTTGCAAGTCTAATTCATCCTTGGATTTTTCTTGAAAACTCCATCACGCGCCAAGCTGCAAAAGGATCCATATTTCCTTTATTTGCAATCAACATCTATTGTCCACTTACAAAATGTTGATGATGCCCACTGACGAATTTGCTGATGTCGAAATTTCCCACTGGCTACTTGATGTTGACTGCCCATTGGCTGCTTTGATATTGACTACCCACTGGCTACTGATGATGATCACCAATTGGCTGATGATGTCAAAAATGACTGACTGCTGCGTTTGTTGATGATGTCAAAAACTACTCACTGCTGTGTAGATGTTGTCGAAACTTTTAGTCTGACAACCTTCAATTTGATTATTATCATTTTCTGCCCTTTGTTAGCTAAAAGGAGTGAAAATCAACATTTGAATTCGGAACTCCCCCCTTTCAGGTGTAGGAGAGTTTCAACATCTTCATTTTACTGGAAAAGTTGTCTTCATTTGAGACTGAATCCTTCGGTAACACATAGACAATTGTTTGACTATAGTGTTACACTAAAAATTGTCATCCTGAAATTCTGCTATGAGTATGAGCTCATTATTACTCATACTTCCGCCTTTTGCAAGTCTATCATATCAGTTCCTCATGTCAAGCTTTGAAAATAAGAGAAAAGTTCCTAAAAATCCCCTAAACTTTGGTATCGCACTTTCTCTATTCATTGCCTGCGGTCCCGCACCTAAAGTTCAGCTCGCCTGCGGAACCATACCACACGTTCTTTGTGTTATAGGTGCGGACCTCTGTAAAATTCAAAAAGGTGAGAAAGTAAAGTTAAAAAGTTGATTTCAGATCAATTCTAGAAGATTATAGATGGGAATTTTCGGGAATGGATACGCTTTGATAAGGTTCATGTATCCCTTACCTTATGGAGCTAACCCCTTGATGTAAGGAGCTTATCCCTTTGAAGGAGGATTCTATCCCTTCATATTTGGAATAGAAAAACCTCCTCTTTTCCATTATAAAAAGAGGCATTGGGTAGCCTCAAAGGGAGTTGGAGCTTTAGAATATTTGAAGATAAGTGCTGTTGAGATTCAGACTCAATTAAACAAGACTTTTGTGAGGAGAGATCACATACCTCTATTTGTCTTGATTGAAAGAGTGTAGAGCTTGTCAAAGTAGAGGAGACTCCTGCTTCGGACCCCGGGAAGGCCTGTGCAACATCAAGGCTCAGGTTGTAAGGTTTTCCTTCTTTGAAATTAATACAAATATACTCATTTTTCTCAATAAGATTTTGTTAATGGTTTATTTCATAGATTCCTTGATCACTATGATAAGTATGATTTATGATAATGTCTATACAGGTGCTATGTAATACTTTGCTTGTTTGTGACTGCAGGTTTACAAACGAAACTCCTTCAAGCGCGCAAAGGACAACAACAACTTCAAACAAGCACTGGACATAAGGTAGGTATTTTAACACCTATATAGAGTTTTTCATATATCAGATATGCTTAGAGAAAGATTAGTCTATTTGGCTGTTTGTTGCTAGATACTTTTAGTACTAGGCAGATCGGTTTTGTCCGCAATAACGATTTATCCGTACAAAAAATTGGCGACTCCACTGGGGAAGAACTTGTTGTGTTTTTGGTTCTCTTTTACTTTGATTCGAGGAAACATTTTTCTTAGTTTTTGATTGATAGACATCTGCCTGGGTAGTTTAGGTTTTCTCTGTTTTAGAAAATTTTCAAATCTTTAGTGTTTTTCTCTAATTTTTTTTGGGATCGCACTCTGTCTTCTTTTGACAGTGCGGGCAGTTTCGCATCTTCTTTTAGTAAACAGTGCGGTACCGCACCTAATACTTCTCGAAGCCTGCATACCCTGTTTAAATTTTAGAAAAACTCTAGATTTCTTTCTTTTGTTTATATTTATTTTGATTTAGTATTTTTGATTTCTGCCCAGATTGATTACTCTTTCTATCAAAAAATTTCTATCAATGAATTCCAACATTGTTGATATTTTGATGATTTTCTAGAAGATTTTGCATTTTGGATTGCTTTTCACTTGGTCTTTGTAGCAATTTGAAGCATTTGACATTTTGAAATACCTCAGATTACATCGGTTTTCTTGTCTTTTTGCTGAATTTGACCTGCTTGTGAAATCATCCTTTATTGAGAAATAAAGCTACTTGTTTCTTTGCAAATCTTCGAAAAAGAACTTTGTTATTGGTTTTTGAATTTCATTTAAAAAAAAAAACATAATTGAGTGTTTTTCATCTGTTTGTTATTCTGGACGAATAGATCCTTAGTTTGCTGAACAACTAAGTAAAACATTCTTCAAAAAATCTTAAAGCTTTTATTCATTTAGATTGTTTAAAAAACTCTAGATCTCAAGATTAGTTTTGTAGTTTTGAGTGCAAATTAGTTAGTCTCAAAATTAGTTTTGTAG
The DNA here is from genome assembly GCA_034641835.2 of Pinus albicaulis. Lineage (NCBI taxonomy): Eukaryota > Viridiplantae > Streptophyta > Pinopsida > Pinales > Pinaceae > Pinus > Pinus albicaulis. The sequence continues at coordinate 201,973 of JAXQQM020086137.1, forward strand.
TTTTGAGTGCTTTTTAGAAATTTGTAGATCTCTTTTGAACGAAAATTGTTTTTGTAGCTACAAGTTTTGAAAGAAAAGAGATTTCATTGTGAGCTTCAATCATTTATTGGAAAAGACAAAAATATTTTTATTCAATCATTCTTTATGTTTAAAGGAAGAATTGTTTATTGAAAAGATTGCATTCTCCAACTCTTTCTTTAGATAGAAGTTCATTGAAAGAAAAAGAATTGATTATCATTCTTAGGTGCATTTTTAGTGTTTTTGGAAGTCGAGTCTTCACACCACCAAAGTTTCATTTCTGCACCCATTGACTTAAGGAACAACTCTTAAAAGTAACGCTTAATTAAAATTCATCTAGCAATTTTTTTATTTTCTAGGGCTCTTATCACCAACATAGCTTAGGCTAGTATCTTGGAGTAGGGAGTAATTAACTCTCCAAGATAGTAAAAACAAACAAGTAGACAAATCTTGCGGTAGGAAGAAATTCCAATTGTTGCATCTATGCTCTGGGAAGCTCCTCTTAAAGGAGTCAAGCACGAGATCATATCTGAACCGGTGAGGTAATCAATCCTTCCTCATTGGGAACGATAGAAGATATACACGTATTAACAACGGTAAACCTCGGATAGACCATTGTCGAGGAGCCTGGGGTCACTTGTTGGCATACCTTGGATTATTTTGAGGAGCCTTCAAGGGGATTGAGCTTTGTTACTCTGCCCTTGCGTGTGTGTCGGATCGTAGACTGTCCCCCCAGGTATATTTGTTTCTGTTGGTAACCTTAGAGGCCATAATCTTTAGGATTATTTCCTAAGGTGACAGTGGAGGGAAGATCCCACTGTACCTGGAGTAGACGTCGGCTAGACTCACTTGGAATCTCCGGAGGGTTATCTTCACTCGAGATGGTATAGTGGAGAAACTTGCACCGATCTGTTTCATTAAGCAGGTTGTCGGGGTAACTGTTCCAACCGCCCTTTTCGTATTAAATTTCTACTAAGTTGGATTTCATCACCAACTAGTGTTTTTAGTACGGAAAGTTACTGTTTGTGTGTGGTTTGAACTCTTAGATTATTTAAGCGTATGATTCAACTGTTTGTTTCTTAGAGACTTTAGGTGTTTTCATTGAAATTTTTCTTTGTTTGCGTGTGATTAATTAATTTTTAATCGTGGCGGACTTGCCAAGACAATCCCGGAGACTACAAGGGAAACCCCCTGAATATACACCAAGTCACCTTGAAGGGCTATGTGCTCTGGTACCATATAGCAGCAGTAGGATTAGATCAACAGAAATTGGAACATCATCTATTGTAATTCATCCTGATTATCAAGCACCTACAACAGAGTACATTCAAGAGCCGATTTCAGTTTCTGAAGTTACTGGTCATATTTCTCCTACCAGTGAACTAGTTGATGAACCTGAAATCTTTGAACCTAAAACTGAACTTTCTGTTTTAGAAACATCCTCAGGATTTATTTCACCAACTTCTAGCGATCTTGGTTCACCTAGGGTAAGAAATATCGTCACTGACGATCTTCCAGCTGGTCTTATTTCTATTGAAGAACTTACTAATCCAGATGAAGACATATCTCTTCCCGACTCCCCTCAATCTTTAAATCTTAGGGAGCGTGAATCTATTTTCTACAGCCCTATTCGAACTAGTGCTTGGTATCTATCCTTAACAATTTTTTTAGAAAATCCGGGTCTTTCTTTTCATCCACCTCGAGTTCCATTTCATCCTACACCCAGAGGTTACTATCCGCCATCCATTATGGCAGGAGAGTCATCGATGTTTTCTCAGACTCCAGAATCATTTTTATACGGTGGTCCTCCTGTTCCTTCGGAATACCAGGCACTATCTGGTAATTTCTCAGGAGCAGCTCCTCGACCCATTGAAAACGTGTTATCATCTGGTCTTAATGGTATTAAAATTGAAACGTCGAACGCAGAGCAAATTTTTATGATTTCTGGTAATGTTCCCAATCCTCAACCACAGGGTAGTCAGTTACCGCCTGGGGGGAAACCTCAAGGAAATCCGTTACCGCCTGGGGGGAAACCTCAGGGTAGTCAGTTACCGCCTGGGGGGCAACCTCAAGGTAGTCAGTTACCACCCGGGGCACAACCTCAAGGTAGCTTTTTCCTAGAACAAACTGTGGAATCATATTATTTTGGGGGACAACCCCAAGGACAGTACATACCTCAAGGGTATCAACCTTCAGGACAGTACACACCTCAAGGTCAACCCCAAACTCAATATGCTCCTCAGGGTCCTTATCAACCCCAGCCTCAGTACGCGCCTCAGGGTTATCAACCTCAAGGTCAGTACCCAATTCAAGGTTACCAACAGCCTTATGGTCAACCATCTATTCAAGGAACCGGAAATTTACCTCTTAATTATCAACCCTACGTTCAACCAGATTATGGTCCTTATGTTCAACCTTCTGTCAACCTTCTGCGGGACAATACCCCGGAATGATGGTGTGGGATCCATCCCAATATCAACAGCCTATGCAGCCTAACGTGCAGTTACCTTATCAGCCTGGACAACCTTTAATATCTGGTCCAACCCAGCAACCTGTCCAGCCAGCTATTCAAACTCCTGCACCTAGTTCGGTTCAGCAAGCCGGGCCTAGTTCACCTCAGACTCCGCCACAAATTGCTGCAACCGCTGCAACGACTATCCAACCTGTAATACCTGTTTCTGGAGTATCTGTAACCCCGAGTTCGGCTACCCCTGTATCCGTGCAAACCCCTCAAGTCTTTGTACCTCAGTCAGGACCTTCAGTTCAGACTTCGGTTTAGATACCTACAGGACAGACCGGTACAAGTACAGTTGTCACAAGTCAACCGCAATTCACGTATCAACCGTACCAGGGACAGCCGCAATTTGGTCCCTATACACAAAATCCAAACTATTAGTATCAATCGTACCCTGGCTATACTTATCAACAGCCTCAACAACCCCAGTTTGGTACGATTAATCCTGGTTTCCTGGGAGGTTACACAATTCCTAACACAAATCCGATTCCCAGCTATCCTGGGTATCCACCTCCTGGAACTGCTTTGGCTACTCAAGGTTTTCATGATCCTAACCGTCAATTACCATTTATAGCAACTTTAGACTTACCTGATTTGACACGCCTTACGAATGATCCAATTTTTTATTATCAGTTTTGGCCGCCAATGCCACATAAGTTGCCCAATGATATACCAAAATTCGAAGGTAAGTCAGGAGAGGATCCATCAAATCACGTCATGACTTATCACCTTTGGTGTGCGTCTAATTCAATTATTGATGATTCGATTCGCTTACGTCTTTTCCAAAGAAATCTTATTGGTCTTGCAGCCAAATGGTACATTGAGTTACCATGAGGCTCGTTTCATAACTTTAGTCAGTTAGCAACTGCCTTCTTGACTCATTTTCAGTTGCCAGTCAGATACGACAATGGCACGGAATTATTAACTTCGCTGAAACAATCCACATCTACGTATATTTCTGATCATATCCATGAATGGCGACGTAGGAGACGCTTGGTGAAAGTTTATATTCCGGATCAAATTTTGGCAGAATGGTTTGTTAAATCATTGTTACCCAAGATTACTGAAGATGTAGCTAAAGCTGGTGTTGTTACTGAAGAGCAAGTAATTGCTCAAGCTCAGTACCTTGACCTCGTTTATACGCAGTCAGGTACTTTACATGAAAAAATCCCAGACCTTCCAAACCAAGGTCAAATAGCTGCTGCTCCTTCAGGGTCTCATGCCGCTGACGGTATGATTGGTACAGTCAATTCTAAAAGTAAGAAGAAATCTTCAAAGAATTCTTCTCCTATTATAACTTTACCTGATTCCCCGAAAGGAGAATCTTCCCCCGAAGTTTCTGCCGATATTCACATCGTAGAGACATCTACGACCAAATCTAAATCCGGTGGTAAAAAGAAAGGGAAGAATAAAAACAAAAAGAATTCGAAAGAGAAAGTTGATAAAGATGAATCCAATGACGAAAAACGTAAACCTCGCTATCCTTGTTTCATTTGTGAACAAGATAATTTCACGAAAGAATGTCCATATCGAGCCGAAGTTACGAAATTCGTTAAAGGATCGCAACAACCTGCTGTCTTGAAGGATCCTTTTCCAATTCAAGACAATAAGATGGTTGGTTCTACCTCGACTACTTTTGAAGAACCTATTATGATGATGTCTCATGTAAGGATTGCGACGTGATCGCAAGATTACGGTAGTAAGAATCCTATTGATGGTAAAGAAGCATAATCTTCTAATGCAAACGCATCAACTACACCTCCTCCTGTTTCTGGTCCGCTACAGATCGAGAAACAAAATCCAGACTTAATAATCAAACCGCCTGCTAAAGGTGTTCTTCGTAAATCAGCTTTCAATCCACATGCGAGAGCTGCTCAGAATTACAACATTGTTGAAGACTTAGCTATTTCTCCTTCAGCAATGTTGGCTTTGGAAGTGCTGCAATAATGCCCAGCACAGCGTAAATTGCTTTTGTCTGCTATAGGAGCTGTTGATATTCAGGATTCCAATCTTATAATCTTCGATTTAGAAAATAGTACACCTCGTCTACCTCACCAAATGGCTTCCCAGATTCCAGTGTTAGTAAAAAACAGACCCATCTTTCGGACTGTGATTGATGAGGGAGCTTCAACGTGTATTATGTCGATTCAGTGTTGGAAATCACTTGGTTCTTTTACACTTAATCAATCTCTGACAATTCTAAAGGCTTTTGATGGTCGAGGTTTTCAACCTTTTGGTATTTGGCAGGATTTACCCATAGGGGTCGAAGGTAAAATAGTAAATCTAGATGTGGAAGTGGTTGATGCCCCTCTAGATTACAACCTTCTCCTAGGTCGCAGTTGGTCTTATGCTATGACTGCTGTTGTTTCTTCGGTCTTTCGACTCATAAAATTTCCATATCAAGGAAAGATCATTACAATAGATCAGTTAACTTATTTCTCTTTCGACCCAGCCTCTACAGAAACAATCCAGCATGTTGGTAAAACGACTATCCCTTATAAGGATGTTAGAGTAGGATTGATTAAAGATTCTGGTTTACTAGGAACTTTTTCATTTCCTCCTCCTAACGTATCACCTGTTGTTGCAAATATTCACATGATTTCGTCAGACACTGTAACGTTTGATGATCCTTGGATCGTACCTTCCGAGTCCGAGTTAGATTCAATTGATGGCATGATGCATTTGAGTCCATTTGAAATTGAATATCAGGCTGTACAGTCATTTTCCAACCCCTATTCAACCGAAATTGATCCAATGAATGGGATCCATGAAGAATCACTTTCTATATCTAGTTCAGTTACAACGACATTTCCTGAAATTGTTCATACTGATGAAAAAATTTGTGAGTTATTGTCTGTTGACGATTTACCATGGGAAGATCTACATCACCGATCTTCGTTTTTACCTGAGCTAGATCATTTGGAAGATGATTTTGCTTCAATTTTTACTGCTGAATATGTTAAAGAACCACAGAATCCTTTGCAAAATCCTGATTTTGAGTTAAATTTGGAAAATATATCTCGAACGGTTCCCATTGACATTTCAGTAAAACCAGGAATAATTGAAAACATTCATATAGGTGCTTGCTGTACGGAAGATGAAATTCAAATTTATAATGCCCTATTTCAAGAATTCCGTGATGTGTTTGCCTGGTCTTATGAAGAAATGCGAGGAATTGATCCGTCAATCGTTGTACATGAAATTAAGACTTACCCGGATGCTAAACCTTTTCGTCAACGTTTACGTCAAATTCATCCTAGAAAAGATGCTGCTATTAAAGCAGAAGTTGAAAAATTACTTCATGCAGGATTCATATATCCAATCCCCTTAACGGATTGGGTATCAAATATTGTTCCTGTGACTAAAAAACAAGGAAAAATAAGAGTATGTATCGATTATAGGGATATTAATCGAGCTTTTCCCAAGGACAATTATCCAACCCCCTATATCGATCAAATAATTGATGATTGTGCTGGCAGTGAAATGTTTTCTTTTATGGATGGCTTTTCAGGCTACAATCAAATAAACATACTCCCTGCTGATCAACCGAAAACAGCTTTTATTTGTCCATGGGGGACGTTTGCTTATTGCAAACTACCTTTTGGATTAAAGAACGCTGGAGCAACTTTTCAATGGGCTATGTCTTATGCATTTCATGACATTAAACACATTGTGCAGCCCTATCTCGATGATTTAACTGCTCATTCGTTGCATAAGGCCGGCCATATTACTCATTTACGAGCCATCTTTATAAGATGTCGGCATTATCGAATTAGGTTGAATCCACACAAATGTGTTTTCTGTGTAGAATCGGGTCGTTTACTGGGATTTGTTGTTTCAAAAGCAGGCATTCGCGTCGATCCGTCGAAAGTTGAAGCTATTGTTAAATTGCCTCCTCCTTCGACTTTACGCCAACTCCAAAGTTTGCAAGGGAAAGCAAACTTTTTACGTCGATTCATTCCTAACTATGTCGAGCTTACAAAAGGTTTTACCCGATTGTTGAAACAGAACATTCCATTCTTTTGGGATGAGATTGCTGATCGATCTTTTGATGCACTTAAACACGCGTTGACCCATGCACCGTTATTGCATCCTCCCAATTACAATCAGGATTACTTTTTGTACCTCGCCGCTTCTCATTCCACCATTGGGATGGTATTAGTGCAGGAAGATGAATCTCACAATGAACATGTGATTTATTATCTTAGTCGAAATCTGCATCCGACTGAGATCAAATACACACATGTGGAGAAATTGGCCTTGGCAGCTGTACAAGCTGTCCAAAGATTTAGACATTACATTTTGTTACGTAAAACCACAGTAATTTCTAATTGCAACCCTATGATGTATATTTTAACCAAACAATTTCTAGGGGGCAAATATTCCAAATGGATAGTTATCCTGCTGGAATTTGACTTGGAATTTGAAAAATCCAAGGCAAAGAAATCTTTGGTGTTTGCAAAACTAATGTGTGATTTCCCCTCTACTGATACTGAAACAGTGGCAGAGGAATCCATTGCGGACGAATCTTTGTTTCTTATCAGTACACTTGATCCATGGTATGGAGATATTATCGTTTATCTCCAAACCCAATCTTTTCGGCCTGACATCTCACGATCTCAGCGACGGAAAATACATTTCCAGTCCCAGCAGTATAATATTATTGGTGATACACTTTATCGTCGTGGAGCGGATTCTGTTTTTCGACGCTGTCTTACTCATGATGAAGCTGAAAAGGTTTTAAATGATTGCCATTCTGGAGCATGTGGCGGTCATATGTCTGGGTATGCCACTGCCCAAAAGATATTGCGCTCTGGTTATTTCTGTACATCATTATTCAAAGATTGTATTTATGCGGTCCGAAAATGCCACAATTGTCAACTTTTTGATCGTAAAATGCGCACGCCACCCGCTCCTCTTCACCCTATAATTGCTGTTGGTCCTTTCGCGAAATGGGGTATCGATTTTATTACATGTAACCCTCACTCGGCCAGGGGGCATGCGTATATTATCTTGGCAGTAGATTATTTTACTAAGTGGGCCGAGGCGATGCCTACATTTTCAGTTGATGGCAAAACCGCTGCAACTTTTGTATTTAATCACATAATTGCTAGGTTCGGTGTTCCTCAAGCTATTATTACGGATCATGGAAGTCATTTTCGGAATGTCATGATCACTGAACTAACAGACCAACTTGGCCTGCGACACGATAGTTCCACTCCATATTATCCACAAGCCAATGGTCTGGTTGAAGCCATTAATAAAGTTTTAGTCACCATGATCAAACGCATTATTGGTATTCACAAGACGAATTTGCATTCCATGTTATTTTCAGCACTTTGGGCATATCGAACCTCGGTAAAAACATCAACTGGTTTCACTCCTTTTCAACTCGTTTACGGTTTGGAAGTTGTGTTGCCGATTGAATGCGAAATTCCGTCACTGAAATTAGCCATAGAATTACTCCCAGCTACGTCTGAAGAGGAGAAAATTTTCTTGTACTTGGCTCAACTAGATGAGAATCGACGAAATGCTGCAATAGCAAACGAGGCTCATGTTAAACGAATTAAAGCTCAGTATGATAGAAGTGTGACCCCTCGAAATTTTTCAGAAGGATACCTAGTCTTACTTTATGATCAAGCTAACGACAAGATAGGAGTTGGGAAATTCGTGCCTATGTGGCATGGTTCTTACATTGTTAAACAAAAGTTAGCAAAAGGAGCCTATGAGTTAATAGATTTTGACGGTGTCCCTTTGGATAAACCCAGAAATGGGCTTTATCTAAAGCGATATTATGCTTAAACGTGGTGTGGAGATTTTTTAGATTAGATTTCTTTACTGCTGGTGTGTTTTAGATTAGAAAAGTGTGCCTAGTTTAGAAGTGTGTTTTTATCACTATTCCTGCTTATATGAGTTTTACTCTTGATATTGCAGATGTCGACGGCTCTTCAAACTTACATTGGTTTTGCTGATGGTGCTTGTCGTAGTACACGGAACATTTCTTCCGCAGCTTGGGTTATTTATTCACCCGCTGACGAGTTAATATCCATGCATGGGGTAAGCCTTGGTCAAACAACGAATAACATTGCCGAGTATAGTGCAGTGATTGAGTTATTGTCTGAATCCATCTCATTTGGAATTCGGAGTTTGATTGTTAGGTTGGATTCCGAACTTGTTGTATTACAGCTTAACAGGGTCTATACCATTAGAAATCCAGTGTTATTACGGTTATTTTTAAGAGTTCGTCTCTTGGAACGTGAATTTGATTATATCGAATATCAACATATTCCAAGACATTTAAATACATTAGCAGATGCAGTTGCTTCTAGTATGATAAATCAACATTTGCAATAATCAAAATAGTAAATCAAACAGCATCCATAACATGCACACAGATAGACGGTAAATAGTAATATATCATAATATAGGAGTGTTTTCAAAAATATACATCGTCTTCGATCATAGGTTGAAAAACACCTTATGATCGGTAAAATGATAACACAAAAAGTCAAAATATGAGTCTACAATACGATCATCCCATCACTGATGGTGATCACGATAAGAGACAACTGCTTGGGCCACCCTACATAGGAACCTCCTAAAAGGTCCTGGAACACCAATCACGTATCTCTGCAACCTGAGTGGAATATCATCTATGCTCGTCTCTGGAATATCTAGAGTCAAACGCTCTAGATGATGCTCTAAATCAGTCAAAATCTCCGCTGATTGGCCTGCTGGGGCTGGTGCGGCTGCAACTGGTTGTCTTCTCTCATAAGGTTGGATATGGGCTGGTCGCTGTGGACCCACATCTGTATTCAAAAAACTTTTGGTTATTAGTTTTCAAAGATGATAAAAAATAAAAAAATTAGAATTTAGCAAACATTGAAAAATGATTGTACCTGAGTCATCCCACTATTCCCCTGCTGGGAGAGCCATCTCTCGGTCGCCGCGGAAATCTATCCCGGCGTATGGAAAGTCCTCTATCACAAAAAGTTGGCGATCCAGCCAACGAAAATATGAAGAAGGAAATCAAACAATCTCAGTACCCTCGATAGCATGACGAGCCATCAATCCGGACCAACGAACCATCCTAGGTTCTCGAAGTCGACCGGCATCAACAGCAATACTCTGTGGAGCTAACATGGGGATCCTCTCTAGAGAAAAAGAGACTACGATGGATCCTTATCCAAAGTTATTTAATTTTCCATTTTTTGCTCTGGTTAGTTGGCCTTTTACATTAGCCAACATAGCTTCACACCAGTTAAATATGGTGCCACGAAAACAATCCACAGCAATACGCATTTGGGAACCAGTAGCTACATGCAGCGCAACACTCCCACACAGTTTGGTAACAGTAAAAGCAATAACTTTCAATTCAGGACGGATGATGTGTTTTATATCAATCCGTTTGTCCCTAGGGTTTGCCTGGTTATTGCAGAATTCTTGTTGAAGACTAGCGACAGACTGGCCACCTGGCCTAGTCCCAAACAAAGAAACTTGTTCGCCCCTCTTGGACAATCTAGTCAGAAAATATATATCCTCCAGCTCAATTTTGAGCTGGTGGCCGCCAATAATGAAGCACTGGTCCTGTACATTCCATCTGTTCACCAACCAGGTCAGGAGTTCTACTTGTGCCCTCATGCCTGAGATGGCCCAAAATTTGTATAAACCGCATGCTCTTAATGCTTGCTGTGTAGGCAAATGGAGTATTGCGGCTTCATCCACATCCTCATGTTCACGTTCTCTCCAAATCAACATCTTGTTAATCCTACAATACATAAAAAGGCAAGTTAGAACAATCTTATTTGAAAATTTTTGGGAAATAAATGAGAAATGAGAGTTTTAAATTCAACCGCGCGGGTACCGCACCCAAGCTTTGTAAACAGTGCATAGATACGCACGCGTACTGTGTTTTGGGTGCGGACCTTTGACTTTTTTCCTTATAGAAAAAAGTCGGGGTCTACAGGTCATGTGTGTCTCACCTGCGGACCCCCGCGAGTGAATTTTTTAACCATACTTTTCCCTAAAAAAACAATCTAAAGCCTAAAAATGAATTTGAAACAGATGAAATACAAGATTAAGAGGTCGTGGATTACTTGGGACTGACGGTTTTCGATTTCGTTGGACGGATTTTCCATAATCTTCACAGGAACTTTCTTACCCAAAAGCTTTTTACTTTTCACTCTGAACTTGAACGGTAAAATTGAAATTGAAAAAGTCCTTTTTATAAGTTTTTTCGAATAGATGAATTTTAAATTTGTTTATTTTTCACTTTAAAAAGGGGTATTTTTGAGAGAATTTTTACTTATCTTAAACAGGTATGTGTAATGTTTCAAGTTTTTGTGCAGAAATTGGATTTTTCAGGAGAATTGATCATTTTTTAACAAAGAGTACATTTTTATCCCTTTTTCGAACTCGTTAAAACTTACCGAAAAAGTGAAACCTCCGAGTTCTCTTTTAAGCCCTTTTCAGACTCTCTAAATATGAAAATATTGTTGAGTACTTGATTATTCGAACTCGTTAAAGTAAATGAATGATCGTCCCTTCAGTATAAGTTTACCCCTTTTCCGGACTGAAATGGACTATTTACGAAAAAGGTATACGTTGACTAATTATGGTCAATAGAGTTCTCTCCCACATTATTTTATCCTTTTTCGGGCTCGAGAGACTAAATTTATGAAAAATTACACCCATGGAGTTTTCTTAAGTATTTTCTTTTGACTCCCTAAAATTGAAAAACACCGAGTTTCTCCTATACTGGACTCGTTAAAATTTAACAGTAAAGGACCTGTTCAATTTTAAAAACAAGAACGAACCACTCCTTCTTAGGGTTCGAATTTTAAACTAAGTTGGACTCATCCGAAGGATGAGCTTATAAGCAAGAAAATGTTATCCTCCTCAAGCTTGTCAAAAATAAAGAGGTACTTGCCAGAAATGGTGGGGGGAAAAAGAGAAAAATGGGCGTGTTTGTTGTATTTTAAATGTTTCAAAAATCCAGTCAACCACTCTTGAACACGACACTTTTTGTCCACCTGGGTTGGGAAATCCTTTTCCTAACAGTTAATCAAACCACATTGAAAGTCTTCATCCGGTTTCTGGGTATTAGCTTTGGGTCAGTTGTCACCAAGCCATCTGCAATGTCGTTATGTGTTCAAGAGAACAGTTCAAACAAACCATTCATCTGCAAAATAGCTGTCATCCATTTTTACCATCCCTGAGTCAGTCCTTGCCGATAAAATTTTCAAAACTTGATCTATGATTTCGTGTTGTGGGCTTGCCTACGACAGATCACTTTCTATCGACATCAGCACATTATCTAGGAAGTTGATCCAGAAATTGTCAGTACCTTGAAATCTGCATACCTCAATGGCAGGTTTCTTGCCTTCAACGACAGGTTGCATCGTTGACCTTCGATCGAATGATTCCATGACATGTTCGACTTCAGCTCATTCATTCACATTTCATGGATTGTACTGGGTACTTTGAGAGCCATTGACATTACTGATGGTTACTCTCACACTTGTTAACAATTTACATCAATGACTGGTAATCAAGTGGTTTCTACCATGTTCGACTTCAACACATTTATTCACATGGATAGAATCGTACCAGTTCGAGATGCGGAAATCAAGACCCTGGATCTAGTTTCCACCATCCAGGCTGCGAGGAATTTTGTTATCATCTATACAATAGACTATTTATAAACAGATGGTTGCATCCATACTGTGTCTACATATATCTGTACTATGATGTATTCAAAATCATTCCTGTATCAGAACAATTTAAGTTAGTTCTAGTTAGTTTTGATCTGAGTATGGGAATGCCTACCTCAGCGATGATATGATTACATATATATATTTTGCATTGAATGTTTTTACAGGTTCCGACTGGGGTGTCCACAGGATGATCCTTGAAATGATAAAGTACTACACTCTTCATATATGACAGACCTCAGTTTCATCTATTCCAGACTTTGCACTTTAGGGGGCAATATGTTACACAAAAAATTGTCATCCTGACATTCTGCTATGAGTATGAGCTCATTATTACTCATACTTCATCCTTTTGCAAGTCTATCATATCAGTTTCTCATGTCAAGCTTTGAAAATTAGAGAAAAGTTCCTAAAAATCCCCTAAACTTTGGTATCGCACTTTCTCTATTCATTGCCTGCAGTCCCGCACCTAAAGTTCAGCTCGCTTGCGGAACCATACCGCACGTTCTTTGTGTTATAGGTGCAGACCTCTGTAAAATTAAAAAAGGCGAGAAAGTAAAGTTAGAAATTTGATTTCAGATCAATTCTAGAAGATTCTGGATGGGAATTTTCGGGAATGGATACGCTTTGATAAGGTCCATGTATCCCTTACCTTATGGAGCTAACCCCTTGATGTAAGGAACTTATCCCTTTGAAGGAGGATTCTATCCCTTTATATTTGGAACAGGAAAACCTCCTCTTTTCCATTATAAAAAGAGGTATTGGGTAGCCTCAAAGGGAGTGGGAGCTTTAGAATATTTGAAGATAAGTGCTGTTGAGATTCAGACTCAGTTAAACAAGAATTTTGTGAGGAGAGATCACATACCTCTATTTGTCTTGATTGAAAGAGTGTAGAGCTTGTAAAAGTAGAGGAGACTCCTGCTTCGAACCTCGGGAAGGCCTGTGCAACATCAAGGCTCAGGTTGTAAGGTTTTCTTTCTTTGAAATTAATACAAATATACTCATTTTTCTCAATAAGCTGTTGTTCATGGTTTATTTCATAGATTCCTTGATCACTATGATAAGCATGGTTTATGATAATGTCTATACAGGTGCTATGTAATACTTTTCTTGTTTGTGACTGCAGGTTTACAAACGAAACTCCTTCAAGCGTGCGAAGGACAACAACAACTTCAAACAAGCACTGGACATAAGGTAGGTCTTTTAACACCTATATAGAGCTTTTCATATATCACATATGCTTAGAGAAAGATTAGTTTATTTGGCTGTTTGTTGCTAGATACTTTTAGTACTAGGGAGATCGGTTTTGTCCGCAATAACGATTTATCTGTAAAACACACCAAAGACATTTTCAATGACACTTTTGGTGAGGGTCGTTAAAGGCCCATCACTAATTCTCTCTTTGGTGACACTTCTAGTGACGAACTTTTAATGACCCTCACCAATGCTCTTTTTGTTACTTTTGGTGACGGTCAAAAAATGTCCGTCATCATTGATCACTAAAAACCATCACTATAAGTGTATATAGTGATGGTACTTTATGGTCCGTCACCAAAGACACTTCACTTTTGGTGAGGGTCGTTAAAGGCCCATCACTAATTCTCTCTTTGGTGACACTTCTAGTGACGAAATTTTAATGACCATCACCAATGCTCTTTTTGATACTTTTGGTGACGATCAAAAAATGTCCGTCATCATTGATCATTCCAATGAGTTTTTGATGACGCTACGTGCCTGTTAATATATTTTTTGTCAAAAGATAACGATTTAATACCATTATTGTGGAGCATTTTTTATAATATGTCCAAGGTCATAGTGGTTAGGGTCAGTCAATTTTTTAAGAAGTAATAAGTGTGTATCATTTCCCTCAAGTAATGACTAGTCGAATAGAGATTTCCTATGAGTCAACACATGATTCATATCTATTAAGTTAATTATCTAGAAAATTCCATTTAGATAAAGTTCCATTATTGTGTGTAGGAAATATTATTTAATACATAATCGAGCTCTAACAATTCTATTAATGAGAAAGACCTAACAATCCTCAACAATCTGGGCACACCTTAAATTAATGCTTTGGCACACACTAACATTTCTTAGCACCCCACATGTCTTGGAACATCATTGTACCTAGAACATCTTGTGATGACACCGACGCCCAAGCACATGGTGGCATGCGCTAGCACAACATGGAACTCTCCTAGCATGTGTTGGCATGCTGCATATAGTCCCTAGCATGCCCTAGAACACCTTGGTTGAATGCATTGACATACATAATTAGCACTTGGCACACAATGCCACTTGGCATGTATTGGGACCTATTATTAGTGTGCCTAGCATGCCCCTTTTCAAAAAGATAAAGTCCTAACTTATTAACCCTCTTATTGGTTCTTCCTTTTGTTGCCTTGACACATATTGACATACCCTAGCACCCTGCGCCACATCCTTAGCACCTAGCATGTATTGGAATATCTTGGCACTATTAATTAGCACATGATATAATTAGCACACTTTGGGAATTCTTAACATGCCTTGATATTCCCTAGCATGCCTTACTAATGCTTAGCATACCTTGTCACTCCCTCCTTGGCATGACAACTAACACTGACCATTAACACTAGTCTCTAGCAGTACACGTTCCTCATATTCATTAACTTCCATGAATTTTTACCTAGTGCTCCCTCAATGTTTTTTCCTAGTACTCCTTAACACTCATCAACATGCATTATCACTCTCTAGCACACCTTAGCACTCTTCAACATTCCCTTCCACTTCATGACATGCATAACACTAGTCCCTGACATGTATTGGCACTTGGCACATGTTGGCACTTGGAAAGTCTTAGCATGTATGGAATATGTTGAGATGTCTTGGTATGATTTAGCATGGTTTAATATTAAATTTATTTGTGAAGATCAATGATTGGAAAGTAGGTGAGAAGCAACAAAGGAATACTTGGCACTTAGAATGCACTAAGACTTTGCACTTGGCACCTATTTCCACCTAGTGTTGGTGTGCCTAGCATGCCCCTCTTGGAAAAGGTAAATTGATGACTTATTAACCCTCTTATGTGTTCATTTAATTGTAGTTTAACTTTTTTCTCCTTTTTGTTGTCTTTATAGTCCCTGACACACATTGACACACCCTTGCACATCTTGGCATGACTTATCACTTGGCACATCTTAGCATGTTTGACATGTATTCCCACTATCTGGCACATCAAGGGGGTGAAGAGTGATGTAGTCCTAAAGCAGGTCGAGTACGAGGGCCGAGTAAGGGTTGCTAAAGGGAGGTCATGATAATCCTCCAAGAGCAAGATCATCATGTGAGGGTTCAGAATAATGTTGCATACCTTAATGGTCGGTTTGTGCTAGGAAGTAGGATGGCATATTGTTGGTTCTCTTATGGCAGATCAATCTTAAGAGAGGTTTCTCATGAGAATCTGGGCATGTGATTTCAATGGTGTCTTTGTGTGAAGGCTGTATCAAATTCTAAAATGTTGAAATTTGCAACAAGAAACAGTGAGATTGGAAGCCAGAAAGGACAAAAAAAATGCACCCAAATTGGTGAGGAATTTTGATGCACTAGGAGTGAGGAATGTGGGGCGTCTAATTTATTTTTCCCTTAAATAAATTGGACAATAAATTTTAATTTCATCTCATAACAACTTGTGTCAGTTAATTAAGTCATGATGAAAGAGTTAGCTCAAGAAATTCAAGTTGAGGGTCTAATATGAGGCATCTAGAAGGATTCTAATATTTTTGGCATCCAGTTGAAGTTGATGCATTAGTGGGGTGCAAGTGTAATTAACTCAATTAAATGAGTTAAAATCAGTTTAACTAGTTCTAACTGAGTGATGAGCTAGTGAGAGGTCCAGTGAATTAAATTAGATTTAGTTCACAATAATTGATCAATCAGATAACTGATAATTCGCTATTAATAGTTGCATGCATGTCAGTTTCGAGGAATACCCAGTTGAGACAGAGGTTAAAGGGAACATAACTATCAGTTGTATTCAGAGAAAATTTCCCATGTGAAATTATAAAGTCATTGGGATGCCATGATGGATTGGGCAATCAAGGAAGACTGATTTTCCTAATTAATAAGGAGTTAATACCCTAGGAATTGCATGAGCAAGGCAGGCTGAAGTAAGGCTGAGAATTGGCTAAGTACTAGACCGAGTTTTCCTAGATCAACAGGAGACAATATTTGATAGAGTGTTGGAGAATCTCATGAGATATTAATCATTGTATTGTTTCATGATTCCTTGACTTAATACACAATAGAGATAGAGGGGTTTTGATTAGTTTCTTTTCCAAAACACATCATGTTGTTGTGCGATTGATAATTTATTTCTCTTACTTATATGTGATTGTGCTATCATGTTTTGTTTTCGTAAATTGTAGGAAGGATTCAGTGTCTTGTTTTAGTAGATTACAAGATCAAATTGAATCTTGTTGGTTAGATTTTATACATGGTATCAGAGCAATATTTTTTTGGGCGGTGAGTTTGTAGAGAATACGTGAAAATTTTGGTGTAAAATTTTTGAAAAAAAATAGAATATTTGGATTCCTTGCGAAAATCTACCCAAATGGAGAAAAACAATCGGTCAAATCGGAGCTCGGATGAGGGAGATATCATCGATTTAAAATCAACTATATTTTAGAAACTTTTTGTAACTTCGGGACAATTACACTATGTGTGAGTCAAGAACCTACATGCACT